>UESW01004219.1:230644-423435 GCA_900491605.1 Calamus simplicifolius | reverse complement strand
TTCAAATATAAAAGTTTATCCAATGAGTTTTTCCCTGCCAACACCTCACGTCGACGTTCGCTTCTCTCTCTGAATTCGACCAGGTCTGTAAGATGGGCCTAAGCTCCCTTATCTCTTCGTCAATTGCTTTTAATAGGCTCAGACACATCTTTCTCGATACTCCCATTTGATCTTCGAAAGTAATGACAGGAAAACAGATGGAGGAACATGACTAGCATTCCCAAGCAGATTGAGGAAAAAAGGAGCTTTGTAAAAGCAATTGACGAAGACATAACGAAGGCAGCTGAGGCCCATCTTACAGACCTGGCCGATTTCATAGAGAGAAGCGAACGTCTACGTGAGGTTTTGCCAAGGAAAATCTCATTGGATAAACTTTTATTTGAAGACTCCAGTACACTCCAGTAGCCAGGTTTTTCAACCTCTAAGCACAAATATTTCCTGTCAACCAGACTTTAAAAGAGTTGCTTACAAACAGTTATGACTCTCAGAGTGTCATAACTATTTCGTTCTAAGGTAGTTACCCGCGCATTAAACGCATTAACTAACTCTAACAGAAAAAAACTTGTGCTGCGGATGTAATAAAGAAGTGGGAAGAAATAGTTTTTAAAAAAACCTGTTGCGGATGTAATAAAGAAGTGGGAAGAAATAGTTTAGTTAAAAAAAACTGTTGAATGTAATAAAGAAGTGGGAATAAAGAGTTCTTACTTTGTGCTGCGGATTTTTACTTGTGCTACCAGTGACATTCCTCCAGAAGGTTTTTTACAGAGACTCCAGTATCCAGGTTTTCCTCTCACCTAGTTCGTATTTTCAACCTCTAAGCTGGAAGAAACAGAGGTCTTCTTGCACAGATGACATAAAACGTAAAATGGCGCTAAAGGGCATTTTCGTCCGCCAGCAATTTTTGAAAAAAAGTGAACGGCTTTAAATGCCCATCACATTCAGAACGTCACAGCCATACCGGATGTCAGGTCTTCCACGTCGGAGCCACGTGGACCAATACGAACACGCGGTGCAGTCCACGTCAGCCTTGCTGCATCGGGGCCGTGTACAAAGTGTTTTCCAAATGTGGGACATGCCAATTATAAACTTAGGAAAACACTTTGTACACCGGCCCGGTGCAGCAAGGCTGACGTGGACTGCACCGCGTCTTCCGATTGGTCCACGTGGATCCGACGTGGATGACCTGACAGGCGGTATGGCTGTGACGTAACGTTCTGAACGTGACGGATTTAATGCTGTTCGCTTTTTTTTAAAATTTTCGTGCGGACGAAAATGCCCTTTCGCGCCATTTTACGTTTTCTGTCATCTGTGCAAGAAGAACTCTGTTTCTTCCAGCTTAGAAAGAAAATACTTCAGCTACTGGACTGGAAACCTTGATACTGGAGTCTAGTGTAAAAAAAACTTCTGGAGGAAATGTCAGCCGCAGCACAAAGTAAAACTCTTTATTCCCACTTCTTTATTACATTCAACCACTTCTTTATTACATCAACAGTTTTTTCTGGTTAGAGTTAGTTAATGCGTTTAATGCGCGGGTAACTACCTTAGAACGAAATAGTTATGACACTCTGAGAGTCATAACTGTTTTGTAAGCAACTCTTATAATGTCTGCGCGATTTCATCTCTGAAATGATCTTGCTGCTTAGAGGAACCTACGCCCTCGCTTTGAAAAACCTGGCTACTGGAGTGTACTGGAGGCTTCAAATATAAATGTTTATCCAATGAGATTTTCCTTGCCAAAACCTCACGTAGACGTTCGCTTCTCTCTCTGAATTCGGCCAGGTCTGTAAGATTTTGCTTGCCAAAACCTCAGCTTAGGTCCCATCTTACAGACCTGGCCGAATTCAGAGAGAGAAGCGAACGTCGACGTGAGGTGTTGGCAGGGAAAAACTCATTGGATAAACTTTTATATTTGAACACCCCAGTTGAAATCCCACGACACCCTAGCTTTAGGGCGACGACACCCGTCTTATAAATGACCACATAGAGAGAACCCGTTTCGCGACACCCTTGAAATCCCACGACACCCTAGCTCTAACGAGACGACACCCGTTCGACCACATAGAGAGAACCCGGCGACACCCTAATTGAATTCGGCAGAAAATCAATCGCGACACCCCAGTTGAAATCTCACGACACCCTAGCTCTAACGAGACGACACCCGTGCTTTAACATGACCACATAGAGAGAACCCGGCGACACCCTAATTGAATTCGGCAGAAAATCAATCGCGACACCCCAGTTGAAATCCCACGACACCCTAGCTCTGGGGCGACGACACCCGTCTTATAAATGACCACATAGAGAGAACCCGGCGACACCCTACTTCGAATTCGGCCCGCGACACCCCAGTTGAAATCCCACGACACCCTAGCTCTAACGACGACACCCGTCTTTAACATGACCACATAGAGAGAACCCGGCGACACCCTAATTGAATTCGGCAGAAAATCAATCGCGACACCCCAGTTGAAATCCCACGACACCCTAGCTCTAACGAGACGACACCCGTCTTTAACATGACCACATAGAGAGAACCCGGCGACACCCTAATTCGAATTCGGCAGAAAATCAATCGCGACACCCCAGTTGAAATCCCACGACACCCTAGCTCTAACGAGACGACACCCGTGCTTTAACATGACCACATAGAGAGAACCCGGCGACACCCTAATTGAATTCGGCCGTAAATCCTTCGCGACACCCCAGTTGAAATCCCACGACACCCTAGCTCTAGGGCGACGACACCCGTCTTTAAATGACCACATAGAGAGAACCCGGCGACACCCTAATTGAATTCGGCAGAAAATCAATCGCGACACCCCAGTTGAAATCCACGACACCCTAGCTCTAACGAGACGACACCCGTCTTTAACATGACCACATAGAGAGAACCCGGCGACACCCTAGAATTCGGCAGAAAATCAATCGCGACACCCCAGTTGAAATCCCACGACACCCTAGCTCTGGCGACGACACCCGTCTTTAAATGACCACATAGAGAGAACCCGCGACACCCTACTTCGAATTCGGCTCGCGACACCCCAGTTGAAATCCCACGACACCCTAGCTCTAGGGACGACACCCGTCTTTAAATGACCACATAGAGAGAACCCGGCGACACCCTTTGAATTCGGCAGAAAATCAATCGCGACACCCCAGTTGAAATCCCACGACACCCTAGCTCTAACGAGACGACACCCGTCTTTAAATGACCACATAGAGAGAACCCGGCGACACCCTAATTGAATTCGGCAGAAAATCAATCGCGACACCCCAGTTGAAATCTCACGACACCCTAGCTCTGGGGCGACGACACCCGTCTTTAAATGACCACATAGAGAGAACCCGGCGACACCCTAATTGAATTCGGCAGAAATCAATCGCGACACCCCAGTTGAAATCCCACGACACCCTAGCTCTAACGAGACGACACCCGTCTTTAAATGACCACATAGAGAGAACCCGGCGACACCCTACTTCGAATTCGGCCGAAAATCCTCGCGACACCCCAGTTGAAATCCCACGACACCCTAGCTCTAGGAGACGACACCCGTCTTTAAATGACCACATAGAGAGAACCCGGCGACACCCTAATTGAATTCGGCAGAAAATCAATCGCGACACCCCAGTTGAAATCTCACGACACCCTAGCTCTAACGAGACGACACCCGTCTTTAAATGACCACATAGAGAGAACCCGGCGACACCCTAATTGAATTCGGCAGAAATCCTCGCGACACCCCAGTTGAAATCCACGACACCCTAGCTCTAACGAGACGACACCCGTTCTTTAAACAGACCACGGAGATAATCCCGAGACACCCTAGTTCGAATTCGGCCGTTAATCCTTCGCGACACCCCAGTTGAAATCCCACGACACCCTAGCTCTAGGGCGACGACACCCGTCTTATAAATGACCACATACAGAGAAATCGGCGACACCCTAATTGAATTCGGCAGAAAATCAATCGCGACACCCCAGTTGAAATCTCACGACACCCTAGCTCTAACGAGACGACACCCGTGCTTTAACAAGGCGGGAATTTGACGTCACCGTAGTACTAATTCGACGACACCCTAGTCACTGAGCCATGCCATATTTCCGAGAAAAGTTTGTAAACGTGGGCAGTTCCTATGGGTTCGCGGGTCTCATTGATGTGATCGTGGCGATCCGGGTGTCCTTTCGTATTTCTCTTAGGTCGGCATAAACCCTAGAATCAATCGTCTGTTGCCCGAGAAGCCATCTTTTGCTCAAGAAGCCATCCTTCGTCTCTTGCTCGAGAAGGCACTGGTCTCCTTTTCCCTCCTGAACTTGTTCCATAGTTCATTCTTCCGAATACGTCATTCATGGAGATGAGTGCTTTCGTTTGTGCACGAAGACCGCGAACAAAGAAGAAGCAGACAGAGAAAATGGCGGAAAAATGCAAGGACCTGGTACTTCGTTCGACTGAGGATGCGGCTCCTTCGGGTATGTTTAGCACTATATGAAATATTACGACATTCTATATTAAAATTTCATGACATGTATGTATTCTGTCTTACCCCCTGTTTCCGTTGACAATAAAATTGTTCCAGTCCCCCCAGTGAAGGCTTCCCAGCTGTTCAAGAATAGCTGCAGGCCGGCAGTATACGTTCAGAAGGTTTGGAGGATGGGGTTCTCTAGACGTCATACAAAACTGATTCGAAGGACACCATTTGGTGCCTTCGTCGACATGCAGACGTTCACAGTCGACGGGCGACTGCTAGCAGACATCATAAGATGTCACAATGGAGGCGACGAGTTCATGTTTTGCGGAAAACGAGTTCTATTCAGTGCCGACGAAGTCGCACTCATTCTTGGACTTCCAGCTCATGGGAAGAAGATCGACACGTCCAGCCAAATGTTCAACGGAAGTTTGTTCAGACGGTTTGGCCAGGGTTTAGATCTTCGCCAAGAAGGTTTGGAGAAGTTGATATTTCAACTCCGACCATCTAAAGTACAGGAGGATGTCGAGGACACCGTCCGACTTTGGATCGCATACATGTTGGCCATGTTTTTGGCTCCAAAGTCTAATCAGAGATGTCCACGGTATCTCATCCAGCACTTGGATGATTTAAGTCAACTGGGTAGCATCGACTGGGCATCGGCACTGAAGGAATTGATTGTTCTGGCTCTCCCAGAAATAGCTGCTTGCTTGCGTTCCGAGGAGCCGGTGCACTCAAAGAATGCAAAAAAAGTTAGGAGGCAGCCTACCTTGTTCGGATGCTCGGCAGCACTGGTGGTAAGGATTATTGAGACACATTATTAGTGTTGAGACAAAATTTATTTGTAATATTACTTTATTTAATATCGAAAAAAAATTCATGTTCAGGCGTGGTTCCTCGAGCATACATCAATGCGAGAGCCAGCATACCCTGATAAACGGCCCCGGCTGTTGAAGTGGTATGACCACCAAATTAAGATCCAATCGGTTCGGGTTGCCGACTTGCAACCTCAGGACTTGGTAATCTATTTCATAGCTCCATTGCTCTGACCATTTATCAACTTAATGCGTCAATATGTTCAGTTAATATTAATTTGTTATCATCTTGTGTTGCAGATGGAGGGAGCTACTGAACCATTGCCAGAAGAGCTATGGCTTCTCCCTCAGCAGATAAAACCGTCCCCCCCTCAACAAACAGATACCTGCGCCCCTCAACCAATGGATAGCTGCGCAAGATGCGCCGAGTTGACGAATGAATTGGAGTGTGTTAAGGATCAACTCGAAGATGTCAGGCGCAGGCTGTCCATTGCTGAGAGCCTCCTCAATTCACTGGTCAGAAAGGAAAGTTATGCAATAAAGGAGGAGGACAAGGGGGACGAGAAAACAGAGAAGGTGCATTCGTTGGAGTTGGTCCTCCGCGAGCCTGGTAACGTAAATAGTGAGGAGAAGAAGATGGAGGAGGACCATTCATCCGAGTTTCCAATTGAGACAGGGAATGCAAAATCAGAGGAGAACATATTGGAGGGGGATTCATTGGCTGATAAAACAGAGCAGGGGAATGAAAATAAAGAAGAGTCCATATCCGATAATAAACTTGGCACCCCTGCGCCAAAGGATGACAAAAGGGACTTAGAAATAATTGGAGTGCCGTCGCTTGTTAGGAGGATTAAAAAAGAGCCGAGGAAGCGTAAGGCATCCACGGTCGTCGGCAAATGTTATGAGACAACCCGACCTAAAAAGTCGGCGAAGACAGTGGGCATGTCAAAGCCCAACACAACGGTCGAAGATGACCAAATAATTATTCAAAATTTTTTGAGCGAGCGACAACAAACCGACGATCGTCTACACAAATATGTTTAATGGCGTTGCAACAAGAAAAAATCTTCAAGATCTCATTAACAATGAAATGATAATAGATGATGTAAGTATATCAAGAAACATGTTATAGTTGTTGATTTTAGAATTATATTAATCGTTTTACATTCCATTGGCAGATAATTGATTGCGGCCAGGAGTTTCTGATGCGAAACTGGGCAGAGCATCCTGACCGATATCATAAGTGCATAATTGCATCAGTTTTCGTATCTGCTCTATGTCTGACTTCCTCATCACCTGCGCATGAACTTGCTGGATCATCTGGGGCTGCGATATTTGACAATGTATCGGATGAAGATAAGTCCCAATTCCGGTTTCTTTTTACCATTGTAAACTCTGATAACTCGCACTGGCATTTGGTTGCTGTCGACATGGAAAGGAAGGTGTTCATGCACTTGAATTCAATGAAACGCAACCCGAAGTACAAGGCCAATGCAAGGAAATGGCATACAATTCTAGGCCACATATTCCATATCTACTGCGATAAGAAGGAAGCAATGGAGTGGCCGATAGAAGATATTTCGGATTGCCCAAGCCAACCGAGCGGATCGCTGGATTGCGGCCTGTACTGTCTGAGATACATGGAATGTCTTGCTCGACGGGACAATCCTGATATGAAGCTGGATTTCAGTGATGAGGAAGTCAGAGATTATCGGCGACACTTAGCTGCGACGATATTGAGAGAGGGCCTGAACAAAAAGATTAGCGACATTGTCGAAAAATGTTCTTAATTTTTGTATTCGTCTTTGAATGAACATTGAATGTAAATTATTCATATTAACACTGATTAATATTTAATGCAAATATTAAAAATTTTATCATTGCGAGCAGGAGTGTCCTCGATGTCTACGAGACATCCCAGTGCTTGCGAAACGACTCCGAAGATTTTAGCTCGACGACACCCTAGCTCATGGAAAACGACACCCTAGTCTTGCACGGCGACACCCGAAAGGCGGAAACCTACGAGACATCCCAGTGCTTGCGAAACGACTCCGAAGATTTTAGGTCGACGACACCGTAGCTCATGGAAAACGACACCCTAGCTTGCGCGACACCCGAAAGGCGAAAACCTACGAGACATCCCACTGCTTGCGAAACGACTCCGAAGATTTTAGCTCGACGACACCCTAGCTCAAGGCAAACGACACCCTAGTCTTGCGCGGCGACACCCGAAAGGCGGAAACCTACGAGACATCCCACTGCTTGCGAAACGACTCGAAGAATTTAGCTCGACGACACCCTAGCTCAAGGCAAACGACACCCTAGTCTTGCGCGGCGACACCCGAAAGGCGGAATCCAACGAGACATCCCACTGCTTGCGAAACGACTCCGAAGAATTTAGCTCGACGACACCCTAGCTCAAGGCAAACGACACCCTAGTCTTGCGCGGCGACACCCGAAAGGCGGAAACCTACGAGACATCCCAGTGCTTGCGAAACGACTCCGAAGATTTTAGCTCGACGACACCCTAGCTCATGGAAAACGACACCCTAGTCTTGCGCGGCGACACCCGAAAGGCGGAAACCTACGAGACATCCCACTGCTTGCGAAACGACTCCGAAGAATTTAGCTCGACGACACCCTAGCTCAAGGAAAACGACACCCTAGTCTTGCGCGGCGACACCCGAAAGGCGAAACCTACGAGACATCCCACTGCTTGCGAAACGACTCCGAAGAATTTAGCTCGACGACACCCTAGCTCAGACACCCTAGTCGCGCGGCGACACCCGAAAGGCGAAACCTACGAGACATCCCAGTGCTTGCAAAACGACTCCGAAGATTTTAGCTCGACGACACCCTAGCTCATGGAAAACGACACCCTAGTCTTGCGCGGCGACACCCGAAAGGCGGAATCCAACGTGACATCCCACTGCTTGCGAAACGACTCCGAAGAATTTAGCTCGACGACACCCTAGCTCAAGGCAAACGACACCCTAGTCTTGCGCGGCGAAAAGGCGGAAACCTACGAGACATCCCAGTGCTTGCGAAACGACTCCGAAGATTTTAGCTCGACGACACCCTAGCTCATGGAAAACGACACCCTAGTCTTGCGCGCGACACCCAAAAGGCGGAAACCTACGAGACATCCCAGTGCTTGCGAAACGACTCGAAGATTTTAGGTCGACGACACCGTAGCTCATGGAAAACGACACCCTAGTCTTGCGCGGCGACACCCGAAAGGGAAACCTACGAGACATCCCACTGCTTGCGAAACACTCCGAAGATTTTAGCTCGACGACACCCTAGCTCAAGGCAAACGACACCCTAGTCTTGCGCGGCGACACCCAAAAGGCGAAAACCTACGAGACATCCCACTGCTTGCGAAACGACTCCGAAGAATTTAGCTCGACGACACCCTAGTTCAAGGCAAACGACACCCTAGTCTTGCGCGGCGACACCCGAAAGGCGGAATCCAACGAGACATCCCACTTTGCGAAACGACTCCGAAGAATTTAGCTCGACGACACCCTAGCTCAAGGCAAACGACACCATAGTCTTGCGCGGCGACACCCGAAAGGCGGAATCCAATGAGACATCCCACTGCTTGCGAAACGACTCCAAGAATTTAGCTCGACGACACCCTAGCTCAAGGCAAACGACACCCTAGTCTTGCGCGGCGACACCCGAGAGGCGGAAACCTACGAGACATCCCAGTGCTTGCGAAACGACTCCGAAGATTTTAGCTGACGACACCCTAGCTCATGAAAACGACACCCTAGTCTTGCGCGGCGACACCCGAAAGGCGGAAACCTACGAGACATCCCACTGCTTGCGAAACGACTCCGAAGATTTTAGCTCGACGACACCCTAGCTCAAGGCAAACGACACCCTAGTCTTGCGCGGCGACACCTGAAAGGCGGAAACCTACGAGACATCCCACTGCTTGCGAAATGACTCCGAAGAATTTAGCTCACGACACCCTAGCTCAAAAAAAATGACACCCTAGTCTTGCGGGGCGACACCCGAAAGGCGAAACCTACGAGACATCCCAGTGCTTGCGAAACGAAGATTTTAGCTCGACGACACCCTAGCTCATGGAAAACGACACCCTAGTCTTGCGCGGCGACACCCGAAAGGCGGAAACCTACGAGACATCCCAGTGCTTGCGAAACGACTCCGAAGATTTTAGCTCGACGACACCCTAGCTCATGGAAAACGACACCCTAGTCTTGCGCGGCGACACCCGAAAGGCGGAAACCTAGAGACATCCCACTGCTTGCGAAACGACTCGAAGATTTTAGCTCGACGACACCCTAGCTCAAGGCAAACACACCCTAGTCTTGCGCGGCGACACCCAAAGGCGGAAACCTACGAGACATCCCACTGCTTTCCGAAGACTAGGGTGTCGCCACGCAAAACTAGGGTGTCGTATGTTTCCGCCTTTCGGGTGTCGCCACGCAAAATAGGGTGTCGTTTTCATGAGCTAGGGTGTCGTTTAGCTAAATTCTTCGGAGACGTTTCGCGAGCACTGAGAGGTCTCGTAGGTTACCGTCTTTCGGGTGTCGCCGCACAAGACTAGGGTGTCGTTTTCTTGAGCTAGGGTGTCGTCGACCTAAATTCTTCGGAGTCGTTTCGCAAGCACTGGGATGTTCTCGTAGGATTCCGCCTTTCGGGTGTCGCCGCGCAAGACAAAGGTATCGTTTTCCATGAGCTAGGGTGTCGTCGAGCTAAATTCTTCGGAGTCGTTTCGCAAGCACTGGGATGTCTCGTAGGTTTCCGCCTTTCGGGTGTCGCTGCAAGACTAGGTGTCGTTTGCCTTGAGCTAGGGTGTCGTCGAGCTAAATTCTTCGGAGTCGTTTCGCAAGCACTGGGATGTCTCGTAGAATTCCGCCTTTCGGGTGTCGCCGCGCAAGAGCCAGGGAGTCGACGTACTAAAAGCACTTTATTTTACTGAAAAAGACACAATATCTTGAATGCATTTCATTTACGACCAAGCAACCAACCATAATTCAAAAGTTACGACACTAGTGTTTATATATGATCTTGTGTAAGTTGACTCAATACATAAGCATCAAATTCATCCATTAAAGTTTCTGACGGCGGAACAATTCTCTCCAGGTCCTCTTCAGTATTAATAGACTGCAAACAAGTCTGCCTGCTACTTGAAGCAGCTCTTTCCTTGCCCTGATTTTTCCTTGATCTTTTTGCCTTCTTCTCGACTGCACTCTTTAATCTGTTCTCTCTCGGGCGACCTTTCGTCCTAATTTGTTCAGGATCTTGAATTACAAGCTCTGAACGTGGTTTAGCTGCGCAGTTGGCATCCACGGCAGTTTTGAATAGAGGCGTTAGACCATCCATCACTACATTAAATGCATCTTCAGACATGGAGGCTATCTCTGCGAGCTTCGTCATCCGATGAGACAGCAAACTATATCTACAATCATTAACATAATATTAACGATAACAAATATTAAGACATTTCAATTAAAAAATTGTCACTGCGTACCGTGAGTTTCGTGTGCTTTTATCATAACCCTCAGTATTGCAGTCGAATTCGTCGAATTGGTATTTCATGTCCTTGCACCATCTCTTCAAGAAGTATTTATCTGGTAAACGAAATACGTCATTTTGATGAAGAACCAACAGGGCATGCCTACACAGGTACCCCTTGAACTGAAAGGATCGGCACTGGCATTGGACATCCTCAATATTTCTATCGTATGACACGATATAATCTTTGATCATCTCCTTGCCAATTCCATCGACTTCAATCCATATACGACTTTACGGAATATAAACACGTGTTGCCAGCTTCCTTGATCAATTTTGTATTTGATGCAGCCATTTCAAGGATCTCATTCTGAAATTTTTTGAAAATGCTCCGTGTATACCTTCCTGCAGCTTGTCTCTCAAAAGGTGATGATGTCTTTAGGAAAGCTATCGTTTGCAAAGTCCTATTATCTTCCTCATTTTCGGCCTCGTATCGTTTTTCCAAGGCATCTTCGTACTTACTTATGAACTCCGTTAGTGTTGTCTTCGAATTTATAAACCCATCGAAGAAGTGATTAATGCCCTCGCTCCTTTGTGAAGATGACATCCCTGTTAAAAATTTTGTCAACAAAAAAAAAAAAAAGCGTTTAACTGAACATGAACCAAAGACAATGACATACAAACCTGCGAAGAATGTATCCTTGAGGTAAACTGGGACCCATTTTTCCCGACATTCGTAAAGGACATTGAACCAATCTATAGACTTGCATTCTTTATATTTCTCCATAACATGTGCCCACCTTTCCTCGAATGAATTTATGGTCAATGAATCATATATTGCCTCATCGAAATCAACCATAAACTTGGGATTTGCCGTGCAAATGTGGCCAATCTTTTCGGTATCTTCTTCAATATATGCCAAAGACAAAATCGATGTCGTGTGTTAGGAAAAACTTCTTTGACAGCAGCCTCGATTGCCTTATCTTGGTCAGTAATCATGGCAATAGGTGCTTGACCACCATTTGCATCCAGCCAAGTCTGAAAAACCCATTTATATGTCTCAGTACTCTCATCAGACAACAATGCGCATCCAAGCAAGGTTGACTGTCCATGATGGTTGACCCCAACGAATGGACAAAAAGGCATTTGATATCTGTTTGTCAAGTAAGTTGAGTCAAAGCTTAGAACATCACCGAAGTATGTGCATGCCAATCTTGACCTTGGATGAATCCAGAAGACAGACCTCAGATGACCATTATCATTGAGGTCTAAGGAGTAGAAGAAATTGGGATTTCTGAGTTGCATTTCGGCGAAATGAATTACCATCGACTGAGCATCTCCTTCTTTCAGCTTAGACTGACGTTCGCGACAAATGAAGTTACGAGCATCCTTCTCGGTGAAATCCAATTGTCCTCTGCCCCCTTTTCTCCTTGCTATGGCAGAGTATATCTGAGTCGTCGGAACATTCACGGCATGTAAATTGCTGATCTCTGCCTTCTCTGGTGTGCTGATCCTCCTATGCGACCGTAGATAACCAGCTGATGTTATGGACAGCCCATGGTTATGTTCTAGAGAAACCTCATCCAAAATCCACTTACCACTTGTAGCATTCAGTCTTGCTTTTATGGATGCCATACAACCAACTTTCCCAGTATCCCTATGATTCATACTCTTCTCTGATTTTCTAGATTTTCCTTGCCTCCAACACGCCAGGTGCTTGAAGCAAAGTTGTTTTTTGTTGTTGGCCCTGCTACACACTGTTGTGATTCCAAAGCCAACTCGTTTCGCGTATCCATTGTAGAACGTATATACATCATCTGCTGAATTGAATTCCATCCCAGTTTGAGGAACTACAATATCATCCACTGCATTTGGAGCGACGGGTGAAGGTGCACGGCCGGGAGTGTTATCTTCTTCTTTCCGATCTACAATTTCAGCATCAACTGTGAAAATATAGGCACGCAGTCATGAACAATGATATCCATAGATTAAGTTGCCAATATATGCTGACAAAGGATTATGATTGAGGACACGAATGTTAAAACAATACGACACCCCATTTGTCATCACATTTCAGCAGCAACTCCTTCGCGACACCCCAGTTGAAATCTAATGACACCCTAGCTCCAATGCTACGACACCCGTAGTTAGAACTGACCGCGGAGAATCCCCCCGACACCACAGGAGAAATGAATTTCGGCCGAAACTCCTTCGAGACACCCACGTTGTAAGCTCACGACACCCTAGCTTTAAGGCGACGACACCCGTGCTTAGAACTGACGCGCAGACAATCCCCGTGACACCCTAGGAGAATAGGTTTTCGGACGAAACTCCTTAGAGACACCACTGTTGAAAGATCACGACACCCCTAGCTTAAGGCGACGACCCTGCTTAGAACTGACCGCGCGGAGAATCCCCCGACACCACAGGAGAAATTGATTTCGGCCGAAACTCCTTCGAGACACCCATGTTGTAAGCTCACGACACCCTAGCTTTAAGGCGACGACACCCGTGCTTAGAACTGACCGCGCAACAATCCCCGTGACACCTTAGGAGAATAGGTTTTCGGACGAAACTCCTTAGAGACACCACTGTTGAAAGCTCACGACACCCCTTGCTTAAGGCGACGACACCCGTGCTTAGAACTGACCATGGCGAGAAGGCCCGCGACAACCAAGTTACTCAAATTTATTTTTATTTATCATATTAAAAAAAAAAGTACAGTAGCCCTCACTGGGGCTTCTCATCTCCTTCGGTCACTGCGTCGGCGATCTGACGCTGGAGGGACGCTACTTGCCCCTCCAACTGGCTGTTGACCCGACGCAGGACCTCTATCTTTCTCGTGGAAACGGCAGGTATTCCTCGGCCGCCTTGCTGAGTCGCTCGTTGATTGCGAGCGACTCAGCATAAACCTCCGCGTCTATGGTGACGGTTGCGCGGCGGCTGCCAGTTGATCTCACCTCGCCTCTGGAAGCCATCTCGTTGGTCAGTTCAAGCTGGAAAGGTGGTTAACGATGGCATTCCCCACATCCTTATTTAAGGAACTCCTGGCGGGTGTTTCGATTACCACGCGCCACCATTTGATTCGTTGTTCACAGGAATCGAATCGGTGAGCCACCACGCCCCTCGCACGTTGAGTTTCGAGGGATGGGGAACAGAACAGAGTTTCGGAAGCCAACCGTCGTAAGTTTAACATCGTCCCAAGAGTAAATTCACGACACCCAAGGATGATTTGGATTTCGGCCGAAACTCCTTCGCGACACCCCTGTTGAAAGCTCACGACACCCTAGCATCAATGCTTCGACACCCGTGCTTAGAACTGATCACGAGAGAACCCCCGCGACACCCCTTGTCGAATTCGACCGAAACTCCTTCGTGACACCCCAGTTCAAAACTCACGATACCCTAGCTTTAAGGGGACGACACCCCTGAAAAGGTGATTAACGTGGGTCACTGTTAATGCATGGGTGTCGTCGACTTAAAGCTAGGGTGTCGTGAGCTGAACTCCAATTCTCCCAGGGGTGTCGCGGGGTGTCGCGGGGATTATTGTAGTTCCTCAAGCTAAGGTGTCGTCGACTTAAAGCTAGGGTGTCATGAGGTGAAATCCAATTCTCCCTGGGGTGTCGCGGGGATTATTGTAGTTCCTCAAGCTAAGGTGTCGTCGCCTTAAAGCTAGGGTGTCGTGAGCTGAAATCCAATTCTCCCAGGGGTGTCGCGGGGATTATTGTAGTTCCTCAAGCTAAGGTGTCGTCGCCTTAAAGCTAGGGTGTCGTGAGCTGAAATCCAATTCTCCAGGGGTGTCGCGGGGATTATTGTAGTTCCTCAAGCTACGGTGTCGTCGCCTTAAAGCTAGGGTGTCGTGAGCTGAAATCCAAATAATCCCTGGGACGTCGCGGGGATTCTCTCCGTGTTCAGTTCTAAGCACGGGTGTCGAAGCATTGATGCTAGGGTGTCGTGAGCTTTCAACAGGGGTGTCGCGAAGGAGTTTCGGCCGAAATCCAAATCATCCTTGGGTGTCGTGAATTTACTCTTGGGATGATGTTAAACTTACGACGGTTGGCTTCCCGAAACTGTTCTGTTCCCATCCCTCGAAACTCAACGTGCGAGGGGCGTGGTGGCTCACCGATTCGATTCCTGTGAACAACGAATCAAATGGTGGCGCGTGGCAATCGAAACACCCGCCAGGAGTTCTTAAATAAGGATGTGGGGAATGCCATCGTTAATCACCTTTCCAGCTTGAACTGACCAGCGAGATGGCTTCCAGAGGCGAGATGAGATCAACTGGCAGCCGCCGCGCAACCGTCACCATAGATGCGGAGGGACATGCTGAGTCGCTCGCAATCAACGAGCGACTCAGCAAGGCGGCCGAGGAATACCTGGCCGTTTCCACAAAAGAGATAGACGTCATGCGTCGGGCCATCAGCCACCTGGAGCGGCAAGTAGCGTCCCTCCAGCGCCAGATCGCCGACGCAGCTACCGAAGGCGACAAGCCCCAGTGAGGGCTAATGTATTTTTCTTTCTTTTTTTTTTTTGATTAATAAAATAAATTTCAGTAACTTGGTTGTCGCGGGCCTTCTCGACGTGGTGAGTTCCAAGCACGGGTGTCGTCGCCTAAAAGCTAGGGTGTCGTCAATTTTCAACTGGGTTGTCGCGAACGACGACACACCGACTCAGGATGTTAACGACACCCCAGTTCTCATATTACGACACCCTAGCTTTTAGACGACGACACCGATGACGTGACTGTAAAAGCGGGGTGTTCTCCATACGGGGTGTCGCGGGCCTGCTCTCCAGCGTCGTTTATAAGCACGAAACACCCTTTATAGCATTTAAAGACACGGCATAGAACAAGCTACGACACTCCTTATAAGCACGAAACAAAGATCGCAAAGGTTATAAGCAAGGGTGTCGTAGCGTTGTAACTACGGTGTCGCGCGGCTTTCCTCCAGCTTTCGTTTGGCACACGGGTGTCCTAGGCCTGTAACTACGGTGTCTTAACAGTATATAAATTGGTTTCTGGATTGTATAACAGGGCCGCATAAAAAGAGTTGCTTACAAAACAGTTATGACTCTCAGAGTGTCATAACTATTTCGTTCTAAGTGGTTACCCGCGCATTAAACGCATTAACTAAACTCTAACAACAAAAAAACTGTTGATGTAATAAAGAAGTGGGAAGCAAGAGTTTTTACTTTGTGCTGCCAGTGACATTTCCTCCAGAAGTTTTTTTACACAGACTCCAGTATCCAGGTTTTCCAGCCTCTCACCTGAAGTATTTTCTTTCTACCGGGGAAGAAACAGAGTTCTTCTTGCACAGATGACATAAAACGTAAAATGGCGCTAAAGGGCATTTTGGTCCGCACGTAAATTTTGAAAAAAAGTGAATGGCTTTAAATGCCCGTCACGTTCAGAACGTCACAGCCATACCGCCTGTCAGGTCTTCCACGTCGGAGCCACGTGGACCAATAGGAAGACGCGGTACAGTCTACGTCAGCCTTGCTGCACCGGGGCCGATGTACAAAGTGTTTTCCATAAACTTAATGATGAAAAGCGTTGCAAAAAAGAGAAATAGATTAGGCCCAAACATAAAGATAGCAATGTGCAACTCGGATGCAACCTACTAATTCCCTTGTCTCCTACGTTGCAATGTAGTGCTAAACCAATATTTTAATCGTGTATATAGGGAAAGGTTAAAGATGCCACGAAAGTTAAGTTCTGAAATATATCTTTTGATATTATTATTAAAGTGATAGAGTATATATGCTTATTATTATTATTATTACTAGTGGGCGATCATACCAGTTTAAGATGATTAAGTCCGATATATCAGAATATAAAATTGGTAAGAATCATAGGACAAGAATCTTCTGACCTTCATAATCAGAAATTAGAATGATGAGCAATCCAAGCAATAATCCAATCAATTGCTGAGTTTGCTTTTAATAAACATGTTGAATCTGGATATTATAAGCTTGATAGAATATAGCATGCATGCTTTTCTTCTAGTGATAGCGACCCATGCTAAGGTGAAAATTAATATTTGGCAATGTTGAGTACAGCTTTGTGGACTAGCTTTGGGAGAAAACAACGGATGAATCCCGAGAAAGAAAGGGAGCTGGTGGCTGAACAACGACAGGTGCATGGAGGATAGACTGGGGGAGGGCGTGGAAGAGAGCTAGAGCTAGCACTTCCATGAAGAATCTTAATTTCTTTCTAGCTAGGCATGCCAGAGTCTCTTGTTTAATTAGTTAAAAGTGATTTTTATGAAGTGGATTAAAAAAAAATGACTTTTAGCTTTGGATGGTATAACAAGGATTCTTTATATAATCACGAGTACGATCCCCCCTAGTCGTTGATAATCCTCGAAGTGGGAAAATTAAGGTGGGCTTGCCACCGGCCAGAAAGCCCTGGACGTACGTGTCGAGCATTAAATAAGGATGAGCCAGAGAACGTGTTTGTCGTGACCGACGGGCAGGTCTCATCACTTATTAATGGTGAGGGTGACATCCTTTCAAGCAAGACAAGGAACAATAATATTTCACCATTGAAAATATTAAAGAGAGTTGACGATTGACAAATGAAAAGTCTTATATGCGCTTTAAACCACCGTACTTTTCTTTTCCATTATTTATACTTGTTGCATGTCATATCATTTTAATAGCTAAAAACCAACAGACGTAGTAATAGAAATAAAAGCCATCGATCATAAACAACTAACCAACAAGCCTCAGCCTGAAGGATGCAGCGATTCAGACCTTGTTAAAGTATTGTGGGATTTCAATATAGCGTTCAAAGAGACAAGTTTGCCATTGTCGTCCTCATCTCTATTGATTCAGATCTGAAGCAATATGATTTAACTTGCAGCTAGCTGGATGATTGTGAATTAAGAGTAGAGTCAACTCAAACCTGAACCAAGTTTTAGTAGGCCAGCTTTACTCAACCGGAAGGTAACAAAAAGAAGGCAATGGTCAAAAATCTATTCCAGATAAATTAATATTTCCAATAAAATAAGGTGAGGAGAGGACAGGAGGCCCGGTTCCACGGTTGGAGTAAGAGTTGCTACCAGAGTTCTTCCACCGCAAATATGGAGGAGAATTCTCTGCCTGCTGTCTTTGGCTGATCCCAAGACCACATAATCACCACTCTTAATTAAAATAATAAAAATATCGCTTTTAAAAAATGAAAAACTATGACCCCTATATTTTATTCTACAACGCGTAGTTGGCCTTTGATGCCGACACTGGGGACTGGAAGCCGACACTGGAGGCCGACGTTGAAAACCGACACTGAAGGCCGGCTCTGAAGCCGATGCTGAATTCCGACGCTGAAGGCCGGCTCCGAAGACTGACGCTGGAGCCCGACGCTGAAAGTGGCTTCGAAGGCCGACGCTGGAGGCTGGCTCCGAAGACTGACGCTGAAGGCCGACGCTGGAAGCCAGCTCCGAAGGTCGACGCTGGAGGCTGGCTCCGAAGACCGATGCCGGAGGCCTTGGATTTTGCTATCACATCATTGCTTTCGAAAATGCACAAAAAATAATATCATCCGGGGAAACGGCCAGCCGTATGATTTTTTAAGATAAATTAGTCCGGCCAATCCATACATGTTGCGTAATTGGATTGATTTTGGTAGAAAATATAAAAGCAAAGAAATAGATTATTAATGATCAATGATTAATGAATGCACCGTGAGACTGAAATCAGTACTTAAAAATACTTCTTCAAAATATGAATTGAGCCTGAGAAAAAAAATTTCAATTTATTACAAATCATAGCATGCAGCTAGGTTAATGTTGTGAGCTTCGAGAGCCGCCTCGTACCTCAGAATCTCCACCTTCCCAAGGGCCTTCGCCAGTGCTAAATCTTCTCTTGCTTCATGCCTCGGAGGTTTCTGCTTGAAATAATCGACGTCTGGGTACATGGTCCTGTACGTTTTTTCCTTTGATCTTGGTTATGATTCTTGAAGTGGAAAGATATGTGGGTTACCGTGCGAAAGTTTGGATTTTTTTGATGGGATTTACTTTATTTATTTATTTATTATAATTTTGTATGATTGTGCCTCCTTAATTTGGTTCATAACAAAAGCTTGTTTGCTTGTTTTTTGTGTGAAACTGGGATGAATCGAGAGATCTCGCTTTCTGTTAATTGGTTTCATGCTATTTGAATCCGTCAAAGGGTTGGTAATCTAATCTAGCTGATCCATCGACGTTCTAGATCGAAGGTGATGCATGGAGAAAGTCAAGATTATTGAAGACGATGGAGAGATTGTTTTCTTCTGCAATGGTTGGAGTGGATGCTTGTTTTATGTGTTTTATTTTTCAGTTAGCTTCTTATAAATTTAGTGGATATATATATTTATTTATGCTGCTGGGAACAAGGATCCTCTACGGTACAAGAGCCTTGTTATCGATCGCAGAATGCCATGCATGTTTCGATGACCATCATGTGTCACAAACTCGGAGATGGATGGCTATCGATCCCTTATCCACATTCCATTCCTATATGGCACCTAATAAATCCTACGTACGTACTCTATTTCTCAAGTATACTACAGTTGTCCATATCTCTAATGCCCAACGGCCAAGAGTTTGACAATTTGTTTTGTTTTGTTTTTTTTGAAACAGCTGGCAACTTTTTAAAACACAAAACAATGGAGATTAATTCCTCCATCTAATGCCCAAAAGTCCTGCTTAATTTTAGATAAAAGCCTATATATATATTATTCTATGCAGCAATTTTAATGTTATCTAAAACTGATTACAAAGCATCGTGTCTTACTCATAGGAAAATAAAAACAACAAACAAAAGTATTTTGTATAAGATTCTATGATCTCCCAGCAATATCCATGCTACAACATGGATATCCCAAAAGTCCACAATATTCCTTCAATAAAAACAAGCTCTCTCTCTCTCTCTCTCTCTCTCTCATTGGTTGGAACAAAAGGAGTTGGGTCCGAGAAGAACAACGTGGTGGTGGCGTGATAAGGCGAGACCATGGGGGCCATGACTTGAGATCTCAATTCCTCTGGTTGTGGATTTGGTGCGACGTCACGGTCTTCGGAAGGTGCCGCCGTGGTTCGAGGCAGTGGACGAGCAGCAACCAAAGCATGGCACCCGCCATTGATGCTCAGGCCAAGAAAGCCATCCAGCTTGACTTTAATTTCTTCATGGAAATTAAAGCTGACCTATAAAAGTGTGTCCCCTCGCCTAGTGCTCATGATATCATTATTAGCTTCATCTCATGATATCTCTCAGCTTCTTTGGACAACGTAGCACGCAATTGCAAACAAGCATCTCTCCCACGTTCACCCAAGTCAAGCCTTCATGCGCCATTTTGGAAACAACTTAGATTTTAAAATCATTTTCCGCGAACAAGATCGCCGGATTTGTCTTTCTCGTAGCGTAGAGGGATTTATTGGGTTGACGCGGTGATTGTGGATTAGATTTCTATGAATGGGTTCGCTATCCAAGAAGAAACCGGCTTTATGATTAGTTAATAGAAATGCTTGGATTTGGCGAGTTTTATATGAATTCAGGAGATCTTCCATGAGAGCGTCCAAAATCCAAAGTAAGGATCTGTGGTAAGTAAGTCAACTTTGTCCGGGGAGAGATCGCGTAAGCCAACTTTGTCCGGGTAGAGATCGCAGATTCCATTTGGTTGGGCCCAATCTGTGGACAATGGTTCACACCAAGGGAGCCACCCCAAAGAGGTTTTTTTTTTTTTTTTTTTCAATTTTTTTATTTTTTTAATAATTAGAATATATATATATGTATATAACTTTACAAAAGTAACACTTCATGCATCAGCATCTAAGATTTGTGCCAAATTTAAAAGATATAACTTCACGACTCCAATCTAGAATAGCAAATGCTCCAAGTTGACTGTAGTATTTCACAGATGATCTACTACTTGATTGCCCTTCTTAGAGCATATTTATGGTATATTATCCTTTGCTGCTTGATGGATTTGAACTTTCTGAGAATAGTATAAAATAACTTAAGGTTTCTAACTTTAACCATGATGATATTACTATAGCAAAGTTACGTTCAATAATAATTCCATTGATATTTCATACTAAATTGCGTTACATATATAGTTTGCCTCTAAATAGCCTATATTGAGATCTCAACCTTCTGCTCTCTACCTACTTCATCTCTAAAGAGCCAACTTGTCACTATGCCATCATGACATGACATAATAACTCCTAATGATACCTATGCCCTCTGGACTGAACACATAATACGATTGTATGTATAACTTCTAAATGATATCTATGCAGAGGTGAGATCTAACCATTTTTAAACTAACAAATAACATGAATTCAAATAAGTTCAAATATTATAGAATTACTAATAAAGTTAAAATAAACAATTTATAAATATCGGTATCAGCAATGTTGTACATCTATCTATTTGCTCCTAACTCTAAACCACAATCAACTCCTAATCATAAAACTTCTGTAACTCTATAAAAAATAAAATTTTAAAAAAGTCTTGCATAATCTATAGGGTTATATGCAGGGTTTTGTGGCTTGTCACTTGTTCAACCCTGCTAGTGAACTGGAGTGTTACAACTCTAATTGAAATAAAATCTGCACCCCTTTATTTATGTGGCATGGAATGAGATAGTTGGTGCAAACATTATCGTTCGAATATTTGATTTTTTTATAATTTTTAGCAAAATCTTGAATATTTGTAGTTGATATCTTGCTCCTTTGTACCATGATTTTATATTATTTTATTTTATTTATACAAAACCACTTATGGGTGCACTAGACTATCTTCATAGAAATTTCTCCACTTTTCGGATCTGGTTATGTATGTTATTTTTATATGAATACTAATGATATATCTCATTATATAAATATAAATAAATAATATATAAAAATATTTATTAATATATATAATAATAATATATAAAAGGTCATAAATATTAATAATTTAAAATTTAATATCTACATATTATTATTTAAATATATAATAGTATTTAAAATATTATACATTATATTAAATTTAACATTAATACAAATTATATATTTTATATTTTATATTAAATATAAAATGTAATATTAAATATTTAAATATTGTCTAGGATAAATTAAATATAATTAGGTTAAGTATTATTAATATTTATATAAAGTTAAGAGCATAATTTATAATTATTAAATTTTGATAATAAGTACTTATTTTCAAATGAAAATCAGATTACTACCATTTGTAATGATCTTATATTACCGAAAATCAAATCCTATCACTTAGATTTTTATATATATATATATATATATATATATATATATGGGATGGAGATTATGATATTTGGCCATCTAAGCGAATAAGGAACGCTATAACATCACATTAGCTGTAACATTCGCAACATTGGCAGCCTGGGAGGTAGCATCTGGACCAACCACACAATGCTTTTCCTGCACAACTATTAAACTCCCTTGCACATGATGCCATCCACGAGAAAACATATTTAAAAAAAAAATCTTTGCACAAAGACAACATATTTAAAAGAAACCTGGGATTCTCTCTAAATTGGTACTTGGATTAGAGGGACCTGAAGTCATGTCACTTCATGACACATGCAACCCATTCATTGTATAATAAACATACAACTAAACACATGCTTTCGTCACCAATAGGAGATGTACTGAAAACAGATCTAGGGCGCAGTGGATCTGTGAGGGGATCGTAATACTAGATTCTTTCATCAGGCTACCTTAAAGCGCCGGGCCGTGAATAGGATTTGGAGACTAGTTGACACAGAGGGGCATGGTCAGGAGGATTATCATTCTATTCGGAATATGCTTCTCCAGTTCTTTCAATCTAGATGGACTGATTCCTCTGCTGATGGGGATCCGGTGGTCTGGGTTCCTGAGTCCAGAAGGGTTTCCACACAGGAGAATGAAAAGCTATGCAGACCTGTCACTGCTGAAGAAATTCGAGAGGCCCTTTGGGAGCTCGGTCCGGACAAGGCTCCAGGGCCTGATGGATTTCCTCCTCTATTTTATCGCCATTATTGGGACATCATTGGACAAGAGGTTATCCAGGCCATTCAAATTGCCTTCCAACTGAAGCAAATTCCCTTGGAATGGAACCGGACTCTTGTTACGTTGGTTCCCAAGCAGTCCGACTCCTCTCTTCCGCAGCACTTCAGACCTATTAGCCTTTGCACTACTCTGTATAAAGTTTGTGCTCGCCTCTTGGTTGGCCGTCTTCGGCTTGTGATCCCCCGTCTTATTTCTATAGAACAGGGAGCTTTTATTAAAGGGCGCTCTATATCGGACAACGTCCTCATTGCTCAGGAGTTCATGCATGATCTTCAAAGAGCACCTGTGAGAAGAAGTCTCATGGCGGTGAAGCTGGATATGGAGAGAGCTTATGACAGAATGAGCTGGGCCTTCCTGAAGTGCACCCTCCAGGAGTTCGATTTTGATGATCTTTTTATTGATTGGATTATGGCATGTATTCTGAGGCCTTCCTTTTCTTTGCTCATCAATGGGAGCCCTACTAAATTTTTCCACTCTTCCGTGGGTTTGAGGCAGGGATGTCCTTTATCCCCCTTGTTATTTATTCTTGGTGCTGACGATCTTTCTCGTGCCTTTCATCTTGCTCAGCAGGAGAACCGGATTGTTCCATTCATGGCAGGGAGAGAGGGCCCTCTTATTTCTCATCTTCTTTTTGCTGATGACTGTATTCTTCTGGGGCAGGCTTCTATTGACAATGCTTCTTCTTTTCATTCCATTCTGCAGCGGTACTGTCAGGCGTCGGGTCAGAGGGTAAATTTTCTCAAGTCTTCTATCTACTTCAGTCCCAAGACCCCTAGATCTACTAGGGAGGCCATTATGGAGTTATCAGGTATCACTACTCGGTCGGATCACTTCAAGTATTTGGGGATCCCTATTACTGGCAGACGGGCTCGCTGTTCTGACTTTGCATTAATCGAGCGACGGGTTGCCAGCGTATTGAGGGGTGGAAGATGACTAGTCTATCTATGATGGCTAGAATCACTATCATTCGTTCTGTCCTCTCTTCTCTTCCTGTGTATCTCCTTTCGAATGCCGCTCTGCCGATCACTTGCCTGAGGAGGATTGAGAGATGCTTCAGAGATTTTCTTTGGGCTTCTACGCCGGAGGGACATGGTATGCATCTAGTTGCTTGGGACAGGATCTGCATGCCTATTAATGAAGGTGGTCTGGGGATTCAGTCCTTGATTGTTAGAAGAGAAGCTCTTCTTGCCAAACAAGCCTCGCGATTCCTTTTGGAGCCTCATAGCTTGTGGAGTTCTGTGATGCATGCGAGATACGGTGACTGGATTTCTGGTTCAATTATTATACCGCCCCGTGGTTCCTCTTCCTATTGGAAGGAGATTTGTAGACATAATCAGCTCATTATGCATAATACCTCTTGGATAATTGGTGATGGTCGGTCTATTGATGCTGTCAATGATACCTGGATTTCAGAGCTCCCCCTTATGCGATGGCCCTCCTTTATCAACATGGATACTCCCCCTAATCTTAGGGTTCAGGATCTTATCTCCTTAAATCCTCGCTCTTGGCACACCCCTCGGTGATCCGGTTTTTTGGGAAGGAGCTTTCTCGTCGGATTCTCTCGATGCCTCTTTTACTTGATTCCTCTGTTGACTCCAGGATTTGGCAGCGATCTTGTCTCCCCAAGGCTCCCATTAGGGATCTTATGGACATATACAGACCGCAGGCTCAGCACGCGAAGGATGCAGATTGGATTTGGAAGCTTCCTGTTCTCCCCAGGGTTCAGTTATTCATCTGGAAGATTCTTTGGGACTGTCTTCCTACTTGCCTCCTTCTTTCTCGGAGGGGTCTGCCTATTCAGCCGAGCTGTCCTTTGTGTAGGCAGGTGGATGAATCTGTGGACCATGCTATATTTTGTTGCTCCAGAGCGAGAAGGATCTGGACTCTTATGGGCTATCCTAGGGATATGGAGGTATTGGACTTCTCGCGTTCATTTTTCCTTCAGGATATCCGGAGCGATCCTATAAGCAAGCGTGGGCTTTGGTCTGTTACTGCTTATTATATATGGTTGTCGAGGAATCAGATCATATTCTCCGACGACAATTTTTCCTTTCACAGGATTGTTAGGCAGATTAGATTATTGACTTCGGAATGTGCCCGTGCCTTTCATGATGTTACTTTTGACTCCTCTGGCCTCTGGGGATCCCCTGCTGTTCCGACAGCGAACCGTCGCACGATTTTTCTCTTGGGAGCCCCCCCTCCAGGGTATGTCAAAATTAACTTTGATGGGAGTGTCCGGGACAGAGCTGCTGGATCTGCTTTCATCATTCGGGTCCGATGGGTAATCTATTGGCAGCGGGGCTTTAGAACCCTGGACTCAACTGTTCCTTTGGCGGAGCTTGGTGCTGCTTGGGCAGGGCTCTCGTTTGCTGTTAGGATCCTCCATGCTTCTAAGATCATGATTAAGGGGATTCTATGACTGTTATTTCTTGTTATCAGAGGAGAGCTATATAGATGGTTCCTCAAATCCGATCCTGAGGGACTGTTGGTCTATGTTGCGGGAGCTTGATTCTGCCCAGATCCACCACACTTATCGTGAGGCCAACTCGGTGGTGGACTGGGTGGCGACTTTTGCTGCTCAACATGCGGGTCCATGGAATTGGAAGCCAGGCGACCCATGTCCTATTATTCTTCAGCAGATCTTAACTTCTGAGTATCTGGGCTGACTCATTCTAGAATTATATGATCGCCCGTTTGTAACCAAAAAAAAAAAAACACATGCTTTCGTAGAGCATCAAGATTTTTTCTATAGGAGAGACTTGCGATGTGTTAGGATAACTCTCAAAATTAAAACCAATCCAATCTGATGGAATATGGTTTGTCTGATTCCAAACTTCTCAATCCGATTCAGGTTAAATTAGTTTTCTGTTCTGATCCCATTTGAGAACCAATTTTTTTTTTCAAATCATCTTTTTTATTAATTCTAAAAAAATACATAATAACTTCGGGAATCAATACCAATCTAATATGATAAATTTTGGTTGGTTTGATTTGAGTACAAAATTTTTAATTTATTTTCATTAAATTAATTTGGTATTTTGAAGGTTAGATATTTTATTCCGATTCGAGAATCGATCCTATCTCTTTTTCTCTTTTGAGTTTGAAAACCAACCTTTTTTAATAAAATAAAAAATAAAGTTTGACGAACCTTTTTTTTAAGTCTAAGAACCAATCATCTTTCTTTAAAAAAAATTAAAATAAAATTTAATAATATTAAAAAAAATAAAATACTCCCAAAAGATTGTACCTTCTATTGTATCTCAACTAAGAGACTATTAACTTTAAATTAGACCAAAAATATTATAATATATTATAAAATATAACTAAGAGAAAATAATTTTTGTCAATAGAAAATTAATTTTACTCGAAACTCATATGAAATCAAACTAATCTGGTCGTATTACTTCTAAATCAATTTCAAGACGGTCAATTTAGTTTTAGGTCTGAAATCTTGTAATCGATGTTAATTAGATTGATTTTAGCATTATAGCTCAGAATTGATCCAATCTGACTCTTGCTCTAATACTCTTTATAACAATTTAAAATTTTAATTAAAAAATTAATCAGAAAGATATTACCTAAACTTTTGGAACGTGGAACTAAACATACATCATGCTCCGCTAACGTGATGTATGCCTAATGCGCACCTCTTTTTAATATTCTCAGAAAAAAAGAAAATAATACTTCCTTTCCAAAGTTCAAATGCCTTTACACCTTGGTTAGATGAATAGCTGCAACCTGTAATTGTAAATGAAAAGGAGGCAAAACTGATGGTGATTAATTCGCCCGCTCCCAACAAGTGGGATTACGAAGACATCAAGGTTGTGGTGCATGGCCAAGCAATCCGAATAATAATATGAATTATCTATAAATATATTAATACTTGATAGATTACAAGTAATGTTGAACAGATAATGCTACAGTAATATTAATTACTATGTTTGGTAAGACAAACAAATTACTAGCCATATAACATTAAATTCTCAAAATACTTTCAAATCAAATCTATTAAAAATTTATATATTATTATATATTTAATTTAAAAAAATATTTATAAATGATAATGTTTTAAAATAAATTATTTATAAAATAATATTCAAAGCGGTCCGTAAGGATGCTGAAGGTCATCGATCGAAAGAAGATTTGTAGTGTCTCACACGATCGTGATGATAGCGGTGTCTCAAAACTCACCACTGCCGGGCTGTAGGTGGCGAGTATCCGTGGTTTAGACGAAGAGGACGTGGCTAGAAACTTTTGACACGAAGATTCCAACGAGATCAATAGAGAAGAAGACGAGTAGAAAGTAATCAAAGAAAGTAGAAGCAATTTTATAAAAAAAATTTATCAAATTATTACTATAAATAGATTGTTATTTAAAATATATATTACATATAATTATTTGATAAATTTTATTTAAATTAATAGTAATTTAAATAAATTATTTATTACCAAAAACCTTCTCAGAATTGATCCACTTCAGCGTTTCGATTTGAGATTAAGCCTCTCTTTGGATGGAGAGAAAAGTAGGGAGAAAGAAAACTAGAGGAAAAAATAGGAGAGAAAATGAGTTTATCTTGTTTGGATAAAGAGAAAAATAGGGAGAAAAAAAACTAGAGAAAAAAATAGAGGAAAAAAAGTGATGGGCCCCACGTAAAAGTTTTTTTTTTTTTTTCGAAACGAAGAGATTTTGGAAAAAAAAATTGATATATTTTTTAATCATTTATAATAAGGATATTATTATCATTGTAAATTATTAATTTTTTTATTTTTCTTTCACTCATCTAAACTAAAAAAAAAAAAAAAGAAAAAATTTTTTCTTTAAATTTTTTTCTTTCAAATTTTTTTTTTCTTTCTTTTCCTTTTTTTTTTTGTACAATTTTACGCACCGACTTTCGATTTACGAGCGTGTACGGGCAAGAGTCATTGTCGGTCAAAATGCTCCAAAACGCGTTATGCTGAGCCCACGTTTGCGGAGGTTTGGGAGACATTGTTGCCGCCATTTTAGGGTGCAACGGATGAATTAATATTTGGCAATGTTGAGTACAGCTTTGTGGACTAGCTTTGGGAGAAAACAACGGATGAATCCCGAGAAAGAAAGGGTGATGGTGGCTGAATAACGACAGGTGCATGGAGGATAGACCGGAGGAGGGCAACGGCGCCGCCTCTAAAAGACCATACCATGCTAGCACAAGTGTTTAAACGTGTCCTTAATCTTCTAGATATAAATTAAAACAAAATTTCATTATTCTTTTTTTTTTTTTTTGGCTTATTTTGCTAGCAGGTTGACTTTCACCTTCTAGTTTTGCCTGTAACAACAAGGTAATTAGTCAGTGATGACCAATCTTGAGTCATTAGCAGACATGGGATCTCCTAAATCTGTGCATGAAATTTTTTCTTTAATTAAGAGGGAAGAGCTAAATTTAAAGCTAATGAAAAGCTTTGCAGCCTCTATGATTGTTGCACCTAATCTATTGCTAGTAAAACAGGATCTCACAACACTTGCATTTGTTCTTAACTTAGTAGCTGGATCTAATTACAACACTGCAGATTGGTTTATTTATTGTGGGAACTTGGTGGTCTAAGAGCTTATATGCAATTGAACAGGGGCCCAGGCATTGTAATCCTTGTTCTATCATGGATCATCACCTTATACACTCTCTGACAAATGGTGGAGATGCATGAGATGGTACCTGGGAAGCGGTTCGAGCGGTACCATGAACTAGGCCAGCATGCCTTTGAAGAGAAACTTGGTCTTTGGATTGTGGTGCCTTATCAGCTTGTTGCGAAAGGTTAAAGGTGCCACGAAAGTTAGGTTCTAAAATATATCTTTTGATATTATTATTTGAAGTGACAGAGTATGTATGCTTTTTTTTTTTATTGTATAAACGGACGAATACACTACTACCACACTAGTCTAATATAAGTTAATTTAAAAATATTAAAATAAAATTTACTTCAAAAAAAAAGAAGGGCAAGAACCAACCTGGTTTCGTCCCAAAAAAAATCCGCATGATGGGTATGTATGCTTTGCTCGCAGCGATAGGGACCCATGCTAAGGTGGAAATTAATATTTGGCAAAGTTGAGTACAGCTTTGTGGACTAGCTTTGGGAGAAAACAACGGGTGAATCCCGAGAAAGAAAGGGAGATGGTGCCTGAATAACGACAGGTGCATGAGGATAGACTGGGGGAGGGCGGGGAAGAGAGCTATTGCTAGCACTTCCACGAAGAATCTTAATTTCTTTCTAGCTAGGCATGCCAGAGTCTCTTGTTTTATTAGTGAAAAGTGATTTTTATGAAATGGATTAAAAAAATTAACTTTTAGGTAGTATTTAAAATAAAAGATAAAAAAATATTTTCTAAATATTTTTTTTTTTAAGAGATAATTGTAAATAAAGTTAATCAAAAAGATTATTGAAGACGATGGAGAGATTGTTTTCTTCTGCAATGGTTGGAGTGGATGCTTGTTTTATGTGTTTTATTTTTCAGTTAGCTTCTTATAAATTTAGTGGATATATTTTATTTATGCTGCTGGGAACAAGGATCCTCTACGGTACAAGAGCCTTGTTATCGATCACAGAATGCCATGCATGTTTCGATGACCATCATGTGTCACAAACTCGGAGATGGATGGCTATCGATCCCTTATCTACATTCCATTCCTATAGGCACCTAATAAATCCTACGTACGTACTCTATTTCTCAAGTATACTACAGTACTTGTCCATATCTCTAATGCCCAACGGCCAAGAGTTTGACAATTTGTTTTGTTTTGTTTTGTTTTGTTTTGTTTTTTTTTTTTGAAACAGCTGGCAACTTTTTAAAACACAAAACAATGGAGATATTAATTCCTCCATCTAATGCCCAAAAGTCCTGCTTAAGGGGCCCACACTAAACTTTGATCAGCAAGCCAATCACATGCATTCTGGACGTCAATTTGTAGGGCCGGCCATAAATATTCCAATGATATGTTTTCCTTTCCACTGTACCATGCTGTAGTGGGCGCATTAGGCCGTCAATTATAGCATAACATCATGTCCGGATTAGAATCATTGTAACTAAACCTTCACCCTAAATAGTTCGGGTTGGGTTCATAGGTAGGTTTCTACCACCTCTAATAATGAAGGATACTGAAGATCTAGACATGTATTCCCTAATCCAATACAGTCTAAGGAATGTATTTAAGCTAATAGCTAGTCAATTACAATGTAGACGTTAATATTTGGGAGAAATTACAATGAGACTCTCTTGAGTTTGGCCTCTTTATAGATTGACCCTTTCATATTATTTTTCTTGAATACCCCCAAAACTCTCATTATGTTACACAAAGACTTGTTCCATTCATTTATCCCTTAACACTGTTAAGCTATTGAGTAAAAAGTCAAATTTGCTCCTATAAATTGCAATGATTTACTTCCATTTAGACTTCAAAGCCAAGTTTAAAGGATAATCATGGAATTATTGAAAAACTTCGCTATCATGTGATCATCACATACTAATATCTGATGATGAAGATGAATAAAGGAGGGTTTTGTGTACTAAAATGGAAGTTTGGGGTTTTTGATTTCTTTTCTAAAGATTAATGTGCAAATCAGTCAAACTTCAGGATGTCTTGCTATAATTTCTCCTAATTCTAAGGTTAAACATACTACAATGCTATACTTATTAGGAAATTGGTACGAGTACCAGATGTGCACTTAGAAAATTCTTTGGGCCTACTTATACTGGCTTGGCAACATCACATTCAACTTCTTTCTGTGTATTTCAATAGCTCCTAAAATTTACACCAATCTTTCTTCACCATGCAGCAGGAAAAGTTTGGTTTGCACAAAACAAGATTTTCCTATAATATCGCTCTATATTCATTGTGTTGTGCAACGGATCAGCTCTAATATTAATTATTGCATAAAACTCGTTGATGCCGAGACCAACTATTATGAAAAATCTTTAGATTTGAATCAAAAATCAGCGCTCAATAGAGAAAAGGGTGGCCACCTGATCCACGCTTGGAGAGAGAGAAAGTGGCATCAAAAGATGGAACACCTAGAGAGAGAAAATGGGGCACACATCTAGAGAGAGAAAGGGATGCCCAAAAGAGAGAAAGAGGTGTTTCAAAGATCTCACACCTTCTAACTTTTAGAGAGAGAAAAGGACATATGGATGGGACAGAGAACACCCAACTAGAGAAAGAAATTTGGAGGAGATAGAAAGTGATGCTAGAGAGAGAAAATCAGCCAAGAGAGTGCCACCGTGAGGAGAGAGGATGTGTGGGGAAGTGTGTTCCTAGGGTTTCTCATGTTTAGAGAGAGAAGGCAGCGATTAGGGTGAGAGAAGAGAGAGAAAATACATTTTGGAAGAAAAGAATATTGTATTGCTCTCTTACACAAACCCTAAGTATTAGGGTTTAAATACATGGCCAAGCTAGCTTGACCCTAACTTAAAAAAACTTTCAATAGCTAACCTAATGAGATTAAGTTCATTCCAAGCTCATATACACCCATGACTTGACTTAATCACAAAAAACTCTTGAACTCACATCCAGCCCAATACAAATTAGTCCCCTCAAAGCCCATAGCTCAACATGGGCCTTAAGATAATATAGAATCCAAAATAACTTTAGAACCTTCATGAGGCCTCATGAAGTGTAGACCTAGGCTTTCCCATATTCTTCTGAGCCTTAGGAGCACTACACCAAGTCCAACACATTGAATCTTTTTGCCTAAAGAAAATATGAGAAAAACTTTTCTCTCCACAATGTTTTTTGTTGACCCAATTATTGATTTTGATTAATAACAAAAATCATATGAGTATATTCTTTATGTTACTAATAATTTTGATTAAGTATTTCAGGAATTTAAATGTTTAATTAATCAAAATCCATGAAAAGTTGAGTTTGACCATATGTCTAGTGTTAAGTGTCAAGTTTCAGCATTTAGAGCCAACTCCAGAAGTGTAGGAGCCGACTCCAGAGTGTATCAAAATAGTTTGACACTTTTGGCATACAATAGAGCTGACTCCTGCAGAGTCCGAAGCCAACTCCACCAGAAAGATAGAAAGTCCTTAATTTTGTATCGAGCTGGAGCCGACTCCTGCAGAGATTAGAGCCGAATCCATCGATTATACAGAGAGTGTTTCTCGGAGCTTTAGTCGAGCCGACCTCTGCATTCACTAAAGCTGACTCCCACACGAAAAGGTGTCGACCCCTCAAAAAGTATGAGCCGACTCCACGATGAGCAGAAGTTCACGTTTTGCACATCCCTCGTTCGAGCCGACTCCAACTTGTCAGGGGTGGACTCCAGAGGTGTCATAAATGACTCCAAACTCTGACATTTTTTCAACAGATTTCAATGGTTCTTTTCTCTTCCATGCAAAACTCATTCTCAAGCATTTTCAACGGCTAGTTTGTTTTAAAAGATAATTTAGAGGAGATTATAAGGGCCTTGGGACCGTTTTAAAAATTAGAAAAGAGAGGAACACAAGAAAGAATAGAAAAAGAAAGAGTTCAAATTTGAAAGCGCTATCGTGTGAAACAAAGATTAAGGAAATCCAAAGTATTCGAAAGCCAATCTTGAAGGATTTTCGTCAAATCAAAAGGAGAAGAGGAGAGTTCTAGTTCTTTAAAAGCCTATACATCAAAGGTTCTTCCAAAGCTTCAAGCTCATCTTGAGGAAGATCATTTCTGAGGAAAAAAAAGAAAAGAAGAAAAGCTCAACTTCAGAAATCTTCTAATCAGGCTCTTCTATTTCTACTTTGATTGCATTGCAATATTTGCTCATTTGAGGAGCTTTATAACTATTGTAACCATATTTTTATTACATTTGCTTGTTGATTCAATCAGGGGTTTGAATCAAGGAAGGTAGTTTGGCCTTGTACAAGCTAGAAGGCTTATATGAGGTTTTTGTGCCGGTGATCCTAAAAATCAACTGGGTTCATTGTGATCCCATTGTAAAACAACAAGTTTGATTGTGAGCTTGTAAAACAACTATGCTGTAATCAGGATAGTTATAGTGTGGCTCAAGAGTTCCTTAGGAGTGGATGTAGGTGTAGCAAACACCGAACCACTATAAATTTTTTGTATTTGTAGTGCTTGTCTCTCTCTTTCTCTCTATTCTATTCTTTATACTCTAATTAGCATTCTCAGCACTACTCTCATTGCATTCTTTCTTGTGCATTACTTTGAGAAATAGTTTTTAAGTTTCAAAATTTTTAAGAACCCAATTCATCCCCCTTCTTGGATTGCCATCTTAGCCAACAATTTGTATCAGAGCTTGTGCTCATCCTTTCTTGATCTAATAATTAAGAGCTCAAGATCCAAATGACAGCTCAAGCTGGTTCTTCTTTCTCTGAGGGTCAATCTACTAATCGTCCACCATTGTTTAATGATACTAACTACTCATATTGGAAAGCTAGAATGAGGATAATCATTCAAGCTTTGGACTATGATTTATGGAGTATCATTATCAATGGTCCTAGCACTCCCACACACTTAGTAGATGGATCCATTATTCCTAAAACCGAAAGAGATTGGAATAAAAATGATAGAAAAATGGCCCAGCTCAATGCCAAGGCTATGAATGTCCTATACTACTCCTTGGATACAAATGAATTCAATAGAATATTGATGCGTGTCGTAGCGCAACGATTTAAACACCTTAATTTCACTATTAAAATAGCGAGAGTAAGGGATCGATTCCACAGAGACTTTAGCGATTATCTTGAAATAAACTTATAAATTTAATTAATTAAATAATTAGTAGTGCAAAATAATCAAGATATGGTCTATCTTATAAGAGCACGGTCCATACCCGTAGATCACGGCCCGTCCCTTTAAAGAATAGATCAGTCTAAAATTATTTCCACTTAAATATAATTTAATAACAATTAATCATAATAAAAATTTTATTTCATATAAAGTAAAGAGTTATGACATTAAGAAAGCAATATATTATAATAAATTCCTAAACCAAACCGGGCCCTCTTCTGCATACGCCTCGAAGCAGAGCATTCAAAAACTCCACACCTACAGATGAACGGGGCCTCCCATGGAACTCCTGGAATAGGGGTCTTCAAACGGCTGGAACAGCTCTTCAAACGGCTGGAACAGAGCACCTAGGACTCCAAACCACGACACGAGCAGATAACTCCTCCAATCCACGGATGAACACCGCCCCAAAACTCTCCACCGATTGCTCTCCCTCCTCTGCTATTTATAGAATTCCATATGCGGCCTTGACGCGGAGAGGATGCAGAGAAGAATCTGTTTCAAAACAGAGAACGCAGCGGAAGCAACGAAAATAACAAAATAAATATGGATAAATAATCAATAAAATTTAAATTCCTTCTAAAGGAATTTAATTCTCTCAATTTGATAACTTCCAATCTAATTTATTCCTTAATTGATGGAGGAAACGATTAGAATGGAATCGGAGAAGAATCGTGCGGAAAGAGGGGATGAGATAACGATGAAGTCGGCACTTGGTTTGCCGACTTCACTTTAAAATCCATGCTAAAACAGATAAATCGATGAAAAATTAATTTGAGCTCATCTTAAATCCGATTTGGGTGCCGTTTGCATCATTAAATTCCTAAAATCGCGCTTTTCAAATTGATAAGGTTTTATCTAAAATATTATATAAAATATTAAAATATTAAATAATAATAAGTACGTTAAATTATTAATTAATAGATTTAATGATAATTATTTATGCGTTTATCATTCCCCCCAACTTGAATCTTACTCGTCCTCGAGCAAATAAGAAATTTAGAAATATGTACCAAGCTATTCCAAGAATTGATAGTTATCTTATAGTTTTTTTTTTAAGATCATAAGGGAAGTACTTCATTGGATTATTAAGTTTTTTTAGTGATAAAGTGTAGTCCATAAGAATTTATAGAAGTCTTCCTTCACCAACTTTTTACTTCTATGATTAAGTCTTCTAACTTAATTTGGGTTGGGTGTAATGTCTTTTGTAATTTGGTTATTTATTTATTTATTTATATGTAAAGTTAGTGCAATGTCCTAACCCCTTGCTTTCTAATTAACCCTTGTAGCGAGTTTTAGGCCAATGGCTCCCAAACCAATTGGTTTTAGGGCATTAGGTATAAAACACCCCTCGGACTTACTTACTCGAGTTAAAAAGGCTTTAGGTAGGACTGACTCTATTTAGGTTCTTTTACATTCCCACCTTTTTATGCGAACAACATCACTTTCTTAGGTGACGGGGCCCGGTTACTCAGTGAAAAATGCTAAGAACCTAATCTATTAACTTTAAGAGAGATTTTTTTTTTTTTTGAATAACATTTTCACCCATACCCTTATTAAGTAGATTGTACTATTAAGATCAGTGGTCAGGAGGGTCTGAAATTATTCTAAAAATTATTCTGGGCTAAACCCTACCTTTTATTAGGTTTTCTTAATAATTTATTCCTCAGTATTTCAATAATAAATAATAATAATCTAATAATCTAACTATTAATTCATTAATAGACTGCTTGATTAACTTCAAATCGAGATACATCTGATTATAGTTTTACTCGAGGATTTATTTATTTTCTTTTTCCTCCCCCCCCAACTTAATTTCCATTGTCCCTAATGGAAGAAAAATAATAATAATAATAATTTTCAAGGAAAGATACTACCTGGTAGAGTATTTGAAGGTTGGAAGTTTCATTGTTGCCATCTTCTTTCAATCTGCTTCTGTTGCTCTTCTCTGGTCATACTAAAAGAACACACTAAAAGAAAGAAAGTTAAAAATAACTAATAAATTGGGTTGCCTCCCAAGAGCGCTAAGTTTAAAGTCTTCAGCCAGACTGTGCTACTTATTATGATAATGTTGGGTTCACAAGATCAATTGATTCAACAATTCTCCATCATTAATTTCTTCTATATATGGTTTCAAACGTTGGCCATTTACTTTGAATGTATTTCCTTGCTTGGGGTCTTTAAGCTCTACAGCTCCATAGGGAAATACTTGAGTTACTATAAAAGGTCCATTCCATCGTGAACGAAGTTTTCCAGGAAAAGATGTAATCTTGAATTGTAAAGCCATACTTTTTGATTTGGTTCAAAAATTTTTCTACTAATAAATTTGTCATGATATGCTTTGGTTCGTTCTTTATAAATTTTTGAGCTCTCATATGCCTCATTTCGTAGCTCTTCTAACTCATTCAATTGGAGTTTTCTATTGACACCTGCATTTTTCATATCATAATTAAATTGCTTGATAGCCCAAAATGCACGGTGTTCTAATTCTACAGGTAAATGACAGGCTTTTCCAAATACGAGCCTATAAGGAGACATTCCTATGGGAGTTTTAAATGCAGTACGATAAGCCCATAATGCATCATCCAAACGTTCTGACCAATCTTTCCTATCAGGTCTCACCATTTTCTCAAGGATATTTTTAATTTCTCGATTTGATATTTCAACTTGGCCACTAGTTTGGGGATGATAAGGTGTAGCTACCTTATGAGTAATTCCATATTTATTCATTAATCCTTCAAAGTGTCTATTCGTGAAATGTGTACCCCCATCACTAATTATAGCCCTTGGGCATCCAAAACGACTAAGGATATTATGCTGAATAAACTTGATTACAACTTTATGATCATTGGTTCGAGTTGCCATGGCTTCAATCCATTTTGACACATAATCAACTGCCACTAGAATGTATTCAAATCCAAAAGAGGAAGGAAATGGGCCCATAAAATCAATACCCCATACATCAAAAATTTCTACAACCAAGATAGGGTTTAGGGGCATCATGTCTTTTCGAGATATATTTCCTGTTTGTTGACATTGGAGACAATTACGGCTAAATTCATGTGCATCTTTAAAAAGAGTTGGCCAATAAAACCCACTTTGCAGTACCTTTGCTGCAGTTTTCTTTCCACTAAAATGTCCTCCACAGGCAAGAGAATGACAGAAGTTAAGTATACTTTTGAATTCACTTTCGGGAACACATCGCCTAATCACCTGATCTGAGCAGTACTTAAATAATTCAGGGTCTTCCCAAAAGTAATATTTGATTTGTGAGAAAAATCTATCTTTTTCTTGTTTTGTCCAGTGGGAAGGTACTTTTCCTGTTGCCAAATAATTCACAATGTGGGCAAACCAGGGAAGACTGCTATGGGAAATTGAGAACAATTGCTCATCAGGGAACCTATCTCTGATTATTTCTTTATTGTATTCCACTGAGATCCTAGAGATATGATCTGCTACCATATTTTCAGAACCCTTCTTATCTAAGATTTCTAGATCAAATTCTTGTAGTAGTAGGATCCATCTAATTAGTCTGGGTTTTGTATCCTTTTTTGATATAAGATGCCTCAACGCTGCATGATCTGAATAAACTAAAACTTTAGACCCTAACAGATATGATCTAAACTTTTCTAGGGCAAACACAACTGCTAGTAATTCTTTTTCAGTGGTAGTATAGTTCATTTGTGCATCTGAAAGAGTTTTGCTAGCATAATAAATTACATGGGGTTCTCGATTGAGTTTCTGTCCTAGAACTGCCCCTACAGCATAATCAGAAGCATCACACATGATTTCGAAAGGTATGGTCCAATCTGGTTGATAATGGGTGCAAAAATTCGACACAATGAACTATCCTTGGTCGGTCGAGAAATTTTACTGAAATCTTTGATGAAGCGTCTATAAAAACCAGCATGACCAAGGAAAGATCGTACTTGTTTAACTGAGGTTGGGGGTGGTAGATTTGAGATCAATTCAACCTTGGCTTTATCAACCTCAATACCTCTCTCTGAAACAATGTGTCCAAGCACAATTCCCTCACGAACCATAAAATGGCTCTTCTCCCAACTTAGGACTAAATTCATTTCCATACATCGTTTCAGTACCTTAGTCAAGTTCTCGAGGCAGCTATCAAATGATGCACCAAAGACTGAAAAATCATCCATAAATACTTCCAAAAATTGACCAATCATATCAGAAAATATGGCCATCATACATCGTTGAAATGTGGCTGGTGCATTACAAAGACCAAACGGCATACGTCTAAAGGCAAATGTTCCAAAGGGACAAGTGAAGGTGGTCTTTTCTTGATCTGCAGGAAATACTGGGACTTGATTGTATCCTGAATATCCATCTAAGAAACAAAAGAAACTTTGTCCCGCTAGCCGTTCTAGAATTTGATCAATAAAAGGCAAAGGAAAGTGGTCTTTCCTAGTCACGGCATTCAACTTTCGATAATCTATACACACTCTCCAACTAGTTGATGTGCGAGTAGGAATTGATTCGCCCTTTTCATTTTTAATCACGGTAATACCCGATTTTTTAGGTACTACTTGGATTGGACTGACCCATTGGCTATCTGAAATTGGATAAATAATACCAGCATCAAGCCATTTTACTACCTCTTTCTTAACAACATCCCTCATGTTTGGATTTAGCCTTCGTTGCATGTCTCTATGTGGTTTGGCTTCAATTTCACTATGAATATGGTGCATGCAAACGGAAGGGTCAATTCCCTTAATATCAGCTATTGTCCATCCAATTGCCTCTTTATATTCTTTAAGTACATCTACCAATTTATCTTCTTGCTCAGAGGTTAGGGTAGATGCAATGATTACTGGAAGGGTATCATTGGGTCCAAGGAATGAATATTTTAAGTTATCTGGAAGAGGTTTCAATTCTAGTTGGGGTGGTTCTTCCAAGGATGGTATTAAAGGACTTGGTTTAGTTGGAAGTGGTTCATATTTTATAGTCCATGGCGGGATGGTGTCGAATCTTAGGTGGTTCTAATAACATGTTTATCTCTTTGGTATACTCATCAATCAAAGTCATCTATTCCAAAATGTGTAAGACATGTTTGTAAAGGATCCGAATCAATCAAACTTTGGAATTTCTTATCTACTACTTCCTCTATCATGTTTACTTCATTTAAATCATACACAGGTGGTCCTTGGGAAGCATTAAAAATATTTAATCTCATCTTTTGTTTCCAAAAGATACATCCATCACACCTGTTCTACAATTTATGCATGCATTAGCAGTAGCTAGAAAAGGTCTTCCAAGGATGATGGGAATTTGGTTAGGATTACCACTAGATTCCATATCCAACACAAGGAAGTCGACAGGAAAATAGAATTCATCCACCTTTACTAATACATCTTCCAATATTCCACGAGGTTCTTTGACTGATCTATCTGCCAATTGTAGTGTTACTGTCGTGGGTTTCAACTCTCCAAATCCAAATAACTCATATACTGAACTTGGAAGAAGGTTTACACTCGCACCCAAATCTAATAATGCTTTCTTGATTGTGAAGTTTCCTATGACACACGATATAATCGGGGTACCAGGATCTTTTAATTTGGGTGGGGTTATTTGCTGAACAACTGAGCTGACTTGCTCAGTCAAATGGATCTTTTTTGGTATTTGTGTCTTGGCTTTCCGTTTTTGTGTGCATAGATCCTTCAAAAATTTGGCATAAGCTGGAACTTGCTTGATAGCATCGAGAAGAGGTAAGTTTATTTGGACTTGCTTAAATAACTCAAGCATCTCATTCATTTTTATATTCTTCTTATCTGAAGGCAAAGGAGATTCTAAAGCACTAGGGAATGGGGCTTTAGGTATGATTGCTTGATCATTGAATTCCTTTTCTTTTTCATTTCTTCTCTCTTCTGGTTTAGCCACTTCTAATTTCTGGGTTGGTTCAGGTGGGTTCAATGCTTTTCCACTTCTGAGAGTCATGACTGATTTAGCATGTTCTGGGAATTTGTCAGGACTATTGGAACCTTCAGCCATGAATTGTCCTTTTGGGTTATCGATAGGCTGACTAGGTAACTTACCCTCCTCCCTTCTACTGAATGCTGTGGCTAATTGACCTATCTGAGTTTCTAGTTTTGCAATAGATTGTGTGTGGGAGTGAAGGATTTGGGTATTCATTTCTAGCCCTTTCAATGCTTGTAACACTTTGTCTTCAAAAGTAGGCTGATTATTCGGTGGAGGTTGGGGATGTTTGGATATTGTGAATATGGCATGTTTCTAAAATTGGTTTCTTGGTAATTAGGTCTGATCGATGAATTACTACAGGTTGAGGTTTCCAAGAAAAATTTGGGTGATTTCTCCAACCAGGATTGTAAGTATTTGAAAATGGATCATTTCCTGTTCTAGGAGCTAATCGGGTTTGGGCTTGGTGGGCTTGCTCTTGAACAAGGTCAGGAAATTGGTATGCAGCTGGACATTCACCTACAGAATGGGTTGGACTCGAACAAATTATACAGACCTCATGTAATTGAGTAGATGGGGAAGAGATGTTTCCAACTTGTAGAATCCGATCAAGTTTATGGGATAATTCATCTACCTTAGTATAGATATCTGTAGAATGACCTATTTCATATATTCCACCTCTTTTAGGTTCTACGGGAGGGTCTCGACGAGCAACTGACATATGATGTAGTGAATTCTCACTCAATGTCTCAAAGAGTTGCCAAGCCTCATGTTCATTTTTTAACATAAATGTCCCACCACACGAAGCATCAACCATTTGCCTATACTTTTCTGATAAACCATCATAAAAGCACTGAACCAGTTGCCATTTGGGTATAGCATGATGTGGACATTTTCTAATTAGTTCTTTGAATCTCTCCCATGTCTCATGGAACATTTCCCATCTGTCTGGGAAAAACTTGTTATGGCTTTTCTAATTTGATTCGTTTTTCCTATAGGAAAATATTTCTTAAGAAATTCTCTCTGAAGATGATCCCAAGTTGAAATTATAACCGTGTCTAATGAATTTAACCAATACTTGGCTTTATCTTTTAGGGAAAAAGGGAATAACTTAAGCCTAAGTGCATCATCGGAGAAATTTTGAATCTTGACAGTTGAGCAAATTTCTAAGAATTCATCTAAGTGTTTGTAGGGATCCTCATTTGTAAGTCCATAGAAAGATGGTAACATTTGGATTACACTTGACTTAATTTCATATTGGGCAGCCTCTACTGGAGGCACTTGAATGCAGGGAGAGTAGGTATACCTTGAAGGAGTGAAATACTCTTTCAACTGTCTTGGTTGATTATTTTCGTTATTATGATCCATAATTCTAAGTCTGTTTGCTCTAATAGTTCTTTCTATCTCAGGATCTAAGGGTATAAGGTTGGGTTGCAACGATCGACGACCAAGCATACACCCTACCGATGACTCTAAAGCAAATAGTTTATTTATTTATTTATTTATTATTTTTTTAATTAAGTTTCTAATTTCTAATAAATTATGAGATGTCAATGAAAAAATTTTAAGGTTTTGCAGAAAAATAAATTCACCTAAGTCAATCTATAAGCATTAGAAAATAAAATAATTATTTTTATCATTATAATTTTATTTTTATTAAAATTTTTTTAATTAATTATGCCTTTTTATTTTAGGGTTTTTTTTAGGTAAGTTAATTAAAAGGAAAATTTGATTAGGTTAAAATTGGATTTGTGGCAAATAATAATTTTTTATGTTAAAAAGAAAATATGCAATTCTAACAATTAAGGAAATAAAATAAAGCAGAAATAACTATTCAAAAATTAAGAGAAAATTAATCTAATTTTTTATTTTTATTATTTTTTATTTTTTTTAATTTTTTTTCAAAATAACACACTTAAGTCCCCGGCAACGGCGCCAAAAATCTGATGCGTGTCGTAGCGCAACGATTTAAACACCTTAATTTCACTATTAGAATAGCGAGAGTAAGGGATCGATTCCACAGGGACTTTAGCGATTATCTTGAAATAAACTTATAAATTTAATTAATTAAATAATTAGTAGTGCAAAATAATCAAGATATGGTCTATCTTATAAGAGCACGATCCGTACCCGTAGATCACGGCCCGTCCCTTTAAAGAATAGATCAGTCTAAAATTATTTCCACTTAAATATAATTTAATAACAATTAATCATAAATAAAAATTTTATTTTATATAAAGTAAAGAGTTATGATATTAAGAAAGCAACAGATTATAATAAATTCCTAAACCAAACCGGGCCCTCTTCTGCATACTCCTCGAAGCAGAGCATCCAAGAACTCCACACCTATGGATGAACAGATGAACGGGGCCTCCCACGGAACTACTGGAACAGGGGTCTTCAAACGGCTGGAACAGAGCACTTAGGACTCCAAACCACGGCACGAGCAGATAACTCCTCCAATCCACGGATGAGCACCGCCCCAAAACTCTCCACCGATTGCTCTCCCTCCTCTTCTATTTATAGAATTCCATATGCGGCCTTAACATGAAGAGGACGCGGAGAAGAATCTGTTTCAAAACAGAGAACACAGCGGAAGCAATGAAAATAACAAAATAAATCTGGATAAATAATCAATAAAATTCATATTCCTTCTAAACGAATTTAATTCTCTCAATTTGATAACTTCCAATTTAATCTATTCCTTAATTGGTGGAGGAAACGATTAGAATGGAATCGGAAAAGAATTGTGCGGAAACAGGGGATGAGATAACGATGAAGTCGGCACTTGGTTTGCCGACTTCACTTTAAAATCCATGCTAAAATAGATAAATCAATAAAAAATCAATTTTGAGCTCATCTTAAATCCGATTTGGGTGTCGTTGCGTCATTAAATTCCTAAAATCGCGCTCTTCAAATTGATAAGATTTTACCTAAAATATTATATAAATTATTAAAATATTAAATAATAATAATAAGTATGTTAAATTATTAATTAATAGGTTTAATGATAATTATTTATGCGTTTATCAAATATCCACTTGCATCTCAACCAAGAAGATATGGGATCGGTTAAAAGTTACCCATGAGGGTACCAACCTGGTTAAAGAGTCTAAGATTAACATTCTTGTGCATGAATATGAACCCTTTAACATGGATCAGAATGAGTCCATCACTTGTATGTACACTAGATTTACTAATACAGTAAATAGATTAAAAAGTTTTGAAAAGACCTATACTAACTCAGAGCTTGTTCAAAAATTCTTAGATCTCTTTCAAGAGCATGGGAAGCAAAGTGGCAGCAATTCAAGAAGCCAATGATCTGAACAGTTTACCTTTGTAGGAGCTCCTTGGATTACTCATGACCCATGAACTCACAATGAAGCAACATCTGGAAGAAGATGTGAAGAAAAAAAAGACAATCACACTAAAAGCTGTTAAAAAGGAGAAAAGCAGCAGTGAAGAAGATGAAGATGATGAAGAATGCAAAAAGATAAGGAGGCCATTTCTTAAAAGAAAACCTGGTATCAAATTGAAAGGAGATAAGAAGAAAGATAAGGAGAAGGATCCCGTGATTTGTTATGAGTGCAAAAAGTCTGGATATTACAAATCTGAATGTCCTCAACTCAAAAAGGGATATAGAAAGAAACAGAAAGCATATGTTGCAACATGGAGTGACAATGATGAATCTTCATCCGAAGAAGAACAACAAGAATTTGCTAACATATGTCTTATGACAAATGAGAAAGAGGTATGTTCTGAAAGCTCTATTTATGATTTCACATTTGATGAACTTTATAATGCTTTCAATAAACTGCTTAATGATTTTAAAGTTTTGAGAACAAAGAATAAAATTTTAAAAACTAAAACCAAAATCTTCTTAAAAAGAAAGATGAATTCACCATTGAGTTTAGAAAGCTAAAATCTAAAAAGTAAAATTTGAAAAAAAATAATTTCTATCGAAAATCAAATCTTCCAAAATGAAGTTGAAAAGTATAAGAATATTGTTGACAAATTTACTTATAGCTTGAAAAGACCCAATTTATTTTTGAATAATCAAAGAGCTATTTTTGATAAAGCCGGTTTAGAATATAAACCACAAAGAAATAAAAACTAAGTAATAATTTCTTTGTTAAGAAATCAATTGATAATGATAGTTTTTATTTTTGTTGTGGTAAGAAAGGTCATAAATCTTATGTTTGCAATCATAAGATATCTCATATAAATGCTGGTTATAAAGGTAAAATAATTTAGGTTCTAAAAGTAACTATATTTTCTACTACTAACCATGAAGGACTCAAGAAGACTTGAGCGCCTAAACATAAGATATGATTTCTATGCAGGTGTATCTTGCAGCCAAAGGATTAAAAAAAATGGTATCTTAACAGCGGTTGCTCAAGATACATGACGGATGATAAAGATCAATTCATCACCCTTGAAGCCAAAAAAGATAGAGTGGCGACCTTTGGAGATAATGGTCAGTGTCACATTATGGGTATTGATAAAATTCAGATTACTCCATCCACTTTCATTGAAAATATTTTATATATTGATGGCTTAAAACATAATTTGATTAGCATTAGCCAACTATGCAATAAAGGTTTCAAAGTATCCTTTGAAGCATCTATTTGCACAGTATCTAATCCCATTGAAAATAGCATTATTTTTGTTGAAAATAGAAATGACAATGTATATTTAATTGACTTGAATAACTTATGTACAAGTAATTATTGCCTAATTGCTGATAATGCTAAGGTAAATGAGATTAGGTGGCTATGGCACTGTAGATTAGGTCATGCAAGCACACTTGATTTCAAAATTATTTAGAATGGATTTGGTTAAAGGTCTTCCAAAGTTAGATTTTGTAAACAATAGAGTTTATGATGCAAGTCAATTTAAAAAATAAACTAGAAATTCTTTCAAATCCAAAAATATTATTTCAATTTTTAGGCAACTCGAGCTACTACACATAAACCTTTTTGGATCTACTAGAACCACTAGTTTAGGAGGAAAGAAATATGATCTTGTGATTACTCTAGATTTGCTTGGGTACTGTTTTTAGCTTACAAAGATAAAACTTTCTCAGTTTTTCTGAAATTCTTCAAGAAAGTCACAAATGAGAAAAATATTACCATAGTGTCTGTTAGAAGTGATCATGGGATTGAATTTAAAAATTATTTATTTAAAAATTTTTGTATTAAAAATAGCATCCATCATAATTTTTCAGCACCTAGGACACCTCAACAAAATGGGATGGTAGAAAAAAAAATAGGACTCTAGAAGACATAGCCCATACCATGCTATGTGAAAGCCAACTCCCAAAATATTTCTAGGCAAAAGCTATAAACACAGCATGTTACATCCTAAATAGAGCCCTGATTAGACCAATTCTTAAGAAAAAATCCTATGAACTATGGCATGATAGAAAACCCAATATTAGCTATTTTTATGCATTCGGTTGTAGATGCTTCATTCACAACAATAGAAAGGATAATTTAAGAAAGTTTAATGCCAAGTCAGATAAAGGTATCTTCTTAGGATATTCTACATCTAGCAAGACATATAAAGGGTTTAATAAGAAGTATTTGATTGTTGAAGAATCAATTCATGTAGTGTTTGATGAGTCTTTAGCATCAAGTTCTGAAAAGAAAGATGATGAGGAAGATACTAATATTTTCGAAAGAAATTTTGAAAAACTAAATGTTAATGTATCTTTAGATCATGAACCTAAAGCTAAGGATGATGACTCAACTAAGAATAATGATGTTGATACTACTCGTAATGATACAGATCTACCTAGAGATTGAAGATATGCTTATGGTCATCCAAAGGATCTAATCATAGATGATCAATCTTAAGGTGTAAAAACTAGATCATCTATGAGAAATATTAATAATCATCTTGCATTTGTGTCTCATATAGAGCCCAAAATAATTAAGAAAGCTGAAAAGAATAGTTATTGAATGTTAGCTCTGCAAGAAGAGTTGAATTAGTTCACTAGAAATAAGGTATGGACCTTAGTTGATAGGCCCATAGATTATCTGGTTATAGGATCAAAATGGGTATTTAAAAATAAGTTAGATGAAGATGGCACTATTATTAAAAATAAGACTAGATTGGTTGCAAAGGGATATATTCAGAAAGTAGACATTGATTTTGATGAAACATTTGCGTCTGTTGCTAGATTAGAAGCCATAAGGTCATTACTTATATTTGCATGTTGCATGAATATTAACTTATTTCAGATGGATATAAAAAGTATATTTTTGAATGGTTTCATAAATAAAAAAATTTATGTTGAACAACCACTTGGTTTGAAGATCATAAATTTTTAAATTATATTTTTAAACTACACAAAGCACTTTATGGTTTAAAGCAGGCACCTAGCGCTTGGTATGATAGACTTAGTAAATTTTTTAATAAAAATAATTTTTCTAGATGCAATGTTAATAAAACCCTATTTTTGAAAAAAAGAAAAAATAATTTATTAGTTGTACAGATTTATGTTGATGACAGTATTCGGTGTTACTAACAATCTTTTTTGTCAAGATTTTGCTAAGCTAATGCAGGGAGAATTTGAAATGAGCATAATGGAAGAACTGAATTTCTTTCTTGGACTCCAAATCAAATAAGAAAAAGAGAGGATTTTCATTAACCAAACGAAGTACATAAAGAAAATTCTTAAGAAGTTTGGTATAAAAATTGTCAAACCTCTTGGTATACCAATAGGTCCTTCATGCAAACTCAATGAGCTGATGAAGATGGTAAGAAAGTAGATCAAAATCTTTATAGAGATATGATTTGTTCTCTACTTTATTTAATAGCTAGCAGACCAGATATTATGTTTGTTGTATGCTTATGTGCCAGATATTAATATGATCCTAGAGAATCTCACTTAATTGTTGTAAAAAGAATTTTTTGATATTTAAGTGAAACAAAAAATATAGGATTATAGTATTCTAAAGACTCACCATTTGATTTGATTGCATATTCTGATTTTGATTTTACTGGTTGTAAACTAGATAGGAAAAACATGAGTGGTGCATGCCAATTCTTAGGCAGTAACTTAATCTCTTGGTTTAGTAAAAAATAAAACTCAATTGCATTATTCACTGCTGAAGCTGAATATGTTGCAACTGAAAGCTGCTGTGCTCAAATCCTTTGGATTAAATGATAAGTTGAAGATTATGGCATCACAATTGATAGGATTCCAATAAGGTGTGACAATACTAGTGCAATAAACCTCACCAAAAATCCAATTCAACATTCAAGAACTAAACATATAGAAGTTAGACATCACTTTATTAGAGAACATATTGCTAAGAATGATGTTTGTCTTGAATATGTATGTACTGAAGATCAATTGGTTGATATATTTACAAAACCCTTAAGTGAAGAGAGATTTTGTTATCTTAAAGGAGAATTAGGTATTTGTGATCCATTAGAATAGATGTGAAACCCCTAAGAATGATTATCTCGATTTTAATCCATTTTCTTGAAAACTCTCTTATGTTTCTAATGAAAATCATCTAGATATTTGAATTCCTTAATCCCCCATGCCTTAAGGAAAATTTATCTAGGGATTTAAGCTTGGCTTGACAAGTTTCAGAGTTTGAAACTCTTAGTTTTTCACTGAAACTATCGTAGAGCTGACTCCACTGAAGTTGGAGTCGATCCGAGAGTTTACAACTCTCTGTCTAGTTATTGGAGCCGACTCGTGTTGCTATGCAAGCCGACTCTGTTTCGAGTGCTAACTATTTTATTGGTGCGGAGTTGACTCCATGCTTTGTGGGAGCCGACTTTAAGTGGTCCCCAACCAGTATATCTAGGGTTGAGCCAATACTTTTCAAAATCAAATCATCTCCAAATCATTCTAACTCTCTCCCACTTCTCTCAAACTTTCAAATACTCTTGATTTCATCCTCTATTGACTACCTATGGCTCCAAAGCGTCGTGCATCTGCTATCGGAGTCTCCGTAACCACTGGGAGATGGTCCGTGTGACGTCCGACAAGGCAACCCTCACCCTGCACGCCCTCATCTTCTTTCACCTCCACACTTGATGCCATTCCAACTCCAACCTCTCCACATGTTGATCCTATGGCTGGGAAGGCTATCACCATCGGGAGGAAGGTAGATTTTACTTCTTTGACCTTGAAAGGTTTAATAATGGAAGGTTGCTAAGAAACATGGGTTGAAAAAAGGTATGTTTCTTGGATGTTCCCACCTATCTTGCTCTTGTCAAAGAGTTTTACAGTAATATTGGAAGAGGAGACAGAGGCTTGGCTAGTTATGTAAGAGGAACCCGATTCCATACAAATTCGAAGATTTTGGGTAATCTTTTGGAGATGCCAACTGATGGAATGACTGCCACTCATCTCACTGATCGTGGTGATGCTCTGTCTAGAATATTGGGGAGGAAAGTAAATGAGATAGAGGATGTGTTTGCAAACTAACTAAATCTAGAGCTGAGACTTTTGCATAATATTTGTAGTAGGATTCTTTTCGCTAAGACTGAAAGATTTGAATATGTATCAGAAAGAGACATGGCCCTAATGGATTGTGTCTTAACTAGTCAACCTATTAATTTGGCGGGAATGATGCTAAGCTATATGGCTGAGGCTAGTACTAAGAAGAAGTCAACTCTGCCATATGGGAAGGTGTTGACAATGTTTTTTAGAAGCCAAGGGGTTGATATTTTGGACAATGAACCACAAAAGAAGTTAAGGCTCACAAACTATTATAATATCTTCACTCTACACCGCATGGGATTCCGGAAGATTAATGAAGAATGACAAAGGCGAAGACCTGGCGTTGTGCCAGAATCAGTCAGAGGAGATAGAATGGATGGTGATGATGATATTGAGGAGGTCCTTGGGCCTTTAGCACCTACACCCGCTCCATCCTCTTTAGCACCGAGACCCAGTTACCAGTACCACCATCAGTAGCATCAATAGTCCTTTCCTCTGCTTTTACAACAGTGCAAGTTGAGCAATTCAAAGAAATAATCAAATCCGCACTTTGCTGAGCAGGAGGAAAAGATAAATAAAAATATTCGAGATAGAATAAGGCAACTAATTTATATATTGGAGGAGAAAGTTGAGAAAACAGAAAGTTCAAACAATGCCCCGGCTGATAGTTTGAAGACTACGCTTTAAGATATTTTTGACGTAATCAAAGGCATTGCTGATGACTCCGATGTCTACTCCAACTCCATTGTGAAGCTTCAAATTAACATTGAAAAGGGAGTGTCTAAAACCAAAGAGTTGATAAATGATTTCTGCAAAATTCAAAAGAAAGGAATGGAACAGGTTTTAGAACAGTTGAAGAGACTTCTTAGGTTTTGAAGTGGATATTACCTTCCTCTCCAGCCTCCCCAGCTAATCAAGCCAATCCAACAAATCTTTGAAATCTACCTTAGTTTGCTTTTAAAATTTCATAGTTAGAATTTCATAATTATCTTAGAAATCTTAGTTTGTACTTAGGAACTTACTGGAAGATATGTTGTTTTGTTGTTTTACACTTAACTTGTACTTCATGTAATCAATGAATATGTATGAAGTTTTAAATATGACTTAATAAAATTTCTTTGATATTACTAAATGATTGTCTTCTTGAGTTACTTTGTGATGTTCTATTCTAATTTGGTTGATATGAACCTCATCCTGAGCAAGGACTACCCTATGCTTCCTTAACCTTTTTTATTGATGACAAAAAGGGAGAGATTTGTATATGCATATTGATTTTAAATACGCACATATATAGAAGGAGAAATTACTCAGGGAGAGCTTATCTAATTTAAATTATTTGAATTGGTAATTTGAATTGATTAATTTGAATTCTCTGAATTATTAGATAAACATTTTGAATTCGTGGATTAGTTGAACTAAATATTTGAAATGAAGTTATAGTTCAAGATAATTATGTTGAAATTCTATTTACTATCATTCCGATTGAAAATTATTTAAGTTAAAGTTTATGCTTCAAATGTATATGCATATACTTTATGTTTTTGTTATCATCAAAAAGGGAGAGATTGTTAACCCAATTATTAATTTTGATGAATAACAAAAATCATATAAATATATTCCTTGTGTGACTAATGATTTTAATTAAGTGTTTCAAAAATTTAAATGTTTAATTAATCAAAATTCAAAAAATTGAGTTTGACCATATGTCTAGTGTTAAGTGTCAAGTTTCAGCATTTAGAGCCGACTCCAGAAGTATAGGAGTCGACTTCAGAGCATATCGGAATAATTTGACACTTTTGGCACGTGGTAAAGCCGACTTCATTAGAAAGATAGAAAGTCCTCAATTCTGCGTCAAGCTAGAGCCGACTCCTGCATAGATTAGAGCTGACTCTACCGATTATACAGAGAGTATATTTTTTGAGGCTTTAGTCGAGCGGGCTCCCACATTCACTAGAGTCGACTCCCATACGAAAAGGTGTCGACCCCTTGAAAAGCACAAGCCGACTCCACGATGGGCAGAAGTTCACATTTCGCACATCCCGCATTCGAGCTGATTCTAGGTCTACTCGAGTCGACTCCACTTGTCAGGGGCGAACTCCAAAGGTGTCAAAGATGACTCCAAACTCTGACATTTTTCTAACGAATTTTAATGGCTCTTTCCATTTCTATGCAAAACTCATCCTCAAGCATTTTCAATGGCTAGTTTTCTTCTAAAAGAAGATTTATATGAGATTATAAGTAAGGGCCTTGGGACCATTTCAAAAATAAAAAAAGAGAGGAACACAAGAGATAATAGAAAAATAAAAGAGTTCAAATTTGAATACCCTACCGTGCGAAACAAAGATTAAAGAAATCCAAAGCATTCAAAAGCCAATCTTGAAGGATTTTCATCAAATCAAAAGGAGAAGAAGAGAGCCCTAGTTCTTCAAAAACCTCTACATCAAAAATTCTTCCAAAGCTTCAAGCTGATCTTGAGGAAGATCATTTCTGAGGAAAAAAAGAAAAGAAGAAAAGCCCAACTTCAGAAATCTTCTAATCAGACTCTTCTATTTCTGCTTTGATTACATTGCAATATTTGCTCATTTGAGGAGCTTTATAACTGTTGTAACCATATTCTTATTACATTTGCTTATTGATTCAATCAGAGGATTGAATCAAGGGAGGCAGTTTGGCCTTGTACAAGCTAGGAGGCCTGTGAGAGGTTTTTATGCTTTGTAAAAACCAGCTGAGTTCGTTGTGATCCCATTGTAAAACAACAAGTTTGAGTTGTGAGCTTGTAAAACAACTATATTGTAATCAGGGTGATTATAGTGTGGTCCAAGAGTTTCTTGGGAGTGGACGTAGGTGTAGCCAACACCAAACTACTATAAATTTCTTGTGGTTATAATGCTTGTCTCTCTTTTTTCTCTACTCTATTCTTTATACTCTGATTAGTATTCTTAGCACTACTCTCATTGCATTCTTTCTTGTGCATTACTCTAAAAAATAGTTTTTAAGTTTCAAAATTTTTAAGAACCCAATTCACCTTTCCTTCTTGGGTTGCCATTTGGGCCAACATTTTTTTCACATTTGTTTAGAGAATAAAGAAAAAATTATGTGTGGTGTCCATGTACATTTTCTTTCCTTTATCAAAAAAAAAAAAAAAAAAACCAAGTGCCTTTGATTCTCTTTCCTCCCTCATTCAAATATTTTGACACCACATACTAAAATTATCTTCCAATATTTTCTCATTTCCCCCTCGTGTCTCTCTAATAAATAAATTTTAATTATCTATTTTATATGTAATATGACAAATGAAGTGTTTATTTTATATATATTTATTTATTACATATAAACGATGCAAGTAGGTCAACAAAATAACATGGATATAAATCTCAAATAGTCTATTTAAATTTTTTTATTAAAAAATGATTGTTTGAAATCTTTATTAGAGGAATATTATGGTTAAACTAACATTTTCTATGCAAAATTATCGTCAACCAAACACAAAAATACTTTCAAGCTATTTTTCATATAAATTTACTATAAATCATACATGCATGATAAAATTTGTTTTTTCTTACAAAACTTTCTTTAGAAGAATAAGTAGAGGTGGGCACTGGGTCGTGCCGTCCATGGCATGGCACGGTCCAGGCCCTGATGGGCCATGCCAGGCACGGCCCGGCACTGCTACAATACCGGGCCGTGCCGGCACTGCCCAGTTTACCGGGCCGTGCCAGGCCCAGAAAATTTTTTCTGTTGGCCCAGCACGGCACGGCCCATGACGGGCCTGGGCCGGCCCATCGTGCCGTGCCGGCACGGCCCACCTGGGCCGTTCCTGGCACGGCCCAGGTGGGCCTGAGCCATGTCGGCCCAGGTGGGCCGTGCCAGGCACAGCCCAGGTGGGCCGTGCCAGGCACAGCCCAGGTGGGCCTGGGCCGTGCCAGGCCCAGGTGGGCCGTGCCAGGCACAGCCCAGGTGGGCCTGGGCCGTGCCAGGCCTAGGTGGGCCATGCCAGGCACGACCCAGGTGGGCCTGGGCCATGCCAGGCACGGCCCAGGTGGGCCGGCCATGCACAGCTCAAATAAAAAAATTTATAAAAAATATAATTTTTTTTGATAAATTAAAAAATTATTAGGAATAAAGAAATTTTATTAATATAAAGCCACCATAATGGTCGGGGGTTTGGCACAGACGCCTACCAGTTTATTAATTTAAAATTAAAATGGTACAGAAGGGATGGGGGCTAGGCCTGACCTCTAGAACATAATATAATAAGTAAGAAGAAAAAAATAGAAAGATCGCAACCATCGGATCATCGCCGATCGGATGGATCGCAACCGTCGGATCGATCATCGCCGATCGGGATCATGGCTTGGATCGATCGCAACTATCGGATCGTCTTCGATGGGATAGATCGCAACCGTTGGATTGATCATCCCTAATTGGGATCATGGCTTGGATCGATCGTAGACTTCGGATCATCTCCGATCAGATGGATCGCAACAGTCCGATCGATCATTGTCGATCGGGATCATGGCTTGAATCGGTCGCAACCATCGGATCGTCTCCGATCAGATGGATCGCAACTGTTGGATTGATCATCACCGATCGGGATCATGGCTTGGATCGATCGCAACCGTCGGATCGTCTTCGATCGGATTGATCGCAACCATCGGATTGATCATCGCCGACCGGGATCATGGCTTGGATCGATCCAGACATCGAATCATCTCCGATCGGATGGATCGCAACCGTCGGATTGATCATCGCCGATCGGGATCATGGCTTGGATCGATCGCAGACGTCGGATCATCTATGATCAGATGGATCGCAACCGTCGGATTGATCATCGCCGATCATGATCATGGCTTGGATCGATCGCAGACATCGGATCGTCTTCGATCAGATTGATCGCAACAGTCCGATTGATCATTATCGATCGGGATCATGGCTTGTATCGATCGCAACCGTCGGATCGTCTCCGATCGGATGGATCGCAACTGTTGGATTGATCATCGCCGATCGGGATCATGGCTTGGATTGATCGCAACCGTCGGATCATCTCCGATTGGATGGATTGCAACCATCGGATCGATCATCCCCGATCGGGATCATGGCTTGGATCGATCGCAACCGTCGGATCGTCTCCGATCGGATTGATCGCAACGATCCAATCGATCATCATCGATCGGGATCATGGCTTGGATCGATCGCAATCATCGGATCATCGCCGATCGGATGGATCGCAACTGTCGGATCGATCATCCCCGATCGGGATCATGGCTTGGATCGATCGCAACCGTCGGATCGTCTCCGATCGAATTGATCGCAACGGTCCGATCGATCATCGCCGATCGGGATCATGACTTGGATCAATCGCAACCATTGGATCATCGCTGATCGGATGGATCACAACCGTCGGATCGATCATCGCCGATCAGGATTATGGCATGGATCGATCGCAACCGTCGGATCATCTCCGATCAGATCGATCGCAATCGTCAGATCCATCATCGCCGATCAGGATTATGGCTTGGATCAGCTGGCTGGTGCCTAGGTGCACAGTGTGCTCCTGGCACCAGTCATGCCATGGTATGGCCCTTGTGGGCCGTGCCATGGCACGGCCTACAAAATGGCCCAGCAGGGCCATTCTGGCACGGCCCAGCAGGGCCGTTGCTGGGCCGTGCCAAAACGGCCCAGCAACGGCCCTGCTGGGCCGTGCCAGGCACGGCCCGTGGCCCATTTCTTGATGGGTCACGGGCCGTGCCGAATTTAAATTTTTTTTAGTGGGCCGTGTCTGGCACAGTCCACTTACTAATGGGCCGTGCTAGACATGGCACGGTAATTTTTTTAGCATGATGGGCCTAGATCGTGCCTGGTATGGTGCGGTTCAGTGCCCATGCCTAAGAATAAGTCTCGCAAAGACTTTTCCAAGAAAATATTTCGTTTGAGAGACATCGTTGCCGCCGGTGCAACGGCGCCGCCTCTAAAAGACAAGCGCATGTCGTTGTCTAGTAGAACCGTTGTCTCTTTTTGAAGACTTTCAGCTACAGTTGGTTGGCCAAAAGACGCGTGAAAAAGTTGGCTCCTGGTCTTCCAGTACGTTTTTGTTTGAAACTTTTGGGAGTCAACAAACTCTCCATAGAAAACAAACTCTCCATAGAAAACATGGCGGAACCTGTTGGAACCTTCCTCGTCCCTTCTCGTCTTCTTTCTAAATATATCCAGTACGTCTTCTCTCCAGCCTCTCACTCTTTGTACATATATCCATTCTCCCCTCCACCCTCTCTTTTTAGTACTTCTCCAATCCTTCTCTCTCTCTCTCCTCCCTTCCACTCAGTCCTGCTGCTTTGGGCCACAAGATTTGTAGCTGGCTACTAATCTTGCAGCCATGGGATCGCAAGCTCCTTCTCCCCCAGAAACATATGATACGAGTAACAAGGTAATTGAAGTCCCATACTCTTTTCTCTCTCTCTTTCTCTCTGTTTCTCTTGAGAACCCAGTTAGCTCTGTAGTGGGATTTTGTGCTTTAGTTATCATATTCTTCTCTGTGTATCTTTCTTGCTGCCTCCTCTTAATTTGGCTTCTTTGTTGAGAGCTGCAAAGAGGGCTTAACTTCACAAAAAGAAGATTATGTGTGTTTTTGAGAGAAAGAAAGAGAAAGAGAGAAATAGAGTATTTGGGTCCGCCTTTTTTCTGTGGGCAGGTGCTGATCAATTGACGGTGTTGTTTTTCATTTGCTTAGTCTGACAGATTTATAACTCAAGATAATTTGCTGATTTGTAGAATCTTTGCACTTGGAGAAGTAGTAGACTCTGCTTCAAATTTAATCTTATAGTAATAATAGTGTTATGTAAATTAATAACTAGAGTTTTGCAAGTGGTTGCTGCATAATATTTTCATCCAAATAAAATGATTTTAGGCTCCAATTTTGTGCCAATTGGCGGAGGATGATAAATTTTATACCATGCAGGGAGACGATGACCGTTATAACAATTGTTATTTTATTCTTACGTATTTTCAAACAAATTATATTTCAATAAATATTAAAATTTTATGGATGGTTGGTGCAATCAATGAAGTTCAGTGAAGAAATCCAGAGACAGAAGAATTAAAGTTCGGCAATACACTAAGTTTCGTGTAACAAGAAAAAAAAAAAAGTTTAGCAATATAATATTTCCATGGTTGTTGGCCTAAGAGGAGATAATTAAATTCTTAGCAGTTAAAGAGGAGAATTTAATGCAAGAGATGAATAGCTTTTCAGATTTATGTTTTAAAAGTTTTAAGGCAGTTAGCTATTTAATGTATTTCTTTTCTTTTATCCGATCTTGCACAAAAGGATCGATCTTAAATGAGTACTTGACTACGATGAATAAATAATAAATATGTTTGTCTTTTTGTCGGCTTGACAGGACGTGACTATGATCAAGCCGAATATCACGTCGTCGCACTCGTTCTATATCTTCTAACAAATTTAGATATTTAAAAAATATATGAAGCGTGTGACTATGATCGAAGCCTAACGTTACGTCGTCGTGGTCGCAATCGTTACTATGATCGAAGTCTAACGTTAGGCCGCAATCGTTCTATATCATTAAAACAAAATTTAGATATTTAAAAATATATGAAGCGTGTGACTATGATCAAAGCCTGACGTCACGTTATCATGGTCGCAATCGTTCCATATCTTTAAACAAAATTTAGATATTTAAAGAATATCAACGCCCACTGAATTAAAATTTTTAAATAAAAATAATTTTATTTTGTAGTTTTATACTAATTAATATTTTTTTTTGCATTTTTTACTCTGTTTTGAAATTAATATATTGAATTTTTTTTTTTTTTTTTTTTGGCCTTAAAGCCAACCTCAAGTGAAATTTTTGTTGTCCACAAGAAAGTGCCATAGAAAACATTTTATTTGAGGATTAAAAGACATGCATCCGAAGATTACATGTTAACATATTTCGATAAAAAGGAATCACGTACCATTAACATATCATGAGATACAACTGTAAGACCAAAACACGTATGTTTAAGGCTGTAAACTTTTTATATATATCTAAAATTTAATTATTTTTTGTTTTTACAAATTTTTATTAACTTTGAAATATTTACAAAAATACTCCTGGCAATAAATTTTGCTATGATTACATAAATCATTAATCAATTTGAATATCATTATCAATAAGTAAATACATTTTGTTGAGCTCATGTAATCCATTTTATTAACCTAACATAACCATCATATGACATTTGATAAAATAGAGCTTAGATTATGCATCTTTAAACCCAGATTTAAACTCACTAAATGAAATTAGTTAAACCCCATAAATTCTATAATTAAATCCTTAATCTTTTTTATTTTAATTAAAAAATCAGCCCATAACTTGAACCAATGGCCCACCGGCAACACAAAAAGAAGGCTTCAGCCTTCTTCTCTCCCATTCACCTCAACGCGAGAGCGCTCCCTCTTCTCCCCCTCTGACGCACGAACCCCTCCCGCACGACGGCGCCACCCACGCTCGTCGCCTCCCATGCTCGTCGCCAACCACGGCGGCAACGGCGACGACCTCCTCCGGCGAGATCCCCGAGCCCAACGCCTCTCTTTCTCTGTTCTCTCTCCCATCTCTCTCCCTCTCTGTTCTCTCCGTCACCCTGTCTTCTCTCTTTCTCTCTTCCCACCGGTCCAACCCATCGCTGGCTCCCACTCCTCCAGCGACAGTTCTTGATGACAACAGCCCCCCCTCCCTCTCCTTCAAACCCCAAGGCTTCACTAATTTCTCTGTTGACACAGGAAAAACAGAGGAAGGGAAAATTTATCTGAACTTCCCCGGATGATCCTTTAGCCACCGTGATCCTCCCCTACTCTTTAATTAGAAGATCTCCCACCCTATCAGCTGGAATCAAAGAAATGGTCATGAAACAGAGGAATAGAAAATAAACAGAGGAAAATAACGTGGCATTTTCTCGGCCTCTCTACCTCACCCACAATGTTAACTTCAGCTCTGGCGACGTTCGATGGTGAGGGGGGTTCAAAACTACACCCTCCAATGGTGGTTCACCGGCTGAGATGTCGTGAGAACGGAAGGGAGAAGGAAAGGAAGAAGAAGGAGAAGCGAAATGGAGAAGAAAAATGGGAAGGAAAGAGTGGTTCAGCTGCTGGCTTCTCTTGTTCACTCCTCCCACTACCGATCATCCTTGCTGAATTTCCTCTCTCCATCCACCACGGAACATTCGCGAAGGCGGAAGACAAATCAGTTTAATAAGTGGATGCTAATTAAAGCTTAATCTGATTAGCTTACCTTAATTCTCTTTCTTAATCGTCACAATACCAGCTGATAGAATATAAATTTGTCAATCAATCAACTTTCTTTTATACTGTTGTATTGATATCTCGGTTCTGGTGTATTAAATTGGCATGAATGATATGATATACTATGGCGATTTCTTTCTGAAAGTATTCACACCTTCATATTGGCCAGAGATGAACTTAGATAGACCAAGATCACAATTCATCCTGGTACAACTCAGCCACCGGGATGGCCAATTTCTTGGTACCTGAAACCCTTGACTCTTTTATATAGTTTTTGTTAAGATTATTGTATGTAGTAGTATGGACATAGAGGAAAGGTTGTTTGATTTGCCTAATGTGTTTTTATAGTTGACTCTTTGTTTTCTCGCCTCTGAATTTGGATTCCTTTGTTGAATTTAACTTGTGCGCCATAATGTGCAGACTGAGAAGGAGATGTCTATTGATGATAGGCTTCCGATCGCATCAGCCCCCGCATCAGCTCGGAATGCTATGTGGTGGCATTCAGCCTTCCACAATGTCACAGCCATGGTCGGAGCCAGCATGCTCGGCTTGCCACATGCTATGTCTGAACTTGGATGGTAAGGAGGGAAAAAGAACTCCATGTTGAAATAGTAGTATCAGAGCTCTGATGTTTGATTGTTGTTTCGGTGTTCTCATGTTTTAATTTTGTTACATGATTGTCTTTCGGTCGATATTTTTGATCAAGTATTTGGCTAGGAGTATACCATTTTGGATCATAGAGTGGTGTCCTCAAACCAGTACTTATTGGTTGTTTCAGAATTCTTCCAAATGATAGATCATAATTTTTGGGAATTTTCATGTTGCTATAAAAAAATGTTTCATCTCACTAAATAGAGTCATCCTACTGATGATTACATAATATTTTGATTAGTCTCTCAGATGACTAAGGATTATGATTCTAGATATATTCTTCTATAGCTTTATGTTCCTTATCTTTTCTCTTCTTTTTCCCCTCTTTTAGTGCTCTGTTTGATAATGACCTCTCGCAATGTGAAATTTCTTTATTAACATTACTTGGAGGAGGTTTACATCTTCCATCCACACACAAGGGATAAAAGTTATATTCTATTGAAGACAAAGAAGTCAATTGCATCAGCCTACAGTTGAGAGATCATAATAAATGGCTCATACCATGTTAGCACAAGTGTTTAAACTTGTCATTAATGTTCTAGATATAAATTAAAACAAAATTTCATTATTTAGCAGGTTAACTTTCACCTTCTAGTTTTGCCTGTAACAACAAGGTAATTAATCAGTGATGACCAATCTCGAGCCATTGGCAGACATGGGATCTGCTAAATCTATGCACGGAATTTTTTCTTTAATTTAGAGGGAAGTGCTAAATTAAAGCTAATGAAAATCTTTGCAGCCTCTATGATTGTTGCACCTAATCTATTGCTAGTAAAACAGGATCTCACAACACTTGCATTTGTTCTTAACTTAGTAGCTGGATCTAATTACAACACTGCAGATTGGTTTATTTATTGTGGGAACTTGGTGGTCTAAGAGCTTATATGCAATTGAACAGGGGCCCAGGCATTGCAATCCTTGTTCTATCATGGATCATCACCTTATACACTCTCTGGCAAATGGTGGAGATGCATGAGATGGTACCTGAGAAGCGGTTCGACCGGTACGATGAACTAGGCCAGCATGCCTTTGGAGAGAATCTAGGTCTTTGGATTGTGGTGCCTTATCAGCGTGTTGCGGAGGTGAGTGTGACCATTGTCTCAATGGTCACAGGGGGAAAATCTTTAAAGAAGTTCCATGATGTGGTCTGCGATGACTGCGAGCACATCAAGCTCACCTATTTCATCATGATCTTTGCCTCGGTGCACTTCGTTCTCTCCCAACTGCCCAACTTCAACTCCATTTCAGGTGTCTCCTTGGCAGCTGCTGTCATGCCTCTCAGGTGCATATTCTTCTCTATGATGCCCATTTCTATGATTGCTGATGTTGATTTCCATGTAATTTGAATTCCAGAAGCCTAAGATATATAAAAAGTTTACAGCCTTAAGGAATATTTGCTTTAGCAGTTGAGATATATCAAACCAGCCTTTCAATGAAAACAATTGAGAAATGCCATCTAATTGTGTCTCAGTTACTCCACCGTTGCTTGGGTAGCTTCTGTGTACAAAGGGAAGCAAGCCAATGTGGAGTATGGGTACAAAGCTTCGAGCATAGCAGGAACTGTCTTCAGCTTCTTCAGTGCACTGGGACATCTTGCTTACGTATTTTCCGGTCACAATATGGTCTTGGAGATCCAGGCAACCATTCCTTCTTCTCCTGAGAAGCCATCAAAGAAGCCTATGTGGAAGGGTGTCATTGTTGCCTACATCATTGTTGCCCTTTGCTACTTCCCTGTTGCTCTAGTTGGTTACTGGGCCTTTGGCAATGTAGTCGATGACGACATCCTCATTAGCCTGGAGAAGCCAAAGTGGCTGATTGCCATGGCCAACCTGATGGTTGTTGTCCATGTCATTGGCGGTTATCAGGTATGGCTGCTTGCAATTGATATGCTGAAGACTTGAATCACATTAAATAATGCATTTCAAGATGGAAGATTTTCATTTATGTCTTTTGCAACAGAATCAGTTGAGTGACATCTTAATGGAATTTGAAAACAATTGTGTAATTCATACATTTCACAAAGAAAGGAGATAGTAATTTAAAGCATTTCAATGTTAACATGATCTTTAGCATGATACAAATCACTATGGCTTTCAAAAAGAAGTATTAGTATGTCACCTTCAACTCCAAATAGTTTTTCAGTTTACAACGAACAATTAGACATTAACAAAAAAAAAATCATTTATAATCACTGATTAAAAGGTGTTCAATTTAGCACTATCAGCCAGCTTTCCAGTAAAAGCTGCAGTTCTTTTCTCTTAAAGGAAATAAGAGGGAAAAAAGCTGGATGATAGTAGTAAATTGAACACCATTTGATCAGCAATTATAAATGATTCTTTTTTGTTAATGCCATATTATTCATTGAAAAATATTTTCCAAAAAGTAGATCTAATACATCAGTCTTGGCAAATATGGTTTCATTTCGTGGAGACTTATTTATATATATATATATTCGCTGGTTCTTTCATTATTATGACAACAATGCCAGAGTCCATATTTCTCCCCTATCTTAAACTGTCATCAAGGACATAGATAGACAGTGTATCTTATCTAGTCCACTTCTCTTGTTTTCTTCATTGCAATCCCCTTCAATGATTTGTAGTCTGAATTTGTGTGAACTAATCATGCAGGTTTATGCCATGCCGGTCTTCGACAAGATAGAAACTGTGCTGGTGGAAAAACTTCATTTTTCTCCGAGTTTCAAGCTTCGCTTAATTACACGCTCAGTATATGTTGGTAATGATCCTTTCCTTGAGGCTATCGCATATTTACAGCATTATTTGTGTGATAAATGTTTTCTGATTTATTTATTATGATACACCATGTGCAGCATTGACAATGTTCATTGGTATGACCTTACCTTTCTTTAGTGGGCTGCTTGGATTCTTTGGAGGATTTGCATTCGCCCCAACTACATACTTTGTGAGCCCTAAAGCCCTCTGAAATAGCAGTATATTTCTCATGAAACTCAACATGCTTTTTTGAACCACAAAGGGGGTAAAGCAGCAGAATGAGTGTTTCAAATGAAGAAATAGCAATAAGATTTTAAATTAGCACAGGAGAATAACTTGTTCTAACTTATAATCTTTTTCCACAGCTTCCCTGCATCATGTGGCTTGCCATCTACAAGCCTAAATGGGGTAGCTTATCTTGGATCACTAATTGGGTAAGTTAAGTCAGTTTAGTTTCATGTTCACCGCTTTCTGGATATTGAGATGATCTTATTTTGTCTTCATGGTCTCCAGATCTGCATTATACTCGGGGTCCTATTGATGGTTTTAGCACCCATTGGAGGATTAAGACAAATCATAATCAAAGCAAAGACTTACAAATTTTACTCATAAGCTGCTAGTCAAGAATACAAAGGAATCGAGCAACTCGAGACATTTGAAGTCAGATGATGAAAATGATGATAGGTTCCACATGCCAAAACAATGTTGTTGTGCTTGTGAAAGCCATTTGTTTGATGATAGATATGGGTGGCTTGCTATATTTGATATAAAAAGGGTGTTCAGATGGGAATTAGCTGGAGAAAGATATCTTTAAAGATGCATCCTTTAGCTGTTTCATTTCTGTTTGTCAAGAAATATTACTATCTTCATTCTCCTTCATGCACACTATTAAATGCTATGGACCATAGGGCCTTTCATACACACTATTATATGCCATTAATCCTTTTTGGATGGGTGGTAGTAGTGTCAAAAAGTGTAGAGGACTGCAGAAATAATTGAGGAATCATCAATGAGTGTCTCAAATGGAATTTGTTTGTTGTGTCGATGCAAGTCTCAATGGCTTTGATGTGGCTGATCCCGCCCCTAGGCGGTGGAGTAACGATCTGCATGGTTCTCGGAGCCAGGTAATAATTTGGTAGCTAGTCCTGTCTTTGCCCTCGGCCTCGGTCGGGCTTCGCCTCGGCCTCGGCCTCGATCGCGGATTTTGTTTCAGCTTCAACATTGGCCTCGAGCCCGGCCTCGGCCTCGAGTCTCGCCTCAGCATACTTTTGGCCTACAGTTTCGGCCATGGAACTAACCTCGAATATTGGGCCCATTGATCTGAAATGCCTAAGGCAGTGTGGCCCGCTAACCCACTCCGCCAAGGCTATGGGCAGTTACCGATATACTGTGGGCAGTTACCGATATTTACGGCATGCTTTTAGAGGCTATGCGCCCACCTACCGCTTTCGGAGCCGATCTTGACGGAAGACATGATTCGATGGTTATCCACGAAGGGTAAGAGGGAATTCAAAACAGGCATATAAAGACCCTGACTCGCAACGAGGAAGGGGACAAAACTTCTACTATCTCATCTTGACTACTATTCTCCAAACCACTAACTTGAGCGTCGGAGGGTCCCCGCTAGAACCACTGGTTCGAAACTTTTGTTGCAGGTTTTCGGCTAAAGGAGGTGGTCTTATCATCCTTCTGAAGACCCACAAAGCCCCTCCCTTGCTCGACGCTCTTCGAAAGTGATTTGGCAGCAACAGATTGGCGCACCAGGTAGGGGGGCAGCAAGCATTGACTGCAGCATGTTTATTCGATGTACCTGCAACCTTTTAATCTTTGCAAGGAAGAAGATGGTGACTAGACGTGCGCAAGATGCTTCTACCAGCCAGGCTTGAGGGCATCCCCTGCGAACTGAGCCCCTTGAGACCGACCTCCTTGTTCCGCCCCCATACAGCCGTAGTTTAGCCAGGCTGATCGGCTCGATGCCCTAACCCAGCAGGTTCAAGACCTGATGGCGGTGGTTCAGGGACTGTAGGAATAATGCTCAACCACTACGCCATTGCCACCTCAGCCCCCTCCGTTCCGCATGAAGGGTCATGGAGCTAGCCAGTCTCATCATGGTAGGACCCCTCCGAAGGCTTTCCACCATGCGTCCCCGAGATCTCGTCGTCGAGAGACCTCCAAGCAACAACGGTCTCCTTCCCATCACTCTGACCGCCTTCCCAAGCGACACAGTGGGAAGGAATCGGAGTAGGTGCATTCCCTACACCGGCGACCTTCTCCCTATTCGTCTTCTGAATCTTCAAAGGGAGATTCCAACAGAAAGATCGCTCGCCGGGCTGAGCGACGATTAGATAAGTACCATCAGCAGCTAGAGGAGCTCATCCGCATAATTACAAACCCTCATGGGGCGGACTGCGACCACTGCCCCCTATTGTCTCGCTGTATTATGGAGGAGCCGGTCCAACCCCAGTTCCGTCTACCCTAGCTGGACCCATATGATGGCACTGCAGACCCCCTGAATCACCTGGAAAGCTACAAGGTCCTCATGCATGTCCAGGGGGCAACAGATTCTTTTCTTTGCGTTGCCTTTTCAGCTACACTTCAGAAGGCCACACGTGCGTGGTATTCCCGTTTGCCACCACGTAGTATCAACTCCTTCAGGCAGCTCGAGTGATTTTTCTTAGCCCACTTTGATGCGTGCCGAAAGATTCTTCGGGTGGCTGATAGCCTGTTTGCCACCCAGCAGAGGAGCGGCGAAACCTTGAAGGACTTCGTGGCTTGGTTCAAGGAGGCTGCACTCGAGGTCTACAATCTTAAGGACTCTGTGGCCACTCTGGCCCTGAAGCGGGGACTCCATCCTTCCCGGTTTGCCTATTTCTTAGACAAAAAACCTCCCAGCTCTTATGCTAAATTGCTGAGCCGGGCGCAGAAGTATATCCGCACCGACGAAGCGGACATCTCTAGAAGGGAGGTTGACAGGGGGTCCGACAAGAAGCCAGCACCTCCAGAACCTGCTGGGGTGCGATCTAGAAAGTCTGAGCCACCTCGTCATCCAGATAACTGGCCCCGGGCTTTAGTTCCCAAAGAACACTTCACTCCACTTCTTGCCCTAATATCCCACATTCTATTGGAGATTGAGGACGAGCCCTACCTTCGGCGTCCGCCTCCCATGAGGCTCGAGGTCCCCTGCAAAGAACTATACTGCTGATACCACAGGGACTATGGCCACGACACATAAGATTGCCGCATGCTGAAGAAGGCTATCAAAGAACTCGTCTAGCAGGGCCACCTGGGCAAGTTCGTCTGGAGAGGGAACCCTACTGCCTCAAGCCCGTTGGCACCTTCTGCACCCCAGATCAGCATGGACAATACCTCGACAGAGAAGACGGTGGCCATGATCTCCTGGGGGCAGGTAACACTTCTAAAAGGCAGCGTGAGGAGGGGGTAGATTCTATAATTTCTTTCTCTAAAAAGGACTTAGAAGGGGTAGTTAACAAACATGATGATAGCGTCGTCATGTCTATGACAATTGTGAAGCACACTGTAAAACGAATTTTAGTTGACAGTGGGAGCTCTATGGAAGTTTTGAGTTATGATGCCTTTGTTCAGATGAACTTGTCCCCTAGCTCCCTTCAGCCTGTTACCACACCCGTGATGGGTTTTACTGGTGATTCTGTAAGGGTTGAGGGAGAAATTACACTCTCTATCACAGCCGGGATGCTACCGTGTCAGAACATGGTTCTCATGAACTTCCTAGTCGTCCGGGTTCCGCTGGCCTACAATGCCATTCTCGGAAGACCTGGTCTGAACCTTCTGGATGCTGCTATCTCCACCAAAAGACTGCTTGTGAGGTTTCCTACCAACGAGGGAGTTGGGAAGATATGGGGGGAGCAGAGCCCACTACCGCTCTGCTACCATTTGGCCCCTAGCCCGCAGGGGGTGGTGTCGGCATCAGGACCAGAGCCGCTCGACCCCCGAGACTTGGAGAGAAGAGGGGAGCCGACTGAGCACCTGCTGACTTTCCCACTGGGGAAGGACCCGACGAGGACCATCCAGATTGGAGCCCTACTTCCGAGGAGGCGCACGATCAGCTTCTTGCTTTCCTGCGAGCCAACTCCAACATCTTTGCATGGTCATCATCTGACATGCCGAGTATTCTCGAGGAGGTAATTACCCATCAACTCAATATCAAACCGGGGTGCTGGCCCATCCGGCAGAAGAAGAGGAGCTTTACCCGTACTGGCAGAAGGCCATTGGCAAGGAGGTTCGCAAGTTGGTGGCTACTGGCCACATCCGAGAGGTTCATTACCCCGACTGGCTAGCCAACGTCGTGATGGTCTGCAAGGCTAGTGGGAGTTGGAGGATGTGCGTGGACTTCACTAATCTCAACAAGGCCTGCCCCAAGGACAGCTTTCCGTTGCCTCAGATTGATCAGCTGATGGACGCCACATCTGGTCATGAGACCCTCAGCTTCTTGGATGCCTTCTCGGGATACAACTAGATCAAGATGGATCCGGCGAATGAGGAAGCTACCTCATTTGTGACCGAGAAGGGGATATACTGCTACAAGGTGATGCCGTTCGAATTGAAGAACGCGGGGGCCACTTACTAGAGGCTGATGAATAAGGTCTTTGAAGACTAGATCGGACGTAATATGGAAGTGTACATGGATGAGATGCTAACCAAAAGTGTCTATACCATTGACCATGTGGCCGACCTGGCAGAGACCTTCGGCAACCTCCGCCGGTACCAGATGAGGCTGAACCCCCATAAGTGCACCTTCGGGATGACAGCGGGCAAATTCCTGTGCTTCATGGTGACGTAGCATGGGATCGAAGCGAACCCTAATAAGATCTTAGCTATCTTGGATATGAGGCCCTCGGTTAGTAAGGAGGTACAGCGCTTAACTGAAAGGATGGCGGCCTTGAGCCGTTTCTTGTCCAAGTTCGCAGAGAGGTGTTTGCCTTTCTTTAAAGCACTGCGCAAAGTCAATAGCTTCGAATGGAAGAAGGAGTTCTAGAAAGCCTTTGAGGAGTTGAAGGAATTCTTATCCACTCCACCATTGCTGTCCAAACCAAGGGGCGGGGAGGAACTCTTTCTATACCTTGCGGCCTCCTCCGAGGCTGTCAACTCCGTGCTTGTTCACATGGATGCTGACGGGACACAGAAACCAGTTTACTACACCAGTAAGGTGCTTCATGATGCAGAGACTAGATATTCCAGAATTGAGAATATTATTTTTGCCCTGATCATCTCCGCCCAGTGCTTCAGGCCCTACTTCCAAGCTCATCCTATCGTGATGGTCACGGATCAACCACTCAAGGCAATTCTCTCTCGTCCTGATACCTCTGGCCGATTGGCGAAGTGGGCACTCAAGCTGGGAGAGTTTGACCTATCGTTTCAACCCAGGTTGGCCATGAAGTCCCAGATCATAGCAGACTTTCTGGTCAAGTGCACCTAGACAGAGGAGCAGTCGAAGGAGCCCCATGCAAACCAGGCTGAGTATGAAGCCTTACTATCACAATCGAGGGAAGAGGGGAGGAATGGATCCTTCATGTGGACGCCGTCAAATTCTCAAGGAAGCGGGGCAGGCCTCATCCTAGCAAGCCCGGATGGTGTCGTGACCGAGTACGCCCTCCATTTCCTCTTTCTGGCCACAAACAACCAGGCTGAGTATGAAGCCTTACTGTCAGGGATGAGACTAGCACGAGAGCTCGGAGTGAAATGCCTTAGAGTCTTCACCGACTCCTAGCTCATCTCTGGTCAAGTCAAGGGAGAGTACGAGGCTCGAGATCCAACTATGTCTCGTTATTTGAGTATGGCGCAGTCACAAGCCTCTCCCTTGGCCCACTTTAGTATCAGTTACATCTCCCGAAGGGAGAACACTAGAGCTGATGCTTTGTCCTGGCTAGCTACTTCGGCCGATGGGACCTTGGGGAGAACCTACATGGAGCATCTAAAAGCCCCAAGCATCGATGTGGTAGAGGAATCCATGCCAGTCCATCAGAATCCTTCCTGGATGGATGTTTATATCCGATACTTCACCACTGGCACCCTCCCAGCCGACTCCGCTGAAGCCAAGCTATTCAAGTGGCAAGTACCCAAGTTCCTGATGCTCGACGGACAACTATACGAAGATCCTTCTCTCGCCCTCTCCTCAAATGTGTCGGTCCCGCAGACACTGACTACATCCTCCGTGAGATCCACGAGAGTATTTGCGGAAACCACTTGGGGGGCAGAGCATTATCATATAAGGCCCTACGCCAAGGCTACTACTGGCCTACCATGCGGGAGACGCTGCCAAGTTGGTCCAAAAGTGCGACAGCTGCCAGCGACATGTTAAGATTCAATGGCTGCCAACCTCTCAGATGAGCCCCCTGTCGGCTCCATGGCCCTTCGCCCAGTGAGGGATGGACATTTTGGGACCATTTCCTTTAGCCTTCGATCAGCGGAAGTTTCTGCTCGTTGCCATCAACCACTTCACCAAGTGGGTAGAGGCCGAAGCGCTTGCCAAAATCACCGAAGCCAAGGTGAGGAACTTCTTCTGAAAGTCGGTTATTTGTCGGTTCGGACTATCCCATACCCTTGTTACCGACAATGGTCGACAGTTCGACAATGCTCCTTTCAGAGAGTTTTGTGCTGAACTGGGCATATGCCAGAGGTTCACTTCTGTCGGTCATCCGCAATCAAACGGAGTGGCCAAAGTGACAAATCGGATTATCCTTCAAGGGCTTAGGACACGCCTGGATGATTTCAAAGGAAGATGGGTGGAGGAGCTTCCGAACGTGCTATGGGCATATCACATGATGCCCCAAACCCCTATAGAAGAAACTCCTTTCAGCCTTGTATTCGGGTCGGAGGCAGTCATTCCGGTGGAGATTGGCATCCCTAGTCCCCGGATACAATCGTATGATGAGGGGGACAATTCCAGCTAGTTGAGAGCCAGCCTTGACCTCGTTGAGGAGGTCCAAGATCGAGCACAACTCAAAATGGCTTCCTACCGACAAAGGATCGCAAAGTACTACAATGCCCGAGTTCATCCCAGAACATTCCTTCCTGGAGACTTGGTCCTCAGACGAGCCGAAGTCTCCAAACCTACAGAGGGAAAAAAGCTGTCGCCCAATTGGAAAGGACCTTATCGAGGCACCGATGCGCTTCATCGTGGAGCATACTGGATCGAAGGGCTGGATGGGAAGCCTCTCCCTCGCACCTGGAACGCGAACAACCTCCGTCGGTATTATCAGTAAAGTGTATTGATATCCTAAGCTTGGGCATGTTTACTAAAATAATATTTATTTTCTCACTAACGAAAGTGTTTTCAAGCGATCTTGATTCTTCAGCTCAAACTCGACTCCGCGTCAGCACTCAAGCCCGACCCCACGTCGGCACTCAAGCCCAACCCAGCATCGGTACTTGAGTTCGACTTTCCGTCGGCACCTCAAGCCCGAATCCGCTCGGCACTCAAGCCCAACTCCGCGTCGGCACTCAAGCCCGACCCCACGTCGGTACCTCAGCCTGGCTTCGCATCGGTATCCAAGCATGAGGTGGGACCAGCGCTTGCTCATGCAATTTCGCCTCGGTCTCAACTTCAGCCTCAAATCAACTCCGGTTTCGACTCTCCCACATCTTGACTTTAGCTTCGACACTTACGTCGACTCTCAACTACGGCCCCAAGTCTCAGCTATAGACCGGGTTTCTACTTCTGCCTCACCTAACCCTAGCTACTGCTTCGGTTCCCAGATTGGATCTACACTCTCAGCCCCGGCCCCGATTCTAGAATGAGCAAATTACCAACATTAAATCTCAAAGATTTAAAAAATGTATTTTCATTAATTGTAAAAGTTTTACAAAATTGCCGACTCTAATCGGGCCTCATTACAAGGAAAAATAGAGAGTGCTCTCAGGGCTCGGCTGGTGCTGGATCGTCATTGGGGGAAGGATCTTCTTCTTCATCATCTGGTTCTAGGTCACCGATTCCCTCGAGACCGTAGATTCTTCCTACTTTGGCCTTACAATCTTGGAAGCCCGCATTGTATGCGAAGGTAGTGGTCCCGGCCAACTCCTCCTCATAACTAGCGGACTACCTGAAGCTCTCTACGGCCTCAGCGGCCTTCTTCTTGGCCGCAACAATTTTTTCTTCGGTAGCCATCATAGCCGCCTTCAGGTAAATTATTTCAGCGTCGAATCGATGGGCAATCTCTTTGGCATTTTCTGCCCGCTCCTCGATTGCTTTTATTTTGATGATGGCTAAGTGTAGTCGATTTTTCAACATGAACACCTCTGACTCCACCACCCTTTGCTTCTCCTCTGCCACCCGAGCATTATCGAGCTCATGGGCTGCTCGGCATTGAGCTTCCTCAAGCGCCCCTTCTGCCCTTTCCACCCGGGCTAAACCCTCAGATCAGGTGGCCTCAGCTTTGGCTTCGGCCCTTTGTGCCCGGGCCAATTCAGCTTGGGCTGCCTCCAGAGCTCTCTTGGCCTTTTCTGCTCTGGCCTGGGCTTGGTTGGCCTCTTCATGCGAATGGTCGAGGGTGGCCTCGGCCTGGGATAGGATGCTTTTGATGGCATCCAGGGAGTTCATCGCCTGCACAAGAAAATTACTCGGGTTAAGTGAAGAAAAATTCTTAATGAAGACTATTGATAGAGAGAAGGATCACTTACCCAGAGGTGAGCCATAGAAGCTTCGCGGAAGAAGACAGAGGTCCCTTGGTTCTGGAGGACCCTCTAAAGCTCAAGTACACAGACCTAAGCTATTGTTCGCTCGGTCCAACGGCCGTGGTGCTCGAGGATTGGCCGGAAAGAAGGCGAGTCGGCTTCGTCTTACTCCGCGGAACTGGCGGGTGCTGGAGCTACCGGCGCCGGGTCAGAGGCCGGTGGTGCCTCTTCCATTGGTGCTACCACCTGTGGAGGCTCCTTGGCTGCCGCCTCTTCGACTAGTGGAGCGGCCTCTGGAGTCGGCCCTGCCGCCAGTGCTGTTGGCTCCACCTCGGGAGCGGCAGGTGGTGATGGTGAAATTCCAGCCCTCGGTTCTTCCGAGGGCATGTTAGTGAGATCGATGGGAGATCAAGATGGTGCAAGTGAAGGTGATTAAGGCCTGTTGGCCCAGATGACAACCCAAGAGGAGGGGGGGGTGAATTGGGTTCTTTAAAAAATTTAGCCTTTTAAAAAATTGTTTGCTTAAGATGAATGAAAGTAAATGCAATGCAAATATAAAGCACAATCAATGAGATAGAGATAGAGATAGAGACAATAGAAGCACGGCAAACACAAAGATTTTATAGTGGTTCGGTGTATCCAACACCTACGTCCACTCCCAAGATCCACTTGGGTCCACACTATAATCTCCTCGATTACAGCCGAGTTGTTTTACAAGCTCACAACTCAAACTTGTTGTTTTACCCGGGATCACAACGAACCCAGCCGGTTTTTCGGGCTCACCAGCACAAACCCTAAACTCAAGCTAATCTAGCTTGACCCGAGGTATACAACCTCCACTAGTTCAATCCCTTTGATTGAACTAGGCACAAACAAAAAGAATATAGTTTTTCAAAGATACACAGCTCCTCAATGAGCAAATATTCAAAAATAAGTAAACAAGTTTAGAAAAGCCTGATTTGAAGTTGTTTGGCTTTGAGCTTTTCTTCTTTTCTTCTCCTTGCTGGGTTGAATCAAGCCTCAGCTCCGATTCTCACAGTCAGTTGAGAAGATTGAAAAGTTGGTCTTTTCTTCTAGTTGAGAATCCTCGATTTTTGATTTGAATGGCTTGGATTCTTCTTTGAGCTTTTGGAGTGGAAGGATTTGAATTTGAAAGCTCCTCTCTTGGATTAAGGCTCAAGACTTCTCGGATTTTGATTTGATTTTTTTTCTTTTCTCTTTTTTTTCTTTTTCAAACGGGTGTTTTTCCCCCTTTTTATAGATTTTCTTTGATTCATTTTTGGGTGGAAATCTAGCCGTTGGAGTGTACCTGGAAAATTCAAAAAAATAGCCGTTAGATTAGAAAAAAAATATTACCGTTAGAGCTGATCTGGCATTTTAATTTTTCGTCCAGGTGGGTTGGAGTCGGCTCCAACTTTTCAGGTGTCGGCTCCAGATCGTTTTTCCAAAAATAGAAATTCTAGTTCGTCGTGGAGTCGGCTCCGAAAAGTAAGTGTCGGCTCGCCATCGTCAGGTGTCGGCTCCCGAAAACTGTAGGTGTCGGCTCCAGGATGCTCAAAAACAACGTTCTGTCCCGCATCGGAGTCGGCTCCAGACACTGTAAGTGTCGACTCCGAAACTCTAGGTGTCGGCTCCGAAACTCTAGGTGTCGGCTCCGGATATCAAAAATCAGATTAAAATTGAATTGGCCATGGGGTCGGCTCCAGATTTTCTAGGTGTCGACTCCAAGCTCTGAAACTTTGAAATCTCTGATTTGTATTTGATTCAAAATTCATTTCTTAATTCCTTTAAATTGATCAAATAAATTTAAGTCCTGAAACACTTATAAAATCCATTAGTAATCAAATAAATATACTCAATTCCTTTATTAATCATCAAAATCAATAAATGGATCAACAATCTCCCCCTTTTTGATGATTATAAAAACATTGAGTATATGCATAGAATTCTTAAATTAAAAATTATCAAGGAAGTGATCTTCACGAGTAAGCTCCCCCTGAATAAGGTAGCTCCCCCTATGAAGTTCAAATTATTCTTCCTCTTACTTTACATATTTGGTACTTAAGATTTCTTTATGCATAGTCAAATCAATTTGATTATTAATCCACATCAATATCAATTAATCAATTAACTTCATTAACATATTAATCAATTCAGCAATTAACAATATAACTTTCTCCCTCTTAATGCATATACAACCATAATTCTCTCCCCCTTTTTTGTAATCAACAAAAAGGTAAAGAATATTTCAGCATCAAAACATCAAAAGATAATTTTCATTGCATCAAAAGATAATTTCATTTCAACAAAAGTCAAGTATTACATGTTCATTACATCAATAAACTTCATTACATCAAAATGTGTGGGTTGTTAAATGATCTACAATATTTTTCATTCCATCACATTGAAGCTTAACATAGTCTTTAAGTCTCTCATCAACAAATGTGCAAGCTGTTAAGATTTTATCTTGAAGCTCGGCGTTGCACTTGAATAAGTTTCACCATCTCCACAAATCTCTTTAAGTTCTTCAAAGATGTTCTTCAAATCACCACTTAAAGATTCTGCAGAGGAGTTGAGAGTTGATTCAATTTTTGCAATCCGATCATCAAGTGAATAAAGTGATTCTTTTATATTCATGAACTTGACTGTCAAACTCATCCTTCTGAGCAGCAAACAAACTTTTTAATTGCTCCATTTGAAGGTCTGAGAATCCAGCTGAAGAAGTGGATGGTTGATCATTAACATGTGCAGGTGCAGGAGCAGGAGCAGGAGCATGGGACTCCTAGGCTGTGGAGAAGGAACCCTAACTGATGGTCCAGCCTCGCAAGGCTCAGAAACTCTCGGCACAGGGGCTCTCTCATCAAGGTGTCCTTTCCTATCCCACTGTCCATTCACTTTAACAAAACCCATCCGATGCAATGTTGCCAAACTATAGTAATCGGTGTGCCTCAGGTTCTTAGATGGTTCATTCTCTTGAATTACAACCCCTTGGCTCTGAAAACCATAGTAAGCACCATGCCATACGGTAGGGATGATCTTCTCTTCCCTCCAGCTTCGCCATATAAAATATCATCATAGCTGCAAGGTTGATTGGCTGTCCAGTCAAAACACTATCCATAACAACAATGTCTCGCTCCGAGACATACTCAAACCGACCGGTCTTCGGAAACAAAATCTACTGCAAATGTTGTGTAATAATCTCAATTCCAAGGGTAATTGATTAGCTCTAATTCCTCAAACTCTGTCACTTCCCTTCCTAACATCCTTGAAAGAGCCGCTGACCTATCACTGTGCATGTCAGCTGCTAAACCGTAATTGGGATGCTAAGGAGGTTTCCAAGCTTTTGAAAGTAAGGTGAATCCTCTTATTTCTTACTGAGCTTACTAAACCACCATCACCTCTAGCCAAATTAAAATAAAATTCTTTTACTAAGGCTGGATAAGTGGGAACATCAAGAGAGCAGAGCTTATCCCAGCCCATTTCCTTTAATTGTCTACCGATTGAGAAACCCTCGGTTTCAAATAGGTCAAAATCAACTTTCTCCCCATTGTGATAACCCTCCCGCTAAGGTATCTACCTGAGTGGAAGAGGTGTTGGGGTTGTCTGAATCCGTGGACGAATCCTGCTTGGAGTCGGCTCACGAACGGGACGACGCGGACCTTTTCCCGTGGTCACCGGCGCTCCAACCACTGATTCCCTCCTTTTGGGTGCCATTGATCTTTGGAAAGTTTCGATTTGGATGGAATTAGAGGTGGGGAAGTTTTGGAAGAATTTTGGAAGAGTTTGGTTAGGATTTGAGAAGTTATGAAATGACGAGGTGTCGACTCTGCCCTAATAAATCAATTTTGGAATCCCAGGTGTCGACTCCCGCAAAGTCGGGTGTCGACTCCAAATCGCTAACACAGTCAGCGCTCGAACTGGAGTCGGCTCCACTTACACGGGTGTCGGCTCCAAGGTCAGGGACCGAGAGCGACACAGTCAGAGGTGTCGACTCCTCATTCTGAGGTGTCGACTCCAAAGACAGTTTCAGAAAAAATAATGAAATTCAAATCTGAAACTTGTCAAAAAAATTTTATAAAATTTTGATAAAATTTTGGAGTATTAAGGATCAAATAGCTCAATGACTAGATAATTTGTCCTTAAAATTATGAAGGGATTTCAAGAAATTTATAGAATCTAGATTCTCATTCCTTAGGTTTCAAAATCAATCTAAAGGGTCACATATCCCTAATTCACCTCTAAGATAACAAAATCTCTCTTCACTCAAGGTTTTGTAAATATGTCAGCTAATTGTTCCTCTGTATTAACATATTCAAGACAAATTTCATTATTAGCTACATGTTCTCTTATAAAATGATATCTAATTTCAATGTGTTTTGTTCTTGAATGTTGAATTGGATTTTTAGTTAGATTTATTGCACTCGTGTTATCACATCTAATTGGTGTTTTATCAAGGGTTATGCCATAATCTTCAAGTTGTCTCTTAATCCAAAGGATTTGAGCACAGCAACTTCCAGCTGCAACATATCTGCTTCAGCAGTAGATAATGCAACCGAATTTTGCTTTTTGCTAAACCAAGAGATTAAGTTACATCCTAAGAATTGACATGCACCACTTGTGCTTTTTCTATCTAATTTACATCCAGCATAGTCAGAATCAGAATATGCAATTAAATTTAATGTTGAGTCTCTAGAGTACCATAAACCTACATTTTTAGTTCCACTTAAATATCTTAAAATTCTTTTTACAGCAATTAAGTGAGATTCTTTAGGTTCAGATTGAAATCTAGCACATAAACATACTGCAAACATAATATCTGGTCTACTAGCAGTTAAGTAAAGAAGAGATCCAATCATACCTCTATAATATTTTTGATCTACTTTCTTACCATCTTCATCTTTGTCCAATTTGCACGAAGGACTCATAGGAGTTCCAAGTGGTTTGATTGACTCCATTCCAAACTTCTTGAGCAGTTCTTTTGTGTATTTGGCTTGATTGATGAAAATTCCTTCTTTGCTTTGTTTGATTTGAAGTCCTAGGAAGAAGTTGAGTTCTCCCATCATACTCATTTCAAACTCACCCTGCATCAACTTAGCAAATTCTTGACATAACAAGTTGTTAGTAGCACCGAATACAATATCATCAACATATATTTGTACTACTAATAAATCTTTATCTTTTCTTTTCAAAAATAATGTTTTATCAACATTTCCTCTTACAAAATCATTTTCAATTAAAAATTTACTTAATCTTTCATACCAAGCTCTAGGTGCTTGTTTCAAACCATATAGTGCTTTGTGTAATTTAAAAACATGATTTGGAAATTCATGATCTTCAAAACCAGGTGGTTGTTCAACAAAAACTTCTCATTTATAAATCCATTTAAAAATGCACTTTTAACATCCATTTGAAATAAATTGATATGCATATGACATGCAAATGCAAGTAATAATCTAATTGCTTCAAGTCTAGCTACAGGTGCAAAAGTTTCATCAAAATCAATTCCTTCTTCTTGATTATATCCTTTTGCAACTAATCTAGCTTTGTTTCTAATTACTATGCCATTTTCATCTAATTTATTTCTAAATACCCATTTTGATCCTATAACAGAATGATCTTTAGGTCTATCTACTAAGAGTCCAAACATTATTTCTAGTAAATTGATTTAATTCTTCTTGCATAGCTAACATCCAATTATTATCTTTTTCAGCTTCTTCAATAGTTTTAGGTTCAATTTGAGATACAAATGCAAGATGATTATTGATGTTTCTCATTGATGATCTAGTTCTTACTCCTTGAGATGGATCACCTATAATTAATTCTCTTGGATGACCATAGGCATATCTCCAATCTCTAGGTAGATCTATATCATTATGATTTGCATCAACAACATCAACACTAGGAGAATCATTATCTTTAGCTTCTTGTTCATGATCTGAAGATACATCTATATTAATTTTTCAATATCTCTTTCTAGAATGTTTGTATCTTCCTCATCATCAATCTTTTCAGAACTTGATGCTAAAGATTCATCAAAAATTACATGAATAGATTCTTCTACAATTAAGTTTCTCTTGTTAAATACTCTATAGGCTTTACTAGATGTTGAATATCCTAAGAATATGCCTTCATCAGATTTTGCATCAAATTTTCCTAGATTATCTTTGCCATTATTATGAATGAAACACTTACAACCAAATGCATGAAAATAACTTATGTTTGGTTTTCTATTATTCCATAGTTCATAAGGTGTTTTCTTAATGATTGGCCTAATTAGCTCTATCACCGCTGTGTAGCATGCCGTGTTTATAGCTTCCGCCCAAAAGTATTTTGGTAGGTTGCTTTCACATAGCATGGTACGGGCCATGTCTTCTAAGGTTCTATTTTTCAACTACTCCATTTGTTGTGGTGTTCTAGGTGCAGAAAAATTATGATGAATGCCATTTTCTATGCAAAAATTTTCAAATAAATGATTTTCAAATTCAGTGCCATGATCACTTCTTAGAGACACTATGGTGTTGTTTTTCTCATTTGTGACCTTCTTGAAGAATTTCAAAAATATGGAAAGGTCTCATCCTTATGAGCTAAAAATAATACCCAAGTGTATCTAGAGTAATCATCTACAATCACAAGACCATATTTCTTTCCTCCTAGACTTGTGGTTCTAGTAGGTCCAAAAAGATCCATGTGAAGTAGTTCAAGTGGCCTAGAAGTGGAAACAATATTTTTAGTTTTGAAAGAATTTCTAGTTTGTTTTCCAAATTGACATGCATCACAAATTTTATTATTTTCAAAATCTAATTGTGGAAGTCCTTTTACTAAATCCATTCTAATTAATTTTGAAATAAGGTGTGTGCTTGCATGACCTAATCTACGATGCCACAACCAACCAATCTCATTCATATTAGCATTATTAGCAACTAAGCAATGATTACTAGTAGACAAATTGTCTAAATCAATCAAGTATACATTGCCATTTCTATTTCCAATAAAAACAATGCTATTATCAATGGGATTAGAAACTGTGCATATAGAAGATTCAAATGATACTTTAAAACCTTTATCACATAATTGACTAATGCTAATTAAATTATGTTTCAAACCATTAACATATAAGACATTTTCAATATATGTGGAGGGAGTTATTTGAATGTTACCAAACCCCAAGATTTGGCCTTTGCCATTGTCACCAAATGTAACTACTCCTCCTTTTTGCTTTCAAGGGTGATGAATTGATCCTTGTCACCCGTCATGTGCCTTGAGCAGCCGCTATCGAGATACCACTTTCTCTTTGATCTTTTGGCCGCAAGACACTCCTGCAAAAATAATTAAGTCTTATATTTAGGTACCCAAGCTTTCTTGGGTCCTTCATGGTTAGTAGCATAAAAAATTGTTCCTTTGGGAACCCATATTTTCTTTCCTTTATTATTTAACTTCTTGTCAATTTTCTTAAAATTGCATTCAAAAACTTTGTGTCCCTTCTTGTTACAGTAATGACATGTAACATTATCATTGTTTTGTTCCTTTCTAAAAAAGTTTTTGACAAATTTTTGTTTAAGTTAGGTCTATATCCTAAACCAGCCTTATCATATATAGCTCTTTGATTACTTAACAATAAATTAAGTTTTTCAGAACTATAAGTGAATTTATCAACAATATTTTTATATTTATCAACTTCCTTCTTTAGTTTATCATTTTCATTGAAAATTGATTCTTTTTCTTTTACAATTTCATTTTCAGATTTCAGCACTTTAGTTTCATTATTAAGATTTTCTTTTTCTTTAATGAAAGTTAAATTTTCATTTTTCAAAAACTTATATTTCTTTTTCAAAACTTTGAAATCACCAACAAGTTCATTAAAAGCATCAAATAATTCATCAAAAGCAAATCATCACAAGGGTTTTCGGAACTTACCTCATGTCGTCGTTTGCCATAAAGCAAATGTTTGCAACTTCCTTTTGTTCTTCCTCTGAAGAAGATTCATCGCTGTCACTCCAAGTTGCAACATAGGCTTTCTTCTTCTTCTTGAAAGTCTTTTTCAGTTGAGGACAATCATATCTAAATGCCCCGGTTTCTTACATTCATAGCAAATCAAGGGGTCTTTCTCTTTGTCCTTGTCCTTATCTTTTTCTTTTCTCCTTCCATCTTAGCTCCAAATTTCTTTTTGTGGAAGGGTTTCTTTCTCCTCATGAATTTTTTGAATTTTCTTGCTAGAAGAGCTGTCTCATCATCATCATCATCATCACTGCAGCTCTCCTCACTTTCAGCAGCCTTAAGAGCTATGGTCTTTTTTTTTTTCACATCCTCTTCTATGTGCTGCTTCATGGTCAATTCATGGGTCATTAGGGATCCTAGAAGCTCCTCTAAGGGTAAGTGTTGAGGTCCTTTGCTTCTTGGATTGCTGTCACCTTCGCTTCCCACGTTCTTGGAAGTGACCTGAGAATTTTACGAACAAGTTCAGAGTTAGAATATGTTTTGCCTAAACTTTTCAAACCATTTACAATATCAGTAAATCTAGTGTACATGCATGCTATAGTTTCAGTTTGTTCCATGCTAAATAATTCATATTTATGAACAAGAATATTATTTAGATTCTTTTACTTGATTGGTACCCTCATGGGTAACCTCTAATCTATCCCAAATCTCCTTTGCGGAATTACATGTGGAGATTCTATTAAATTCATTAGCATCTAAAGAGCAATATAAGACATTCATGGCCTTAGCATTGAGCTGTGCCATTTTCTATCATTATCATTCCAATCCCTTTCGGGCTTAGGAACAATAGTGCCATCAACAATGTGTGTGGGTGTACTAGGTCCATTAGTTATAACACCCCACAATTCATAATCAGAAGCTTGAATGAATATCCTCATTCTTGCTTTCCAATATGAATAGTTGGAACCATTAAATAAGGGAGGTCTATTCGTAGAATGACCTTCGGCAAATGATCCAACTTGAGCTGCCATTTGGATCTTTAGCTCTTGATCGTGTGATCAAAATCTAATGAGCACTTGCTCTGATACCAATTGTTGGCCCAGATGACAACCCAAGAGGGGGGGGTGAATTGGGTTCTTTAAAAAATTTAGCCTTTAAAAAATTGTTTGCTTAAGATGAATGAAAGTAAATGCAATGCAAATATAAAGCACAATAATGAGATAGAGATAGAGACAATAGAAGCACGGCAAACACAAAGATTTTATAGTGGTTCGGTGTATCCAACACCTACGTCCACTCCCAAGATCCACTTGGGTCCACACTATAATCTCCTCGATTACAGCCGAGTTGTTTTACAAGCTCACAACTCAAACTTGTTGTTTTACCCGGGATCACAACGAACCCAGCCGGTTTTTCGGGCTCACCAGCACACAACCCTAAACTCAAGCTAATCTAGCTTGACCCGAGGTATACAACCTCCACTAGTTCAATCCCTTTGATTGAACTAGGCACAAACAAAAAGAATATAGTTTTTCAAAGATACACAGCTCCTCAATGAGCAAATATTCAAAAATAAGTAAACAAGTTTAGAAAAGCCTGATTTGAAGTTGTTTGGCTTTGAGCTTTTCTTCTTTTCTTCTTTTCCTCTTCTCCTTGCTGGGTTGAATCAAGCCTCAGCTCCGATTCCTCACAGTAGATGCAGTTGAGAAGATTGAAAAGTTGGTCTTTTCTTCTAGTTGAGAATCCTCCGATTTTTGATTTGAATGGCTTGGATTCTTCTTTGAGCTTTGTGGAGTGGAAGGATTTGAATTTGAAAGCTCCTCTCTTGGATTAAGGCTCAAGACTTCTCGGATTTTGATTTTTGATTTTTTTCATCCGTCTCTCTCTTTTTTTTCTTTTTCAAACGGGTGTTTTTCCCCTTTTTATAGATTTTCTTTGATTTATTTTTGGGTGGAAATCTAGCCGTTGGAGTGTACCTGGAAACATTCAAAAAAATAGCCGTTAGATGTAAAAATCAAAATATTACCGTTAGAGCTGATCTGGCATTTTTAATTTTTCGTCCAAGCGGGTTGGAGTCGGCTCCAACTTTTCAGGTGTCGGCTCCAAATCGTTTTTCCATAAATAGTAAATTCTGAGTTCGTCGTGGAGTCGGCTCCGCAAAAGTAAGTGTCGGCTCGCCATCGTCAGGTGTCGGCTCCCGAAAACTGTAGGTGTCGGCTCCAGGATGCTCAAAAAATAAGCGTTCTGTTCCAGCATCGGAGTCGGCTCCAGACACTGTAAGTGTCGACTCCGAAACTCTAGGTGTCGGCTCTGAAACTTTAGGTGTCGGCTCCGAACTGTATCAAAAATCAGATTAAAATTGAATTGGCCATGGGGTCGGCTCCAGATTTTCTAGGTGTCGACTCCAAGCTCTGAAACTTTGAAATCTCTGATTTGTATTTGATTCAAAATTTATTTCTTAATTCCTTTAAATTGATCAAATAAATTTAAGTCCTGAAACACTTATAAAATCCATTAGTAATCAAATAAATATACTCAATTCCTTTATTAATCATCAAAATCAATAAATAGATCAACAAGGCTGCCTCCTTTCTTCGGCCTCTTCCTTTCTTCCCGAGGCCCCTCCGACCTTGGCTCTCTTGCTGACCTTAACTATGGCCCTCTTCTTGGCGGAGGCCCCATCCACCTGGGTTCTTCTCTCCTTGGTTGTAGTCCTTTTCACTGCTTGGATTGATAGTAGCATATCTGCATAAGTCAACGGACTTGGTTAAAAAAAAAAGAGGAAAAAGGGGGAAAAGGAAGAGAGCAAATGGTGTGAAGGAAAAAGTCATGGCTGCTCACCATCACTCGGAATAAGGCCTGCCAGCTGAAGGCTCTCCTCGGCCAGCAGCTGGTTGTATCGGGGGATGTGGCAGTTATCAACTACCCGAACGTCCCTTGGGAGTATGGTTGGATCCTTGTTCGGCTCGGTGTTCGGAGTCCCCCACACTGTCCTCACCCCCTCAACTTGAGCAAAGAAAAACCTATCTTTTCACCCCTTGATGGACATGGGAAGATGTAGTCTGAGGGTTCTTGTGGGTCTAGAGGCAAAGGACCACCACCCCGATTATTTCCTAAGGGTATAAAAGCATCGAAAAAGAGAGATCCTAGCTTCTATCCCATGGATATGGTACAGCACTAAGAAACCAATTATGGTCCAAATGGAATTCGGAACTAACTATGCCGGAGCTAAGGAATATCTATCTAAGAGGTTAAGTATGAAAGGATGAATGGGAAGGTGAAGGCCGGCCTTGAAATAAGTTTCATACAGAGCCATTCTACCGGGATAAGAAGAAGTTACCCTATCTTCAGAAAGAGGTCGATATAGGCGGAGATTGGTGGAGAGACTATACTTAGCCCTAAGATTTATAATCTCTTGGGTAGTCATGCTCGAGGCAGTCCCCTCGAGGGACTGCCTCACGGTAGAAGATGAGCCGGCGATAGCCGGAGGGCGCTGAATGGGGGCCCGTCTGGCAACTGGGCGACTCCTGGTGGGAGATTGCCCGGCGGCTCGCCGTTGCTCTACTGGGGCCCTATCGGTGGAGGAGGTGGACCAGCTGGGTGCTGGGGACGGAGAAGGCAGTGAAAGATTGAGGGAATAACCCCCAGAATCGGAGATAGAACAGGAAAGGGATGAAGAAGCCATGAAAATAGAGATGAAACTGACCTGGAAAAAGGATCTGAGAACTGGGAATCGAAGATGAAGAGTTCGGGAAGCAGAGGAAGATGAACAGACGCTCGAATGAGAACCAGGTGGAAAAGAAAGAACAAATGCGGTGGAAGCGAAAGACTGAGGTAAGGGATGACCCCCTTTTTATAGCCTCGTCATTTCAAATCATCCCGCCTCTTCAATTTGACCATGTGCCCGCTTACCACTGGAGATCGTTTCGGCAACCGCTCGATGTGCAGAACGCGAGGGGCACCACCAATGATGGGACAGTAGTGAGCTCATCGCAATGATGGCACCCGCCTTTTCACAGTTTCGTACCCGAGGAGAATCCCCCTTGATCTCAACGGTTAGAACGGATGAGGCGGTGGCATTGCAGCGCCCAATGCCTTATCAAAGAAGGATGGCCTTTGGAGACATGTGTCCTTTTCGTAGCCGCTGGTGCACGAGGATCAACCACTAGGTGATATAACGCCCTTTCGCTGGTGATTGTACGCCCACCCATCATAGAGGCGGGGGGGCATCTGATGTGGCTGATCTTGCCCCCAGGCGGCGGAGTAATGATCTGCATGGTTCTCGAAGCTAGGTAATAATTTGGTAGCTAGTCCCGGCTTTGCCCTCGGCCTCAGTCGGGCTTCGCCTCGGCCTCGGCCTCGATTAGGCTTCGCCTTGGCCTCGGTTGCGGATTTTGTTCAGCTTCAACATTGGCTTCGAGCCCCGCCTCGACATGTCTTCGGCCTCGGCCTCGAGCCCCGCCTCGGCCTTGACATGTCTTCAGCCTCGGCCTCGAGTCTTGCCTCGGCATGCTTTTGGCCTACAATTTTGGCTATGGAACTAACCTCGAATATTGGGCCCATTGATCTAAAACGCCTAAGGCAGCATGGCCCGCTAACCCACTCTGCCAAGGCTACGTATGGTTACCGATATACTGTGGGCAGTTATCAATAATTACGGCATGCGTTTAGCGGCTATGCGCCCACCTACTGCTTTCGGAGCCGATCTTGACGGAAGACGTGATTCGATGGTTATCCACGAAGGGTAAGAGGGACTTCAAAATAGGTATATAAAGACCCTGACTCGCAACAAGGAAGGGGACGGAACTTCTACTATCTATCTTGACTGCTGTTCTCCAAACCGTTAACTTGAGCATCGGAAGGTCTCCGCCGGAACCACCGGTCCGGGACTTTTGTTGTAGGTTTCAAGATAAAGGAGGCGGTCTTATCATCCTTCTGAAGACCCACAAAGCCCCTCCCTTGCTCGATGCTCTTCGAAAGTGATTTGTCAGCAACAGGCTTCATTCTCAGTTGTTTTCATTTGCCAAAGAGAAGACTTACCCAGTCAAAACAGAACTTGGATGATTCAAACTTGTCATTACCTTCAATGGTACTGAGAGGTGAATTCTTAATTTGATGCTGTTTTCCTGATGAAATGTGGGAATATTCAACTAAGCCATGAAACAAACAGCAAGAGAATTGTGTACATGGATCAAAGGTTGTCCCTCATGATACCCATTCACTTCAACTTTTCATTGCATCTGAGCTTGACATTTGTATGTGAAATAATAGCTTCAAGGGATAAGCTCGCATTATGAAATGAGAAAGCGAAGAAGAATGTTTATTAACGGAGGCATATTCTTGAAGCTGTTTTCAGTGACAGATTCAACCCCCATTTTGCATGGGGTGTTTGATGAGAGCAATGCAAAGTCACTAGTCCTCAACCCTGAACAGCTTGTAGGATCATCCAAAATCATGGAGAAAGACAGCAAAGAGAAGATAGCCTCGTTGTTGGATTTTGGTTGATGACTACAGAGAGATACAGATAATTACAAGGTGCCCCAAGAGAAGGAAAACTTATAGGATTGGAACTAGTCTCTTCATAACATGGATCAATAAGTTGCGTGATAAAATTAATGTAGTCATAGAAGTATAAAGTCCACTCATCATATATCATACTCCATTCAAGTAGATGTCATTTTATTCTTATAGTTTTTGTTTCAAAATCTTCAACTGTTTTCTCATAATGATGCATTGACACATAACACATTTGAAAGTTCTTCTCTTGACTCTAAAGGATTCTGTATAAATATGTTATGCCTATCCTTGCAAATAGAAAGCTATCTAAAACTTCTATTCATATCAATACTAGCTCCCATCATGTTATTTAAAATGAGTTGGTGGTGCATTCATAATTATTCTTAGAACCTGAAGCTTCTAATGCAATGGTTGTCATCTAGATTTTCTGTTTTCTTGTCTTTTAATAAGTAAATAGTGCCCAAAGGTTGCCACCATTACATCCTTGCTGTTTGCAGAGGTTGCGCCATTCTTCATGTTATTATAAGTATTCTTCTGTAATAGTTAACCCCGTTGCCTTGGTACTGCACCAAGTAGCGTTCATCAACATAATATCGTTTCTGATCAAGATATTTCATAATATTTCAGCAAATAATTATGAAGGTAAGATACTCAGATCCATCATTCCATTGCTTATTTGGCGCAATACCAGGATGGTTTGGTGATGATTTAGGAGAGCGTAAACAGAATAATTTATAGTATTGGTTGCCGTGATTTCTCCTCAGATGCCAAAGAGAACAAAAAAGAGAAATAATTTTAAAGGAGATAAGAGCAAGGGTAAGTGAGAAAAGTACAAAAAGAACAAGAAGGCAATTAAGTGCTAGATCAAGATAAGAGTGAATACCAATAATCATACATAATTTAGCATGGAAACTAAGCTCTATTAATTAATGTAGCCTCTTCCATCATTCAAACATATGAAATAGAGCATAGGGTGGCATGGCTCCTCTCACTTGTCCTTTTCTAATTCTTTCGATTGTTATTTAATTTTTTTCTAATTCTTATGGAACACCTGACATCCATCATTGACCATTTCGATGGTAATTTCTAATATTGATTTGAGTGTGCAAAATTTTAAAGCAGCCATGTCAGTTCCTACTCCACTTGGCCTTGATGAAAATATTAAAGCAGCTATGTCAATTTCTACTTTACTCGGCCTTGAAGCATTTGCTGCAAAAAAAGAAAAAAAAAAAAACATCATTGGTCACTATGATCTACACTCTTGCTTCTAATGCAATTTTGTACTTGAGATTTTCTTTGCATCTTACTGATATCATATATTTATAGACTTTTATATTATTTTCCACTCTTTATATATATATATATATATATATATATATATATATATATATATATATATATATATATATATATATATATACATAGTGTATTAGGTAACAAATAGCAACCTTGGATCAATTCTCCCTTCTGTCACTCAGAAACTAGTCTTGGAAGGAATTTTTTCTATAGACGAGTCTGAACTCTTAGAGCTCTTTCTAAATAAGAACAACTCGATTGGGTTTGTGAGGCTTGCAATACTGAGTATTTTTCCACTGAGGATCTTGGTTTTTGGTCAACATGTTGATATTATTTAGCCTCCATTATCTACTTTATTCCATTAGGTGGACTTAGATGGAGTAAACTCGGCCTAGAGTTATGCTCCATGTCTAACCTATTTGTTGGAAAAAAGATGAAGGTGATGGCAATAGTAGGTTTATTTGGAGGATCAATCTAGAGTTAGATCTGTTAGGATAGAATTTTGTTGAAACTATTTTTTTCTTGATGGATGATTTAGGATCGATCGCAACCAAAAAAACACTACACCACATAAAGGCAACTTTTGGCATGTGTTTGCGCTTTATATTCCTGCCAACCCTTTCCCTATGATGTGGCTGATCATGCCTCCAGGCAGTGCGGTAACAATTTGCACAGTTTTTGGAGCCAAGTAATAATTTCAGCTGGTCCCAGCACCGGCCTTGGCTTTGGCCTCGGCCTCGGCCTCGGCTTCGGCCTCGGCCTTGAGCCCTGCTTCGGCCTTGGACTTCACCTCAGTCTCAGTCGTGAACTTTGTTTCAGCTTCAACATCGGCCCCGAGCTCCACCTCGGCCTCGGCCTCGAGCTCCGCCTCGGCCTCGGCATGTCTTTGACCTCGGCCTCGAGTCTCGCTTCGCATGCTCTCGGCCCAAGTTTCGGCCGTAAAACCAACTTCGAATATTGAACTCAGTGATTTAAAACACCGAAGACTGCCGCGTAGCCCGCTCACCCACTTTTTGCCAAGATCATGAGCAGTTACTGATATACTGTGTGCAGTTACCAATATTTACGGCGCATGCTCACCCACCGCCTAGGAAGCCGATCTTAACGGAAGATGGGATTCGACGGTTATCTATGAAGGGCAAGAAGGATCCCCGAACAGGTATATAAAGACCCTGACCCACAATGAGGAGGGGACTCAATCTCTACTATCTCTCATCTTAATTTCTGTTCTCCAGATCACTAACTTGAGCGTCGAAGGGTCCCCGCCGGAGTCACCAGTCCGAAACTTTTCTTGCAGGTTTTCGGCTAAAGAAGGCAATCTAGTCATCTCCCAGAAGACAGTAAAGCTCTTTTCTTGCCCGGCGCTCTCAAGAAGTGATTTGGCAGCAACAGATTGGCACGCCAGGTAGGGGGGAAGGCTGTAGCACAGACATTGCATCTGCGACCCCACAACCTCTGGAAGAAAGAAGATGGCGGTTACACGTGCGCAAGAGGCCTCCACCAGTCAAGCTGGGGGATGCCTCCCGCAGACTGAGCAGCCGGAGGCCAATCTTCCTATTCCGCCCCCCATACAGCCACAGTCTATCCAGGCTGACTGGTTCGATGCTCTAACCCAGCAAGTTCAAGACCTGATGGCGGTGGTCTGGGGGCTACAGGAACAGTGCTCCGCCACCATGCCATTGCCGCCTCGCTCTCTGCCCCATGCTGAAGGCCATGGGGCCAGCCAATCTCATCATGGCAGGACCCCTCCGGAGGACCTCCACCATGCCTCCTCGAAGTCTCGTTACCGGGAAACCTCCAAGCGACGACAGTCTCCTTCCCATCACTCTGACCGCTTTCCCAAGTGGCGTAGTGGGAAGGAACCTAAGCAGGTGCATTCCATACATTGGCAATCTTCCCCCTATTTATCTTCTAAATCTTCAAAGGAAGATTCCAACAGAAAGATCGCTCGCTGGGCCGAGCGACGATTGGGCGAGTACCATCAGCGGCTGGAGAAGCTTAGCCATAGAATTATCAACCCTCATGGGGTGGATTACGACCACTACCCCCCACTGTCTTGCCGTATTATGGAGGAGCCGGTTCCACCCCGGTTCTGGCTACCCTAGCTGGACCCATATGATGGCACTGCAAACCCCCTGGATTACCTAGAAAGCTACAAGGTCCTCATGCAAGTTCAGGGGGCAACAGATTCTCTCCTCTGCGTTGCCTTCCCAGCTACACTTCGGAAGGCCGCATGTGCGTGGTATTCTTGTTTGCCACCATGTAGTATCAATTCCTTCAGGCAACTCGAGCGGTCTTTCTTGGCCCACTTTGATGCATGCCAAAAGATTTCTCGGGTGACTGATAGCCTTTTTACCATCCAACAGAGGAGCGGTGAAACCTTGAAGGACTTCGTGGCCCAGTTCAAGGATGCGGCACTCAAAGTCTACAATTTTGAGGACTCCGTGGCCACTCTAGCACTGAAGCGGGGACTCCGTCCCTCTAGGTTTGCCTAGTTCTTAGATAAAAATCCTTCTAGCTCCTACGCTGAATTGCTAAGCCGGGTGCAGAAGTATATCCGCACTGACGAAGTAGACTTCTCCAGGAGGGATCTCGATAAGGGGCCCAGCAAGAAGCCAACACCTTCAAAACTTGCTGGGATGCGGTCAAGGAAATCTGAGCCATCTCGTCATCCAGATAACCGACCCTAGACTCTAGCTCCTAAAGAACACTTCACCCCACTTCTTGCCCTGATATCTCACATCCTGTTAGAGATTGAGGGTGAGACCTACCTCCGGCGTCCACCACCCATGAGGCCCGGGGTTCCCCATAGCAAAGAACTATATTGCCGATACCACAGAGACTATGGCCACGACACAGAGAACTGACACCTGCTGAAGAAGGCTATCGAGAAACTCGTTCAGCAGGGCCACCTAGGCAAGTTCATCTGGAGAGGGAACCCTGCTGCCCCGGGCCCGTCGGCACCTCCTGCACCTCAGATCGGCATGGACAATGCCTCGATGGAGAAGACGATGGCCATGATCTCCTGGGGGGCAGGTAACAATTCTAAAAGACAGCGTGAGGAGGGAGTAGATTCTGTAATTCCTTTCTCTAAAAGGGATCTAGAAGGGGTAGTTAACAAACATGATGATAGCGTCATTGTTTCTATGACGATTGTGAAGCACCCTGTAAAACAAATTTTAGTTGACAGTAGGAGCTCTGTTGATGTTTTGAGTTATGATGCCTTTGTTTGGATGAATTTGTCTCATAGTTTTCTTCGGCTCGTCACCACGCCCTTGATGGGTTTTACCGGAGATTCTGTAAGGGTTGAGGGAGAGATCACTCTCCCTGTCATATTCGGAACTTCACCGCATCAGAGCATGGTTCTCATGAACTTCTTAGTAGTCCAGGTCCCACTGGCCTACAACGCCATCCTTAGGAGACCCGGTTTGAACCTTCTGGATGCCGTTATCTCCACCAAAAGACTACTAGTAAAGTTTCCTACCGGCGAGGGAGTGGGGGAGATGAGGGGGGAGCAGAGCCCACTACTGCTCTGCTACCACTTGGCCCCCAGTCCACAGGGGGCGATGTTGGCAATAGTACCCGAGCCACTCGATCCTCGAGACTTGGAGCGGATAGGGGAGCCAGCCGAGCACTTGCTGACTTTCTCATTGGGGGAGGACTCGATGAGGACTATCCAGGTTAGAGCTCTACTTCCGGAGGAGGCGCGTGATTAGCTTCTTGCTTTCCTACGAGCCAACTTTGACATCTTTGCATGGTCATCGTCCAACATGCCGGGTATCCCCGAGGAGGTAATTATTCATCAACTCAATATCAATTGGGGTGCTAACGTGTCCGGCAGAAGAAGAGAAGCTTCGACCTAGACCGGCAGAAGGCCATTGATGAGGAGATCCGCAAGCTAAAAGCTGCAGGCCACATTCGAGAGGTTCATTACCCCGACTGGTTGGCCAACATCGTGATGGTTCGCAAGGCTAATGGGAGCTGAAGGATGTGCATGGATTTCATTGACCTCAACAAAGCATGCCCCAAGGAGAGCTTCCCATTGCATCAGATTGACCAGCTGATGGACGCTACGTCTGGTCACGAGACCCTTAGCTTCATGGATGCCTTCTCGGGGTACAACCAAATCAAGATGGACCTGGCGGACGAGGAAGCTACCTCGTTTGTGATCGAGAAGGAGATATACTGCTACAAGGTGATGCCATTCGGATTGAAGAACGCAGGGGCCATTTACCAGAGGCTAATGAATAAAGTCTTTGAAGACTAGATCGAATGCAACATGGAGGTATAAGTGGACGACATGCTAACCAAAAGTATCCAAACCACTGACCATGTTACCGACCTGACAGAGACTTTTGGTAACCTCTATCGGTACCAGATGAGGCTAAACCCTCGCAAGTGCACTTTCAGGATGACAGCGGGCAAATTCCTAGGCTTCATGGTGACACAACGTGGGATCGAGGTGAACCCCAATAAGATCCGAGCCATCTTAGACATGAGGTCTCTGGTTAACAAGAAGGAAGTGCAGCGCTTGACTGGAAGGGTGGCGGCCTTGAGTTATTTTTTATCCAAGTCCACGGAGATGTATCTGCCTTTCTTTAAGGCGTTGCGCAAAGTCAACAGTTTCGAGTGGACGAGGGAGTGCCAGAAGGCCTTCGAAGGGTTAAAAGAGTTCTTATCCACCCCGCCATTGTTATCCAAGCCAAGGGGCGGGGTGGAGCTCGTCCTGTACCTTACGGCCTCCCCCGAGGCTGTCAGCTCCGTGCTTGTTCACATAGACACTGACGGAACACAAAAGCCAGTATACTACATCAGTAAGGTATTTCATAATGTAAATATTAGATACTCCAGAATCAAAAAGATTATTTTTGCCTTGATCGTCTCCATCCAGTGCTTCAGGCCCTATTTCCAAGCTCACCCGATCATGGTGGTCACGAATCAACCACTCAAGGCGATCCTTTCTTGTCCTGATACCTCTGGCCAACTGGCAATGTGGGCACTCAAGCTGGGGGAATTTAACCTATCGTTTTGACCTAGATCAGCTATGAAGTCTCAGGTCTTAGCAGATTTCCTGATCGAGTGCACATGGATAGAAGAGTAGCCGAAGGAGCCCCACAAAATATTTGTTTTATAAATGACTAAAATTACCTTTGCATGAACTCTTATATGTTTCTTATAGCATAAAAAATATTTTCAAATGAGCCAATGGATTTGTATTCCAAATGTTTTTCCTCAAGCCCAAATGTTTTATCATGGTTCTTCAATGGTTGATCATTCATTTCTCAAATGACTAAATCTATATTTAATAATTTATAATGTAAAAATTGTTTCTCAAAGCATGGCAATCCTGTAAATCCCATTGAAAGCTATTAGTGGCATTCCTGTAAATTCCATTGGAAGTTGTTAATGGCATTTCTGTAATTCTTAAAACCATGTGGATCTTTGAGTTAGCTAATTGGATTTCTGATCCAGCTAGCTAAGGGATTTCTGCATCTTTTCTTGGCCGTATGGAATTTTGAAATAGCTAGCTAGCTTTCTCCTTCTCCTAGCTAGCTGAATGGATTTCTTAGCTAACTACTTTTCCCTGTAACAGTATTGGCCGAACCATGCTTATTTTTAGTTAACTGGGGAGCTAGCTGGCTGTCTTTCTAGTTAGCTAAGATCCCTTGTTAGCTAGCTGATTGCCTTTGGGAGCTAACTAAATTGTTTGTCATCTAACTACTTTTTGCAGGAATTTCTCCAAGCCATGAGCTTCTCTTTTTCAGTTAGCTGGAGAGCTAACTACCTTGTGGCTTAGTTAGCTAGAGAGCTAACTGATGGCTTTTGCAATGGTTTCCTGGGCGTTTGCTTTTGAGGTTAGTTAGTTGGAGAGCTAACTACTCCTTGCTTAGTTAGCCAGGGAGCTAACTAGTGCCTCTTGAATTGTTCTCCTAGCAGCTTGAATTTATGGTTAGCTAGCTAAGGAGCTAGCTACTTTTCCCTGAAAGTATGACAAGCCGTGGACCTTTTTGTTGTAGTTAGCTAGAAAGCTAACTACCTTACTTTGTTGTGGCTGAACTTTTTCTTCCTGCCGTGTGATTTCAAAGTTAGCTAGCTGGTTAGCTAGCTTGTGGTATTTTGCTCCTCTCCATGGCCGAGTGTTTTCAAGGGACAGCTAACTGGAATTATTTCCAGCTAGCTACCACTTCTCCTTGCAAGCTTTGGACGAGCTCTCTCTCTCTCTCTCTCTTTCTCTCTTTCTTTATTTCTATTTTCAGCTACTAACCTTTTGATCTCTTGGATTGTGGCAGAGATCTTCCTTCCTCAAATGCTTTCAATGCTCAAGGGAAACATTTTACAACGGTTATATTTTTCTCCCGTTTTACTTTCCATTTATTCCTATTGAGTCTAACGGATATTTTTGATGTTGGAATGCTTTAAATAGCTGCGATTACAAGAAGAAAATGAGGATAAAAAAAGAGAAAAAATAGAGGAGAAAATCGTGTGAAAATCTTGTTGAAAATCTTTGTGAGAAGTTTGTGTTGAGCTTTCATTTGTGAATCATTTCAAGAGTTATTGGAGTGTTGATTCAAGTGGTTGATAACATTTAAAGAAGAGATGCGGTGCATTCAAGAGCTTACAAAGAGGAGTTTCAAATTTATTGAAGGCATCATCCAAATCTCCAACAACCACAAGAAGGCTTCGTTCATTCCTCAAAGCTTCATCCCAAAGAAGAAGCCAAAAGCTTTGAAATTTGTAAAGTGATCTTACATTGTTTATTTGCTCATTTTAGGAGCTACTTGTATTTAAACCTTGATATTTTTGTTGTAAGGCTTCCTAGTGCCATAAACAAGAGGACTAGCCGGGTAAGGCTAGGGATTGGCTTCCTTGTGCCGTGAAACAAGAGGACTAGCCGGGTAAGGCTAGGGGTTGGCTTCCTTGTGCCGTGAAACAAGAGGACTAGCCGGGGAAGGCTAGGGGTTTGGCTGCCTTGTACCGTATAAATAAGAGGACTAGCCGAGAAAGGCTAGGGGTTTGGCTGCCTTGTGCTGTATAAACAAGAGGGCTAGCCGGGGAAGGCTAGGGGTTGTAATCGTTGTGATACAATTAGAGTGAAATTCCCAAAGAATTTTTGGGGAGTGGATGTAGGTGCTGGGTTTGGCACCGAACCACTATAAACTTTCTTGTGTTTGTGATTGCTTGCATAATTTCTGTAATATTATTGTGTTCACATCACTGCACCGCTACCGATTAAATTTTGATTAGTGATAAGCACATATCTGCACAATTATTTTTAAAATACCCAATTCATCCCTCCTCTTGGGTTGCTACATCTGGGCAACAGATATCTTAAGTTTGAGCATGTTTACTAAAATAGTATTCGTTTTCTTACTAACGAAAGTGTCTTCAAGCGATCTTGCTTCTTTTACTCAAGCCCGACTCAGCGTCGGCACTCAAGCCCGACTCAGTGTCGGCACTTCAACTTGGCTTCACGTCGGTATCCCAGCAAGAGGTGGGACCAGCCCTTGCTCATGCAATTTTGCCTCGGTCTCAACTTCAGCCTTAAGGCTCTGGTTTCGACTTCTGCATCTTGACTCTAGCCTCGACATCGATGTCGAGTATCGGCTCAACTATGGCCATGTCCTAGCTACAGCCTATTTTTCTATCTTGGGTTTTGCCTCATCTAACCCTAGATATAGCGTCGGTTCCTAAAATGGATCTACGATCTTGGCCCCGGCCCCAGTTCTAGAATGAACAAACAATCTCGGAGATTTCAAAAGCTTTTTTCATTGATTGTTAAGTCTTACAAAATTGCCGACTCTTGTCGGGCCTCATTACAAAGAAAAAGAAAAAGAATGCTCAGGGCTCAGCCGGTGCCAGACCGTCATCATCAGGGGCTTCATCTGGCTCCAGCTCCTCAATTCCCTTAAGGCCATAGAGTCTTCATACCTTGTCTTTGCAATCCTGGACGCCTCCGTTGTATGCGAAGGTAGTGGTCTCGGCCAGCTCCTCATCATAAACGTTGGACTTTCTGAAATTCTTTATGGCCTCGGCGGCCTTTTTCTCGGCCGCGGTCATCGCCGCCTTCAGCTCCATAATTTCGGCGTCGGATCGACGGGCGATCTCTTCAGCATTTTCTGCCTGCTCCTCGGCTGCTTTTATTTCAATGGTGGCGGAGTGTAGTCGATTCTTCAACATGAACACCTCCGCCTCCGCCACCTTCTGCTTCTCCTCTACCACCTAAGCATTATCAAGCTCATTGGTTGCCTAGCGCTGAGCCACCTCAAGCGCTCCTCTGCCCTTTCAGCCCGAGCTAGATTCCTGAATCAGGCAGCCTCGGCTTCGGCCTCGGCCCTTTATGCCCAGGCCACTTCTGCTTGGGCCGCCTCCAGAGCCGCCTCGGCCTTTTCTACTCTAGCGTGGGCTTGGCTGGCATCTTCTTGCGACTGGTCGAGGGTGGCCTCGGCCTGAGATAGAATGCCTCTGACGGCAGCCAAAGAATTCATCGCCTGTACAAGCAAATTATTCGGGTTAAGTGAAGAAAAATTCTTAAGATTGATAGTGAGGAAGAACACTTACCCAGAGGTGAGCCACGGACGCCTCGCAGAAGAAGACAGAGGTCCCTTGGTTCTGGAAGACCCTCTGAAGCTCAGGTACATAGAACTGAGCCATCGTCCGCTCGGCCCAACGACTATGATGCAGAAGAATTGATTGGAAGGAAGGTGCGTTAGCCTCGTCTTCCTCCACAGCACTGGCGGGTGCTGCTGGCGCCGGGTCAGAGGCCGGCGGTGCCTCTTTCATTGGCACTTCAGCCTGCGGAGGCTCCTCGGCAGTCACCTTTTCGATGAGTAGGGCGGCCGATGGAGTTGGCTCTGTGGTTGGGGCTGTTGGCTCCATCCCGAGAGCGGCAGGCAGTGGCGGCGGGACTTCGGTCCTCTACTCTGGAGGAGTATTGGTAAGATCGATGGGGGACGGGGGCAGTGCTGGTGAAGGTGATCGAGGCCATCTCCTTTCCTCAGCCTCTTCGTTTCTTCCCGAGGCCCCTCCAGCCTCGGCTCTCTTACTGACTTTAATTTTTACCCTCTTCTCGGCGGGGGCTCCATCCGCTTGGGCCCTTCTTTCCTTGGCGGCGGCCTTTCTCATTGCTTGGAGTGATGGTGCCATACCTGCACAAGTCAAAGGACTTATTAAAAAAAAGAAGGAGAAGAGCAGATGAAGGGGGGAAGAGTTGTGGCTGCTCACCATTGCCAGGAATAAGGCCTGCTAGCCAAAGATTCTCCTCGGCTAGCAGTTGGTTGCATCGAGGGACGTCGGCAGTAATCAACTGCCTGAACGCCTCTTGGTCCCATGGGAGTATTGTCGGGTCCTTGTTTGGCTCGGTGTCGGGAATCCCCCACTCTGTCCTTAACCCCTAAACTTGGGCGAAGAAAAACCTATCTTTCCACCCATTAATGGAAGTGGAAAGATACAGCTTAAGGATTCTGGTTGGTCTAGGAGCAAAGGACCACCACCCTGATTGTTTCTAAGGGTATAGAAACTATGGAAGAGAGAAATCGTAGCCTCTATCTCGTGGATATGGCATAATACTAGGAAATTGATAATGGTCCGAATGGAATTCGGAACCAACTGTGCCAGAGCTAAGGAATATCTGTCTAAAAGGTTAAGTATGAAAGGGTGAATAGGAAGACGAAAGCCGGCCTTAAATAAGTCTCGTAAAGAGCAACCCTACCAAGATAAGAGGAGGTTACCCTATCCTCGGGAAGAGGTCGGTATAGATGGAGGTCGGTAGGAATTTAGTACTGAGCCCTAAGATTGATTATCTCTTGGGTGGACATGCTAGAGGCAGTCCCCTGACTGCCTCACAAGTAAAGATGGGCTGGCGGCGGTCAGACGGTGCCGGATGGGGGAGCGTCCGATGGTCGGACGGTGCCAAATGGGGGCCCGTTCGGCGGCCAGGTGAGTCTCGGTGGAAGGCTGCCCGGTAGCTCGCCGCTGCTCCACTGGAGCACCCTCCGCAGAGGTGGACCAGCTGGGGGCAGGAGAAGAAGAAGGCTATGAAAGGTTGGGGGAATAACCCTTGGAATCGGAGATTGAACATGAAAGAGATGAAGAAGCCATGGAAATGGAAATGGAACTAACCTGAAGGATCCAAAAATCAAGAATCAGGGACAAAGAGCTTGGGAAGGTGTAACAGTGATGGGAGATGAACAGACTCGAGCAAGATCGAGAGGAGGAAGAAAGCAAAGGCAGTAGAAGCGGCTTGGATCAAAGGCAACCCCTTTTATAGCCTCGTTTCAAATCATCCCGCCAGTCCACAATTTGGCCACGTGTCTGCTCACTACTGGGAATCGGTTCGGCAACTGCCCGATGTGCGGGATGCGAGGGGCACTACCAATAATGGGACAGCGATGACGTCACTGCAATGATGGTGCCCACCTTTTCGCAGCTCCGTACCCAAGGGAAATCTCCCTCAATCTTAATGGCCAGAACGGATGAGGTGATTGCATTGCAGTGCCCGATGCCTCATCAAAGAAGGAATGGCCCTTAGAGATGCGTGTCCTTTTCGTAGCCGCTGGCGCTCAAGGATCAGCCACCGGGTGATATAACGCCCCCTTTCACTGGTGAGTGCACGCCCACCCATTTCAGCTAGTCCCAGCACCGGCCTCGGCTTCGGCTTCAGCCTCGGCCTTGAGCCCCACTTTGGCCTCGGACTTCGCCTCAGTCTCAATTGCGAACTTCGTTTCAGCTTCAACATCGGCCCCGAGCCTTGCCTCGGCCTCGGCCTCGAGCTCCGCCTCGGCCTCGGCCTCGAGCCCCACCTCGGGCTCGGCATGTCTCCGACCTCGGCCTCGAGTCTCACCTCGCATGCTCTCGGCCCAAGTTTTGGTCATGAAACCAACTTTGAATATTGAACTCAGTGATTTAAAACACCGAAGACTGCCACGTAGCCCTCTCACCCGCTTTTTGCCAAGATCACGGGCAATTACTGATATACTGTGTTGTTGATCCAATTATTGATTTTGATGATTAACAAAAGCCATGAGTATATTCATTGTGTTTTTGACAAATTTGAGAAGTGTTTCAGGTATTAAGAATATTTAATTATTCAAATGATACACAAAATCAGTTTTGAATTAAGTTTTAAATAGAAAATATTTAAGTTCAGAACTTGGAGTCGACACCCACAGTGTCTGGAGCTGACACCAGGGTGTATCAGAACAATTCTAAGTTTTTGGCACGGTTTGGAGTCGACACCTGAAACTCTGGAGCCGACTCTAACATGAGATACATAAAAGTATTTTCTACATCAGTTTTTGGAGCCGACACCTGGAGTTCGGGAGCTGACACCTAAAATTCGGGAGCCGACACCTAAAATTTCTGGAGCCGACTCTAACCTGAGAACAGAGAGCGTATTTTTAAGACATCGTGAGAGTCGACACCCTCAAATATTGGAGCTGACACCTGAATGTGCCGAGCCGAACATCACTTTTTTTGGAGCCGACTCCCCAACGAACTTTTTATTACCATTTTTGGAAACCCGAGTTGGAGCCGACACATGCAAAGTTAGAGCCGACTCCAACTTGTCAGGAACGGATTTTTAAATTATCAGAATGGACTCTAACTGTAATATTTTTTACCTAATCTCTAACGGCTATATTTCTTTGCGTGTAGAAGCAATCCAAGTACCTTGTAATTGCTATTTTTTCACCTCATCTTGGATTAAGAAATCTATAAAAAGGGGATTCGACCGTTTGAAAAGGAGGGACTAAAAAAATTAGAAAAATCAAGTGAAAAAGAGAGAAAAATTTTCAAAGAGAAATCTATGAATCCACATCCATCTTCTGAAGAGAGATTCAAAAGAAATCCAAAGCTTTCAAAGATCAATTTCGGAGGATTTTCAAAGGAGAAAAGAAGAAGCTTAAAAGCCCATTTTTCTTCAACTTCTCTACAACAAATTTCTGTGAAGAATCAGAGTTGAAGCTTGATTCAACCATTCAAAAGAGAAGAGGAAAAAAAGAAAAGAAGAAAAGCTCACATTCAAATCACTTCAAACAGGCTTTTCTAATCTGTTGGGGAGATTGTTGAGAAATTATTGCCCCAATCTTATTGATTTTGATGATTACCAAAAGCCATGAGTATATTAAAAGATGCAATGAATTTATTTACATGAGCAATGAATTTATTTATAATAATCAATGAGTATGTTAAGTATGACTTTAATCAATTTGAAAGTAACTTCAAGCTCCATGTTTAAGCTTTCAAAAAGAAATTTTTATACTTCATATCTCAATCAATGAGTTTTTGGAACATTTCTTGAATTGATTCCTAATGACAATTTTATTGTATTCAAGTCAAAAATCGATTTAAAATTAATCTGGAATGAATTTCAAAGTCAATCAAAAATTCTCTGATTTTTGATACGTTCCGGAGCCGACTCTAGAGTTTCAGAGTCGACTCCACTCAGTATACAGAGATGTCTGTTTGTCTCGAGTCGACCCATGTGATTTCTCGAGTCGACCCCCGATTTTGTCGAGCCGACTCCATGACTGTGTGAGTCGACTCCGCTCAGACACCAGAGAATTGTTTTTCTGAGCACTTCTCGAGTCGACCCCTTACTTTTCATGAGTCGACCCCCGACTGTCAGGAGTCGACACCTTATTTTCATTGAGTCGACCCTTTAACTTTCTGAATATTTCTATTTTTGGTATCGCGTCTTCGAGCCGACTCGCCTAAAGTGGAGCCGACTCCAACAAATCTGGGCGTGATTTTTCTGAATGCCAACTCAGCGCCAACGGTAAGATTTTTCAATAACGGCTAGATTTCTTTGTGTCTAACGACTATATTTTGCAGAGTCTATAAATAGAGAGGCCGTTTTCAAATCAAAAGTGAGAAAATACAAATCAAGAGGGAAAAAGAAAAATCTTTCAGAAAAAGAGGAAAAACAGAGCGTCATTTGAAAAATCGAGATTCAAAAATAGAGTGAAAGAAAAGGTGTGAAATCAAAGGAGACTTCATCTGTGTTCAAGTGCATCAATCCAAGAAAAGTCTAGAAGAAAATCCAAGAGCCATTCAAGAGCAAATCAAGAGATTTTCAACATTCAAAGAAAGGAAGAAAAAGCTAAATCAACTTCAACATTCAATCTGTGAAGAATCTGAGCTGAGGCCCGATTCCACACTTCAAAGGAGTTGAGGAAGAGAAGAAAAGAAGAAAAGCCTGCACTCAAATCAAATCTAAACAGGCTCTTCTAAACCTTGCTTTTATTTTGAAATATCTGCTCTAAAGGAGCTGTTTTGTATTAAACTTACATTTTTATCTTGTGGTTTACTAATTCAATCAGAGGGTTGAATTAGTGAGGTTGTACACCTCTTCACAAGCTAAGGTTAGCTTGTGTGTTGGGTTTTGTGCTGGTAAGCCCGTGTAAAACCGGCTGGGTTCGTTGTGATCCCGGAAAATAATAAGTTTGGGTTGTAAGCTTGTAAAACAACTCGACTGTAATCGAGATGATTATAGTGTGGACCCAAGTGGAGCTTGGGAGTGGACGTAGGTGTTGGATACACCAACCACTATAAAATTTTGTGTTTTCCGTGCTTATTTGTCTCTCTCTCTTGCTATCGTGCTTTAACTTGAATTAATTGTTTGCATCCTCTCATCAATAGTTTAAATTACTTTAAAAGGCTTAATTTTTAAAAGAATCCAATTCACCCCCCTCCCTCCCCTAATTCTCCCACAAGCTAAGGTTAGCTTGGGTAGCCTCATCCCGGGTAGTTGGAGTTGTGAGCTTATAAAATAACTTGACTCCCAAGTCTTGGGAGTGGACGTAGGTGTTGGATACACCTAACCACTATAAAATCTTTGTGTTTGCCATGCATGTGCTTAGCTCAGTTCACTTGAGCACTTTCATAGAGTTAAATTTTAAAGAACCCAATTCACCCCCCTCTTGGGTTGCCATCTGGGCCAATAATTGGTATCAGAGCTTGTACTCATTTAAATTTGATCTAACGATCAAGAGTCAAAGATTCAAATGGCAGCTCAAGCTGGATCATCTTTTGCTGAAGGTCATTCCACTAATAGACCTCCTTTATTTAATGGTTAAATTATTTATTGGAAAGCTAGAATGAGGATTTTCATTCAAGCTTGATTATGAATATGGGGTCATAATAAATGGACCTAGTACACCCACACATAAGAGTAGATAACATGGTGATTCCTAAGCCCGAAAGGAATGGAATGAAATGATAAGAAGTTGGCTCAGCTTAATGCTAAAGCCATGAATGTTTTGTATATTCTTTAGATGCTAATGAGTTTAATCGTATCTCTACTTGTAATTCCGCAAAAGAGATTTGGGATAGATTAGAGGTTACCCATGAGGGTACCAATCAAGTTAAAGAATCTAAAATTAATATTTTGTGCATAAATATGAATTGTTTAGCATGGAACAAACTGAAACCATATATGCATGTACACTAGATTCACTGATATTGTGAATGGTTTGAAAAGTCTTGGAAAAACTTATACTAACTCTGAATTGGTTCGCAAAATTCTTAGGTCTTACCAAGATCATGGGAAGCCAAAATGACTGCAATCCAAGAAGCCAAAGACCTAAACACTCTACCTTTGGAGGAGCTTCTTGGATCCTTATGACCCATGAGTTGACAATGAAGCAACATGTGAGGAGATATCAAAAGAAGAGAACATTGCCCTCAAGGCTGCAGAAATTGAAGAAAGCAGCAGTGATGATGATGATGATGATGATGAAACAGCTCTCCTTGCAAGAAAATTTAAGAAATTTATGAAAGAAGGAGACCCTTCCATAAAAGAAAGTTTGGAACAAAAATAAAAGGAGAAAGGGAGAAAGAGAAGGACAAAGAAAAAGAAAAAGAACCCTTGACATGTTATGAGTGTAAAAAGCCGGGCATTTCAGATATGAATGTCCTCAATTAAAGAAGGGTTACAAGAAGAAAAAGAAGGCATGTTGCAACATGGAGTGATAGCGAAGAATCCTCTTCCGAGGAGGAACAAAAAAAGTTGCAAACATTTGTTTATGGCAAACGATGATGAGGTAAGTTCTGAAACTCATGATTTTACATTTGATGAACTATATGAGGCATTTAATGAACTTAGTTAGTGACTTCAAAATTTTGAAAAAGAAAAATAAATCTTTGAAAACTGAAAATTTAAATCTTCTTAAAGAGAAAAATAATTAACTCTTGAAATTAAAGATTTAAAAGCTAAAAAGGATGGTTTTCTAAAAGAAAAGGAATCAATTTCCAATGAAAATATTAATTTAAAGAAAGAAGTTGATAAGTATAAAACATTGTTGATAAATTTACATATAGCTCAGAAAAATTAAATTTACTTTTAAGTAATCAAAAGTAGTTTTTGATAAAGCCGGATTAGGTTATAAACCTTACATGAAACAAAAATTTGTAAACAATTTCTTTATTAAAAAAATAATAAAAAAATAATGTTTCATGTTATCATTGCAACAAAAAAGGACATAAATCTTATGAATGTAATTTTAAAAAAACTAATAAGAATTTAAATATTAAAGGCAAGAAAATATGGGTTCCAAAAGGAACAATTTTTATTGCTACTAACCATGAAGGACCCAAGAAAGCTTGGGTACCTAAACATAAGATTTGATTATTTTGCAGGAGTGTCTTGTGGCCAAAGGATCAAAGAAAAGTGGTATCTTGATAGTGGCTGCTCAAGGCACATGACGGGTGACAAGGATCAATTCATCACCCTTGAAGAAAAGAGGAGGAGTTGTTACTTTTGGAGACAATGGCAAAGGTCAAATTATGGGCCTTGGTAAAATTCAAATAACTCCATCCATTTTTATAGAAAATGTTTTATATGTTGATGGTTTAAAGCATAATTTAATTAGTATTAGCCAATTGTGTGATAAAGGTTTCAAAGTTTCATTTGAAGCTTATATCTGCACTGTTTCTAATTCCATTAACAATAGCATTGTATTTATTGGAAATAGAAATGGCAATGTATACTTAATTGATTTAGACAATTTGTCTACTAGTAATCATTGCTTAGTTGCTGATAATGCTAATGTAAATGAGATTGGATGGCTATGGCATCGTAGATTAGGTCATGCAAGCACACACCTAATTTCAAAATTAATTAGAATGGATTTAGTTAAAGGATTTCCAAAGTTAGATTTTGAAAATAACAGAATTTGTGATGCATGTCAATTTGGAAAACAAACTAGAAATTCTTTCAAATCTAAAAATATTGTTTCCACTTCTAGGCCACTTGAGCTACTTCACATGGACCTTTTTGGACCTACTAGAACCACTAGTCTAGGAGGAAAGAAATATGGTCTTGTGATAGTAGATGATTACTCTAGATACACTTGGGTATTATTTTTGGCTCACAAAGATGAGACTTTCTCGATATTCCTGAAATTCTTCAAGAAAGTCACAAATGAGAAAAACACTACCATAGTGTCTCTTAGAAGTGATCATGGCACAATTTGAAAATCATTTATTTGAAAAATTTTGTATTAAAAATGCATTCATCATAATTTTTCTGCACCAGGATGGAGTTGTAGAAAGAAAGAATAGGACTTTAGAAGACATGGCCCGTACCATGCTATGTGAAAGCCAACTTCCAAAGTACTTCTGGGCGGAAGCTATAAACACAGCATGTTACATCCTAAATAGAGCCCTAATTAGACCAATCCTTAAAAAACTCCCTATGAATTATGGCATAATAGAAACCAAACATTATTATTTTCATGCATTTGGTTGTAAATGTTTCATTCATAATAATGGTAAAGACAACCTTGGAAATTTGATGCAAAATCTGATGAAGGCATATTCTTAGGATATTCAACATCTAGTAAAGCATATAGAGTATTTAACAAGAAAACTTAATTGTAGAAGAATCCATTCATGTAGTTTTTGATGAGTCTTTAGCATCAAGTTTAGAAAAGATTGATGATGAAGAAGATACAAATATGCTTGAGAGAGATATTAAAAAATTAAATATAGATGTATCTTCAGACCATGAACAAGAAGCTAAAGATGATGATTCTCCTAGAGTTGATGTTATTGATACTAATCATAATGAGGTAGATCTTCCTAGAGATTGGAGATATACCTATAGTCATCCAAAGGAATTGATTATAGGTGATCCATCTCAAGGAATAAGAACTAGATCATCAATGAGAAATATCAATAATCATCTTGCATTTGTATCTCAAATTGAACCTAAAACTATTGAAGAAGCTGAAAAAGATAGTAATTGGATGTTAGCTATGCAAGAGGAATTAAATCAATTTACTAGAAATAATGTATGGTCCTTAGTTGATAGACCTAAAGGTCATCTGTTATAGGATCTAAATGGGTATTTAGAAATAAATTAGATGAAAATGGCATAGTATTAGAAATAAAGCTAGATTAGTTGCAAAAGGATATAATCAAGAAGAAGGAATTGATTTTGATGAAATTTTGCACCTGTAGCTAGATTAGAAGCAATTAGACTATTACTTGCATTTGCATGTCATATGAATATCAATTTATTTTAAATGGATGTTAAAAGTATATTTTTAAATGGATTTATAAATAAGAAGTTTTTGTTGAACAACCACAGGTTTTGAAGATCATGAATTTTCAAATCATGTTTTTAAATTATACAAAGCACTTTATGGTTTAAAACAAGCACCTAGAGCTTGGTATGATAGGTTAAGTAAATTTCTAATTGAAAATATTTTTTTAGAGGAAATGTTGATAAAACCTTATTTTTGAAAAGAAAAGATAAAGATTTATTAGTAGTACAAATATATGTAGATGATATTGTATTCGGTGCTACTAACAATCTCTTGTCAAGAATTTGCTAAGTTGATGCAGGGTGAATTCGAGATGAGCATGATGGGAGAACTCAACTTCTTCCTAGGACTTCAAATCAAACAAAGAAGAGGGAATTTTCATCAACCAAACAAGTACACAAAGAAATTCTCAAGAAGTTTGGAATGGAATCAATCAAACCTCTTGGAACACCAATGAGTCCTTCATGCAAATTGGATAAAGATGAAAACGGTAAGCCTGTTGATCAAAAGCACTATAGAGGTATGATCGGATCTCTACTTTACTTAACAGCAAGTAGACCAGATATTATGTTTGCTGTTTGTCTATGTGCTAGATATCAATCTGAACCTAAAGAATCTCACTTAATTACTATAAAAAGAATACTTAGATATTTAAGTGGAACTAAAAATGTAGGATTATGGTATTCTAGAGACTCAACATTAAATTTGATTGCATATTCTGATTCTGACTATGCTGGATGTAAACTTAGATAGAAAAAGTACAAGTGGTGCATGCAATTTTTAGGAAGTAACTTAATCTCTTGGTTTAGCAAAAAGCAAAATTTGGTTGCATTATCTACTGTTGAAGCTGAATATGTTACAGCTGGAAGTTGCTGTGCTCAAATCCTTTGGATTAAGTGACAACTTGAAGATTATGGCATAACACTTGATAAAACTCCTATTAGATGTGACAACACTAGTGCAATAAACTTAACTAAAAATCCAATTCAACATTCAAGAACAAAACACATTGAAATTAGATATCATTTTATTAGAGAACATGTAGCTAATGGTAACATTTGTCTTGATTATGTTTGTACTGAGGAACAATTAGCTGACATATTTACTAAACCTTTGAGTGAAGAGAGATTTTGTTATCTTAGAGGAGAGTTAGGGATTTGTAACCCATTGGAATGATTTTGAAACCTCTAGGAACGACTATCTAAAATTTAATTAATTTTTAAAATTCTTTCATGATTCTAAGGACAATTCATCTAGATATTTGAACCATTTTATTCACCACATTCCAAAGAATTTTATTCAAATTTATTGATTTTCTTTTGATAAGTTTCAGATCCTTGAAACTCTTTTTTTTTTAAAATTATCTTGGAGTCGACACCCTAGTCAGTGGAGTCGACACCTCTTCTGTGTCACTCTCGGTCTGAGACCTTGGAGCCGACACCCGACTTTGCAGGAGCCAACACCTTATGGTCCCAATTTGACTATTTTAGGGCCAAGTCGACACCTTTTCGTCCCCAATCATTTCCAATCTCTCTCCAAAGCCTCTCCAAGCCTTCCAAAACCTAGAATCCATCCAATCCTTCATTCCCTAGCAATCAATGGCACCAAAGCGAAGAGGATCGATCTTTGGAGCTCCCATGGCGACAGGGAAGAGGACAGTGAGGCGTCATGCCCGTCAACCCTCGCCTAGCTCGGATTCTTCATCTTCATCCTCAACGCCCAGTGCTGTACCAGGTCCTTCTTCTCCTCATGTTATATTTTAGCAGGAAGAGTGATTACAATGGGAAGAAAGGTTGATTTCGATTTTTTGATGATGAGGGATTTTTCATTGGCAAGCAAATCAAGGATATGGGTTGGGAAAAGGTATGCTCTTTGGATGTACCCATCTATCCTGCTTTGGTTAAGGATTTCTATTTGAACCTTTCTAGAGGAGATGGTGGACTTATCAGTTTTGTTAGAGGAACTAGGGTTCATCTCACTTCTGAAATTTTGGGAAGATTATTAGATCCCTGTCTTTGGAATGATTGCTAATGCCCATAGTGATAGAGGAGTGGCATTGTCTAGAATGCTTGGCAGAGATGTAGCAGAATTTGAAGAAGTCAGGGCTAACCAGTTGCCCTTGGAGCTTAGGCTGTTACACAACATATGCAGTAGAATTTTGTTTCCTAAGACTGGCCGTTTCGAGTATGTTTCTGAGAGGGACATACTAGTGATGGACTCTGTTGTGACCGGCAAGCCTATTAACCTTCCGGGTATGATGATTTGGTATATGGCCAAGGCTGGAGGCAAGAAGAGATCCACCCTTCCATACGGTATGATTTTGACCATGGTTTTCCGAAGCCAAGGAGTTAGCATATTAGATAATGAGTCCACGAAAAGTCTTAGGCACACTGATTATTACAATAAAGCTACTCTACACCGTATGGGTTTCATAAAGGTCAGTGGGCACTAGGAGAGGAAGGGAAGTCTGGAAGACAAAGCAGTTGAGATGGACAATGCAGAGCCTTCAGTGAAACATACTTCACTTGGGCCCAGCAGTCCTGCACCTCCAGCACCTGCACCAGCTTCTACTTCATTCACTCAGGCCTCTGTTAGCTTTTCTGAGACTCAAATGGAGCAGTTGAAATCATTATTTTTAGATCATGAAGCTAAATTGAAAATTGAGTTTGAGAACAGACTTATGGGTATAAGAGAATCATTTTATTCCTTAGAAGACAAAGTGAACAGAATCGAATCCTCCCTTGGAACTTCTTCTGAAGCCCTGAAGTGTGATTTAATGCATATTTTTGAGAAGATCAAGGACATTGCGGGTGATTCTGACACATATTCTAGAAGCAATGTAGAGCTACAAGATAAAATTACAAAGGCAGCTAATTTGGTTGAAAAAATGTTAAATGACTTTATGAAAATTCAAAAGAAAGGAATGGAGAAGATTTTAGAAGAGCTCAAAAGACTTCTCAGATTTGTATATTAAAGTTTAAGTTTGCTTTATGATGTATTTTGACTTTATTTACTTTTTGATGTACTTACTCTTTGAAGTTTAGTTTGTATTTTTTATGTAATGAAGTATTTTGTTGAATGATGTAATGAAGTATGATGTAATGAAATATTTAACTTTATGAATGATGTAATTAAGTTTTTAGTATTCAATGAATATCATAGTTGAACTTTGATATTAAGTTGCTTGGATTTTGAGTTTACATTGTTCTGTTCAAAGATTCTTATGTTTAAACTTTTATAAAGAGGGAGAAAGAATGATTGATGTTAATTTAAACTAAATGAATCTTTTCTTAACCTTTTTGTTGATAACAAAAAAGGGGGAGAAAAGATAATTGTATATGCATTGAATGAACTTATTGAATGAATTTGATTAATTGGTATAAGTTCATGAATTTGATTGATTGGTATCAAGCATTGAATGAACTTAATTGCATGAGTTTTAATGATAAGGGGAGAGAAGATGTTAATTTGAGTATCATAGGGGGAGCTACCTCATTCAGGGGGAGCTTAACTATGAGAACTTATCTCTGTTTTGAAGCTTTCAGTGATTAATCATGCATATACTCAATGTTTTTGTCATCATCAAAAAGGAAAAGATTGTTGACCCAATTATTGATTTTGATGATTAACAAAAGCCATGAGTATATTCATTGTGTTTCTGACAAATTTGAGAAGTGTTTCAGGTATTAAGAATGTTTAATTATTTAAATGATACATAAAATCAGTTTTGAATTAAGTTTTAAATAGAAAATATTTAAGTTCAGAACTTGGAGTCGACACCCACAGTGTTTGGAGCCGACACCAGGGCGTATCAGAACAATTCTAAGTTTTCGGCACGGTTTGGAGTCGACACCTGAAACTCTGGAGCCGACTCTAACGTGAGATACAAAGAAGTATTTTCTGCGTCAGTTTTTGGAGCCGACACCTGGAGTTCGGGAGCCAACACCTGAAATTTCTGGAGCCGACTCTAACTTGAGAATAGAGAGCGTATTTTTAAGACATCGTGAGAGTTGACACCCTCAAATATTGGAGCCAACACCTGAATGCGCCAAGCCGACACATCACTTTTTTGGAGCCGACTCCCCAACGAACTTTTTATTACCATTTTTGGAAACCCGAGTTGGAGCCGACACATGCAAAGTTGGAGCCGACTCCAACCTGTCAGGAATGAATTTTCAAATTGTCAGAACGGACTCTAACGGTAATATTTTTTTACCTAATCTCTAATGGCTATATTTCTTTGTGTGTAGAAGCAATCCAAGTACCTTGTAACGGCTATTTTTTCACCTAATCTTAGATTAAGAAATCTATAAAAAGGGGATTCGACCGTTTGAAAAGGAGGGACTAAAAAAATCAAAAAAATCAAGTGAAAAAGAGAGAAAATTTTTCAAAGAGAAATCTCTGAATCCACGTCCATCTTCTGAAGAGAGATTCAAAAGAAATCCAAAGCTCTCAAAGATCAATTTCGGAGGATTTTCAAAGGAGAAAAGAAGAAGCTCAAAAGCCCCTTTTTCTTCAACTTCTCTACAACAAATTTCTGTGAAGAATCAGAGCTGAAGCTTGATTCAACCATTCAAAAGAGAAGAGAAAAGAAGAAAAGCTCACATTCAAATCACTTCAAACAGGCTTTTCTAATCCTTGTTCATTTAAATTGCATATTTGCTCATTTGAGGAGCTTTTTTGTATTGTAAACATTATTTCAAAATTATTGTTTGCTAATTCAATTAGGGAGATTGAATTAGTGGAGGTAATTTACCTCGGGACAAGCTAAGGTTAGCTTGGGTTTGGGTTATGTGCTGATGAGCCCAGAAAAACCGGCTGGGTTCGTTGTGATCCCGGGTAAAACAACAAGTTGGAGTTGTAAGCTTGTAAAATAACTCGACTATAATCGGTGGGATAAGTGTGGACCCAAGCATTGCTTGGGAGTAGACGTAGGTGTTGGATACACCGAACCACTATAAAATCTTTGTGTTTGTCGTTCATTTATCTCTCTCTCTATCCTCCTTATTTGTGCTTAGCTTTAATTAATTTAATTCACTTGAGCACTTTTATATCAATCTAATTATTTTTAAAGAGTTAAATTTTTTAAAGAACCCAATTTACCCCCCCGCTCTTGGGCTGCCATCTGGGCCAACATGTGTGCAGTTGCCGATATTTACGGCGCGCCCACCCACTGCCTACGAAGCCGATCTTAACGGAAGATGGGATTTGACGGTTATCTACGAAGGGTAAGAAGGACCCCCGAACAGGTATATAAAGACCTTGACCTATAATGAGGAGGGGACTCAATCTCTACTATCTCTCATCTTAATTCCTGTTCTCTAGATCGCTAACTTGAGCGTCGAAGGGTCCCCGTCGGAGTCACCAGTCCGGGACTTTTCTTACAGGTTTTTGGCTAAAGGAGGCAATCTAGTCATCTCCCAGAAGACAGTAAAACTCTTTTCTCGCTCGATGCTCTCGAGAAGTGATTTGGCACCAACACCCTATATTTCTACAAGATCAAAATATCAAGATCATGCATTGAATATTGACCATATAGAAGTAGAATATAACCAAACTATCAACCCTTATCCAAACTATTTGTGTTTGACTTTATAAATCCTCTTTCAGCAACTACTACCCACATTTAAAGTGTTATTATTACACTAGTTTTAGTTTTCCTTCATCCACTGCATATTTTATGGAAGCTAATTGATATATCTTCATTGATTTTGATGCAATTAGTGCTTAGAGGAGTAGGTCAAGGGACTGTATCCTCTCTACCAAACCAGGTATCCTCTCTACCAAACCAGGACCACATTTAACCACATTTGCAAGAGAGAGCACTAAACTCCTCACTATACCCTAAGCACTAAACTCATCATAGTCACCACATTTGCATACATTGGTGCATCCTCATATTCATGCATGCATGCCTACTTTGAAGGAACCGACCGAGTAATAACCGAGCACACCTCAGATTACACGGTACACACACAGCAATAATCCAGGCCGTTTTGTAGAGAAAAGTAATTGAACAAATAAATAACGTCACAAGAGAGATAATCAAGCAACAAATAAAAAGATCAAAATACCAAATGTAACTTGGTTCGGCCTTTTATCCTTGGCCTATGTCCACGGGCAAGACCTCCTCGATGATTCTTTTATTTATTAATCCATGGCACAAAATTACAAGAGAAAAAATAATAAGAACTTACCTCTCAAAAGCCCCAGAATCCTCTCAAAAAACTTCAAAAACCTCACCAACATGATTATCTCCAAATAGTACCCCCAACCCAAGATCACAGCCTCCTTTTTATAGACCAAAACCCTATTACTGCATGAATTGGAATAATAACCAGCCATTGGATCAAAACAAAAAGGATGGCCTGGATGTATAGGAAAGTAAACCCTATTCATGCATAAATTGGGACAATAACCAACCGTTGGATCAAAACAAAAAGGATTGCCTGGATGTATAAGAAAGTAAACCCTATTCCTGCATGAATTGGAACAATAATCAGTTGTTGGATCAAAACAAAAAGGACGGCTTGGATGTGTAAGAAATAAACCCTTGCGGGCCACACACAGGTCTGCATCTCAATAATTCTTCTACTTGAAGGCATGTGTCGAATGCCAAAGAATGTCATCCTTGGAGGCCTTGCCAACCTCCCACTACTTAAGTAGCTCCAAGACCAAGAGAAGCTTTTCTCCAGTTTAGCTTCTCTCGAATCACAGGCTTGGTCAACATATCCGCTGGATTTGCATTGGTTTAAATCTTCAACAATGAGACTAAACCATCATCCACCACATTTCTCACAAAATAATAACGAATGTCGATGTGCTTTGTTTGAGAATGAAACACCGAATTTTTTGCCAAGTGCAATGCGCTTTGACATCATAATTCACTCTTATCACATCCTGCTTCACCCTGAATTCCCCAAGAAGCCTTTTAAGCCAAATAGCTTCTCTACATGCATGTGCCATAGCAGTATATTATGCGTCTATTATTGATAATGCGACCACTGACTGAAGCTTAGACTCCCAGCTTATACCACCACCACCCATAGAGAACACATAACTTGTGGTAGATCTCCTCCTGTCACGATCTGCTATAAAATCAGAATCCACATATCCAATGCACTCCAAATCTATTGAACCAAAATAGAGTAAGAAATCAGATGTCCCCCTTAGATATCTGAGGATTCACTTAACTGCTTTCCAATGGTCACTACCTGGATTTACCATAAATCGGCTTACAACTCCCACTGCTTGTGCAATGTCTGATCTTATACTTACCATAGCAAACATAAGACTCCCGGGCCATGTCAGCCTTTTTTGCTTCTGTGCTGGGTGATTGCTCTGCTGACAATTTTAATTTGATAGAAAATAGGGTAGAAATTGGCTTTGCATTCTGCATATTGAAGCGCCGCAGAACCTTCTCCACATATCCCTTTTGTGAAAGCCATACCTTCCTATCCTTCCTCTCCCGTAGCACCTTCATCCTGAGTATTTGGTTTACGGCTCCTAAGTCCTTCATTTCAAACTCTCCAGCCAACTGAGTTTTCAGATTTGATATCCGACTCTTTCTATTCCCTGTAATCATCATATCATTGACATACAGCAGTAAGATACAAAAGCTCCTATCATCATAACTGCAGAAATATGCACAATGATCTGCCTCCAATCGGTCAAATCCCAAACTCATCATAAAGGAATCAAATCGCTTGTACCAACAACTTGGTTCCTATTTGAGATCATACAATGATTTGTTCAGCCGACAAACCAACTCTTCCTTGCCTTTTTCAATAAAACCTTCAAGTTGTGACATATAAATCTTCTATTCCAAATTGCCATGTAAGAAATCTGTCTTTGCATCCATCTGCTCAAGTTCCAAATTCATGACTATTGCGATCACCAAAACAACTCGAATAGTAGTCAATCAAACCACCAATGAGAAAATCTCATCAACGTCAATTTCTGACTTCTGAGCATAATTCTTTACCACCAAACGTGCTTTGAATCTCTCCACATTTTCATCTGAATCATTCTTTACTTTATATACCCATCGATAGCCAATCAGACTTCTTTCCTTCAGTAGAGCTACAAGTTTCTAGGTCTTGTTCTTTCGAAGTGCCTCCATCTCCTCTTCCATAGCATAATGCCACTTTTTAGCATTGGTGGACTCACAAGACTCCTTATATGAAGTTGGCTCATCTTCCTCCACTAAAGCACCATAAGCACAAACATGATTAGCAGAAGGATTGAAAGAAGTGAGATAGTCATTATACCTAGAAGGATGTCTAATGACCTTCCTAGGCTGCTCCGACTCTGCTAGTGGTTCATCTAGAGAGATAGCATCTTCAGATGATTGTAAAGACTCTGCGCCTGGTTCACCAGCTATTGCTTCATCATTTGATTATAGTTGCTTTGATTGCTACTTATCACGTGCATCAAAGAACTCAATAGGAATAACAGCTTTATCATCTTGTCCTTCCTTAGTGCCTTGAAAAGATTCTTCATTAAAGATAACGTCTCAGCTAACAATGATCTTGTGGGTCGTAGGGTCCCACAATTGATACCCCTTTACTCCTTTAGCATAGCCAAGAAAAATACATCTTCGAGAGTTCTTATCTAATTGTTTTCTTTTCTTTTGGGATCCATGAATATGCATCACATCCAAAAATACGAAGATGAGAATAATTTACTGGCTTACCACTCCAAATCTCCTCTGGAATTTCAAACCCATGAGTTTTTGTCGATGCTCGATTAATTAACATGCCGTATTTACAGTCTCTGCCCAAAACCTCTCATTAAGTTTTGTAGTACTCAACATACTTTGGACCCTCTCTATGAGTATTTTATTTAACCTTTCCGCCATACCATTTTGTTGTGGTGTACCAGGTACTGTAAGGTATCGCCAAATTCCATGCTCACTGCAAAACTTCTCAAATTCCTTGGAGCAATATTCTCCTCCATTATCTGAACGTAGGCACTTGATTTTCAAACCTTTTTTTATTTCCACTAGAGCCTTGAATTTCTTAAAATTCTCAAAAACATCATATTTATGCTTCAGAATATATATATATCCAAGACTTGCAAAAATAATCATCAATGAAGGACACGAAATAGGAACACCCACCCAGTGACTTATCAGGTGACTCCCAAGTATCTGAATGGATTAAATCAAGAAAGTCCTTACTTCGCTGTAGTGATAAAGAGAAAGAAAGCCTTCTTTGTTTGCCATAGATACAGTCTTCATACAATTCTAGTGACGCTAACCTGTACCCTGAAAGAAGCTTCCTATTTGATAATAGTTGTAGGTCACGCTCACTCATATGTTCCAAATGACGATGCCAAATCGTAGGAGACACAATGTTTGCAGTTGCTACTGCTGCCTCTCCCACCTGAGTTTTGTCCACCAATTTATATAGGTCACCCAAAAGCTTTTCCTTCATCATCACCAAACTCCTTTGGCACACCTTCAATTGATTTTTCTCCCCGACAAACTTGAGACCTTGCTTGCAAAGCTTTCCAAGTGATAACAAACTTTTACGAAGTGTAGGGACATGCCACACATTAGAAAAATCCGAATTGAACCATCAAACATCTTGATCCAAACATCTTCAATTCCAACCATAGGACAAGTAGCATTGTTACCCAAATAAATAACTCCACCATTCCATGATTTGTATATATGAAACCATTCCCTAAAAGGAGTCATGTGAAAAGATGCCCCCGAATCCAAAATCCAATGATGTGCAAGTTTAGAGCTTTCAATGGTTGTCAAAGCATCCCCATCTTCTGAAATAGATAAATCAGTTTTGCCTTTTGCTACATTACCTTGAAAACTTTCTGATTCAACTTTTGTATCAACTCATTTAGTCCGGCAATCTTTCTTCACATGCCCTATTTTTTCACAATTCCAACACTTTATCTTTTCTTGCCCTTGGATTTAGATCTTGATTTTCCTTGATTATAATGTTCCTTCTCAAAAGGTCTTTCTCGTGCTACCATGGCCTCCCCAGAAGAGCTTCCTTGGCTAGATATCCGCCTCATCTCCTCTATTAGCAATGATGCAACAACTGACTCCATCTTGAGGGTTTCAACATGACTCAAGTTCATAATGAGATTATCCCAAGATTCTGGCATAGAACAAAGTAAAATGCTGGCCTTCTCTTCATCTTCAAATTTCATATCTAGGGCTGTAAGTTTTTTCACAATGGAATTGAATACTCTCAAGTGCTCTTGAACTAATGCCCCATCCTTCATCTTCAGATTATATAATTGTCGTCTCAAATAAATTTTATTCACCAAAGACTTTCCTTCATAGAGATTCTTCAACTTTTTCCAAATCCCTTTTGCAGTAGTCTCTGTCTCAATATTAAATAATACAAAATCATCTAATGCCAAATAGAGGTTTGTCATAGCCATTTATCTTTCTCCATAAATTGCTCATCTAACATCTCTTGCAGTTTATTTTCTTTTCCTTGCAAAATAATTTTACAACCATCCTTGATCAATACCGCCTGCATCTTCATCTTTCAAAGTGCAAAGTTTGAACCATCAAACCTTGGTACTTCATATTTAGTTGTCATCACCTTGCCCACCATTATTTCAAAAATAGTCTCTCAAAAAGATCAACCTTGCTCTGAGACCAAACTGAAGGAACCAACCGGGTAATAGCCGAGCACACCTCAGATTACACGGTATACAAATGCAGCAATAATCCAGGTCATTTTGTAGAGAAAAGTAATTGAACAAATAAATAATGTCGCAAGAGAGATAATCAAACAACAAATAAAAAGATCAACACACCAGATGTAATGTGGTTCGGCCTTTTATCCTTGGCCTACGTCCACGGGCAAGACCTCCTTGATGATTCTTTTATTTATTAATCCATGACACAAAATTACAAGAGAAAAATGATAAGAACTTACCTCTCAAAAGCCCCAGAACCCTCTCACAAGAACTCCAAAAACCTTACCAATAGAATCATCTCCAAAGCGTACCCCCAACCCATGCTCACAGCCTCCTTTTTATAGACCAAAACCCTATTCCTGCATGAATTGGGACAATAACCAGCCGTTGGATCAAAACAAAAAGGATGGCCTAGATGAATAGGAAAGTAAACCCTATTCCTGCATGAATTGGGACAATAACTAGCCATTGGATCAAAACAAAAAGGATGGTCTGGATGTATAAGAAAGTAAACCTTATTCCTGCATGAATTGGGATAATAATCAGCCATTGGATCAAAATAAAAAAGATGGCCTGGATGTATAAGAAAGTAAACTTGTGTGGGCCGTGCATAGGTCTGCATCTTAACATACTCCTTTTCCTATTTCCTTGGTAACCTTGAACTCCTAAGCAGGATATCTTCTCCACTTTGGACTTGATATTTGGAGTTGAGCTTGAACTCCTTATCATAGAACTTGTGGAAGAGTCGTATGACCTTGCACATGCTACTCCTAAGGCTGCAAAAGAATTCAAAGTATCCCTAAAGGCATGCATTATCTAGCCTCAAGGTTCATCCATTAAGCATGAAACTAGCAGTCGAATGAAGTTAGGCCCCTAGACAAATTACGTGGACATTGAGGAAATTAAGAGGTCAAGTTCAAAGTCATGGGGAGAGATGTGTCATATGACAGGCAAAGGGTTCATCTTGGTCAGACCAGATGAGCACATAGCATGGAGAGTGGAATCTTACCCTCTGGACAATATTCTTTAAAAGTTGAAAGAGTATTCTCTGAAGACTCGAGGAATGTGCTTGTCATATATTCTCAGGATCAAACTGGAATCTTTACAGCTTGACCCACTGGTCTGTTCCTTGTGCTGCCATAGAAATGAATCCTGCTTTACAATTATAAATTCATGGTTGACTGGTAGAATTCCAATTAACAGGTTTCTAGATAAGAATACTCCATGAAACAAAGGCTGGATGCAGTGGCGTGAAGAGTTCTAGTCCCTGATGGTCTCTCATTTTCACTCATGGAGCATTGGTAAGGATAAGTAAATGTGTGCTTAGGATTTCAGCCAATGGAGGAAGCCATACTACCATAGATCTTTGACCTTTTATGTATCCAATTTTTTCTCTAAAATTCTAGGTTTTGATATATTTATTTAGTGAAATGAGACATGCTCCAGATTTCATTGGGCTATGACAAGTAATATTCGTCACCACCAGTGTGCTATTACTGATGTGACTGATCGAGCCGCATTAGAGTTAACGGAGGAAGCAACTGACGGAACCCCAGCCTTGGCCTCGGACCTCCGAGGTCCCCTCGGCCTCGGACCCCGAATCCCCTTGGCCTCGGACCTCGGGTCCCCTCGGTCTCGAACCTCAGGCCCCCTCGGCCTTGGATCCCAGGTCCCTTCTACCTCGAGCCGCCTGACACTACCACATGACCTACCAACCACCTGCAGTTGCCACGTGATCCACTAATTATCTGTAATTACATGTGGTCACTACCTATAATGGCGCACACCTGGCACGACCAGGCCCATCTGCCACCTGTGGTGCCGCGCCTGGCAGGTGGCTGGCGGGGCAAGACACCTCTGACATACCCAGTATCAGTTGCGATCTATCTTTGTCAGCCTGGCCACCTGTCCGTTACCAAACAACAACGTCTTAGAATTAGCCATCTTTTGAGAGCAGAAAAGGGGGTCTTCAAATAGGTATAAGAACCTACACTCACAATTAGGGAAGGGATCTAAACCCAAGCTCTTTAGCTATTTTCTATTATCTCCATTTCTTCACTGTTCCCGAGTTGCTTACTTAATCATCGGAGGGTCCCCATCGGTGCAACCAATCTCTGGGGACTTTCTTATAGGAGCTTCTTCGAGGAGGAGGATCTCTATTTCTTGGCATTAGAGGAACGTGACTTGATGGCAATAGATTGGTACGCCAGGAAGGGGGGAAGGAAAAAAAAGTAAGCTTCGAACTAGCCAGCTACAAACTTTTCTTCCCAAAGCAGTTGAGAGAATGGTGTGACACATGCGCAGGAGGTTTCCACCAGCTACGCTGGGGGACATCGCCAGGGAGCTAAGCTGCCGAAAGCCGGCCCCCTTGCTCCTCAGGTTGGCGTTCCAGCTCCGCCATCGCCACTGCCATCGCAGCAAGATGATCGGATCACCGCTCTCACCATGCAGGTCCAATCGTTGGTGGCGGCGGTCCAAGTGCAGCAGCAGCAGCCGGCAATCATGCAACAACAGCCGGGGCCACCCTCATCAGTCCTGAGGGTGGTCCAACCTATCCAGCATTCCACCTGGGGAAGGTCTTCTCTCCAGAAGGTCCGCCACTGCCGCGCTATGCCCAAGCATCATCACCGGGAAGCCTCTAAGAGGCTTCGGTCCCCTTCTTTTCATGCTAGCACTTCTCCAAAGCGATGGCATGGAAAGGAAGCAGAGCGTACACATCTGCATCGCCGCCACCCCCACTCCATCCTTGAAATCTTTGAGAGGGGTCCTTTGATGACTGAATCGCTCATCGGACTGAGCGACGGCTAGACGAATATAACCAGCGGCTAGAGGAGCTCAGCCGTAGGATCACCAACCCATCGAAGCAAGTTCGACGTTAAAGGTGTGAGCTCGCGATGAGCTTGTAGCATCAAGCAGTGATCGGGCCTCTAGGGCTGGCCGAGGTTGTTCCTTAGGTGCCAAGTCGACCTTGGGTTCCCCGTGCTAACTGAAGTAGGGCTTTTGGTGCCGAGTTGGTCTTAGGCTCACAGGGTCGACTGGAGTCAGGATCCAGTGCCGAGCCAGCTTTGGGGTTTCAGTGCCGACCGGGGTCGGGCTTTGGTGTCGAGCTGGCCTCGGGCTTTCAGTGCTGACTGGAGTTGGGCTTTGATGTCAAGCTGACCTCAAGCTTTCGATGCTGACCAGAGTTGGGCTTTGGTGCCGAGCTGGCCTCGGGCTTTCGATGCCGACCAGAGTCGGGCTTTGGTGCCAAGCTGGCCTCGAGCTTTCGGTGCTGACTAGAGTCAAGCTTTGGTGCCGAGCTGGCCTCAGGCTTTCGGTGCCGATCGGAGTTGAGCTTTAGTGTCGAGCTGGCCTTGGTCTTTCGGTGCTAACTGGAGTCGGACTTTGGTTCTGAGCTAGCCTCGAGCTTTTGGTGCCAATTGGAGTCGAGCTTTGGTGCTGAGCTGGCCTTGGGCTTTCAATACTGATCGGAGTCAGGCTTTGGTGCCGAGCTGGCCTCGGACTTTCAGTGCCGATCAAAGTTGGGCTTTGGTGCTGAGCTGGCCTCGGGCTTTCAGTGCCGACCGAAGTCGGGCTTTAGCTGAAAAGACAGGTTACTCGAACATATTTTTATTAGTCAAGAATATGAGACAGGTATGTCCAAAAGAATACAAACACTTAATAACTCAATGTTAAAATGGTACATTATTGGTAGTACCGACGAAGGTTGTCAGAATTCCAGGTCCGAGGGAGCGACTTTTCATCAAATCCCTCGATTCGATACGCTCCATGATGGAGGGCTTTGATGACCCGATATGGTCCTTTTCAGTTTGGTAACAGCTTGCCTCCTTCTGTCGGCTTCGAGACCTCGGCCCGTCTGAGGACTAGGTCCCCTGGCAAGAACATCCTAGGACGGACGTGAGCATTGTAGTACCTGGCGATTCATTGTCAGTAGGCAGCCATCCTGAGCCGCGCTCGATCACGCGCCTCCTTCACGAGGTCATGGTTGGCTCACAGCTGGCTCAAGTTGTCCTCCCATTGTAAGACTCCGTTCGGGGACTCAGGACGCCAATCTCCATAGGGATGATAGCTTCAGACCTGAAGACAAGGTTGAAGGGGGTCTCCTCGGTGGGAGCCCACAGCGTCGAGTGATAGGCCCATAGCATGTTGGGGAGTTCCTCCACCCATCTTCCTTTGAAGTCATCCAGTCATGCCTTGAGCCCTTGGAGGATAATGAGGTTCATCACCTCGGCCGCCCCATTGGTCTGAGGGTGACTGATAGAGGTGAACCACTGATGGATGCCCAGCTCAGTGCAGAATCCTCTGAAGGGAGTGTTGTCAAATTGCCAGCCATTGTCGGTGACAAAGGTATGCGGCAGTCCAAACTGCTAGATTATAGATTTTTAGAAAAAGGATCTTACCTTGCTTTCGGTGATCTTAGCCAGTGCCTCGGCCTCAACCCATTTGGTGAAGTGCTCGATGGTGACCAGCAAGAACCTACGCTATCCAGAGGCCAGAAGAAATGGTCCCAGAATGTCCATCCCCCATCGAGCAAAGGGCCATGGGGACGCCAGGGGGTTCAGCTGAGAAGTCGGCTATCGCTGGATGTTGGCATGTCGTTGATAGCTGTCACACCTTCAAACTAGCTCAGCGGCATCCTTCTTCATCGCAAGCTAATAATATCCTTGGTGCAGGGCTTTGTATGCCAGCGCTCTGCCCCCAAGGTGACTCCTATAGATGCCCTCGTAGATCTCTCAAAGGATGTAATCGGCTTCCGTGGGGCCAATGCACTTAAGAATTAGGTATGAGAAGGACCTTTGGTAGAGCTGCCCGTCCAGTATCAAAAATTTTAGAACTCATCGCTTGAGTAGCATGGCCTTCGTTGGGTCTTCGGGGAGGGCACCATCGGTAAGATACTGGATGTAAGCGTCCATCCAAGAGGGCTCCTAGATGACTGATAGGGCCTCCTCTATAGCTTCGATGCTCGGGACCTCTAGATGCTCTATGTACATTCTTCCCAGAGCCCCATCGTTCGAAGTGGCCAAGCGAAACAATGCATTAGCTCTAGCATTCTTACCCCTGGGGATGTAACTGACATGAAAGTAAGCAAAAAGGAAGGCCTGGGATTGGACCTTACTCAGGTAACAGGATATGTGGGATCTCAGGCCTCATACTCCTTGGCAACTTGTCCAAAAATGAGCTGAGAATCGGTGAAGGCTCTGAGATGCCTTGCTCTGAGCTCTTCGACCAGCTTCATTCCTGCTAGCAAGGCTTTATACTCCGCTTGGTTGTTGGTGGCAGGGAAAAGAAAACGGAGAGCATACTCCATCGCCTCTCTCTTGAGCCTCGCGAGGATGAGTCTAGCTCCACTCCCCTAGGAGTTAGATGCATCGTACACATGAAGGATCCAGTCCTCCTCTCCTGCCTCGGCCATCATGTCTGGGGACTCTGAGTGTGGTACCATTGGTTGCTCCTTGGCCCACGTGCACTCAACCATAAAGTCGGCTAACACTTGGGATATCATTGCCGACCTCGGCCGAAAGGATAGGTCGAACTCCCCAAGCTTGATGGCCCACTTTGCCAGTCGGTCGGAGGTATGAGGACAAGATAAGATCATCTAGAGGGGCTGGTCCGTAAGCACCATAATAGGATGGGCTTGAAATAAGGCCTAAAACACTTAGTGGAGACGATCAGGGCAAAAATGATCTTTTCAGTTATAGAATACTTGATCTTCACATCGTGAAGCACCTTGCTAGTGTAATAAATTGGCCTCTGCGTTCCATCAGCATCCATTCGGATGAGCATGGAACTGATAGCCTCAGGGGTCGCTGCGAGGTAGAGAAAAGCTCCGCCCTGCCTTGCAGTTTGGACAGCAATGGCGGAGTAGACAGCATTTTTTCAGCTCTTTGAAGGCCTTCTAGCACTTCTTTGTCCACTCAAAACCATTGACCTTGCGCAGCGCCTTAAAGAAAGGCAAGCATCTCTCTGCCAACTTGGACAGGAAATGGTTCAAGGCTTCGACTCTCTCAGTCAAGTGCTGCACCTCCTTCTTGCTAGCCGGGGGCCTCATGTCGAGGATGGCTTGGATCTTATTGGGGTTCGCCTCGATCCCCTGCTGCATCACCATGAAGCCCAGGAACTTGCCTGCTGTAACTCCGAAAGTACACTTGCGGGGGTTCAGCCTCATCTGGAACCAGCAGAGATTACTTAAGGTCTGCGCTAGGTCAACAACATGGTCAATGGTATGGATACTCTTGGTTAGCATGTTGTCCATGTACACTTCCATGTTACGTCCAATCTGGTCTTCAAAGACCTTGTTCATCAGCCTCTGATAAGTGGCCCCAGCATTCTTTAGTCCGAAGGGCATTACTTTGTAACAATATATGCCCTTCTCGATCATAAATGAAGTAGACTCCTCGTCCGTCGGCTCCATCTTAATTTGGTTGTACCTTGAGAAGACGTTCATGAAACTGAGGGTCTTATGGCCAGATGTGGCATCCACCAGCTGGTCGATCTGAGGCAATGAAAAGCTGTCCTTGGAGCATGCTTTATTAAGATCGGTGAAGTCAACACACATCCTTCAGCTCCTACTGGCTTTGCGAACTATTATCATGTTGGCCAGCCAGTCAAAATAGTGGACCTCACGGATGTGGCTGGCGGCCACCAGCTTGCGAACCTCCTCATCAATGGCTTTTTGTCGATCGAGGGCGAAGCTCCTTTTCTTTTGTCGAACAGGTTGGCATCCTGGGTTGATGTTCAGTTGATGGATGATTACCTCTCCAGGTATACCTGGCATGTCAAATGCTGACCATGCAAAGATATCGGAATTGGCCCGCAAAAAAGCGAGAAGTTGGTCGCATGCCTCCTCTGGGAGTAGGGCTCCAATCTGAACTATTCTAGTCAGATCCTCCCCTAGCGAAAAGGTCAGCAGATGCTCAGCCAGCTCCCCTCTCCTCTTCAAATCTTGGGGGTCAAGCGATTCTGGTGCTGGTGCAGCCATCACCCCCTGAGGGCTGGAGGCCGTATGATAACAGAATGGTATTGGGTTCCGCTCTCTCTGCATCTCCCCGACTCCTTCGCTGGTGGGGAACCTCAGAGCAATCTCTTGATGGAGATGACGGCATCCAAAAGGTTCAGACTGAATCTTTCAAGGATGGCATTGTAGGCCATGGGAACTCGAACAACTAAAAAATTTATGAAGACTGTGCTCTAACACGACGGTGTCCCGGCTGTGACCAGGAGAATGATCTCTCCCTCAACCCTCACGAAATCTCTAGTGAAGCCCATCAAGGGCGTGGTAACAGGCCGAAGAGAGTTAGGGGACAAGCCCATTCAAACAAAGGCATCATAACTCAAAATATCGATCGAGCTTCCACTATCAACTAAGATTCTTTTTACAGGGTGCTTTGCGATTGTCATTGACACGATGATGCTGTCATCCTTGTTGTTAACCACCCCCTCTAAGTTCCTTTTAAAGAAGAAAATTATAGAATCTAATCCCTTATCCCTCCGTGGCCTCTTGGAGGTGCTGCCTGCCCCCAAGAAATTATGGCCATAGTCTTCTCAATCAGGGCGTTATCGATGCTGACCTAAGGCAGCGGAGGTGCTGACAGGCCGGGCACACTCGGGTTCTCCCTCTGGATGAACTTCTCCAGGTGGCCACGCTGGATGAGGTTCTCAATCGCCTTCTTCAGCTTGCGACAGTCTTCATTGTCATAGTCATGGTCCTGGTGGAAGCGGCAGTAGAAATTTTTGTTGCGGGAGATCCCTGGCTTCATGGGAGGAGAGCGCTGAAGATACGACTCACCCTCGATCTACATTGGGATGTAGGATATCGGGGCGAGCAGAGGGGTGAAGGGTCCCTTCCTGGGAGCAAGCGCTCATGGTCTGTTGTCTGGTCAGTGGGGAGGCTTGGGCCTCCTGGGTCGAGCTTCAGCAGGCTCGGGATGGGCTTGTTTCTTGCTGGAACCCTCGTCTGCCTCGCGCCGGGAGGAGTCGACCTCATCAGCACGGATATACTTCTGCGCCCGGCTTAGTAGCTCGGCGTAAGAACTGGGAGGCTTCTTGTCGAGGGAGTAGGCAAAGCGAGAGGGGCGGAGCCCTCGCTTCAAGGCCAGAGTGACCACTGAGTCCTCGAGGTTGTAGACCTCAAGGATAGCTTCCTTGAATCGAGCGACAAAGTTCCTCAGCGACTCACCGCTCCTTTGCTGGATGGAGAACAAGTTGTTCGCCACCCACGAGATCTTTTGGCATGCATCAAAGTGAGTCAGAAAGGCCCTCTCTAGCTGCCGGAAGGAGTTGATGCTGTGTGGCGATAGGTGGGAGTACCAAGCTTGGACCGCCCTCCTCAGGGTGGCAAGGAAGGTGATACAAAGAAGGGAGTCGATCGCCCTCTGGACCTGCATCAGGACCTTATAACTCTCCAGGTGATCCAGGGGATTGGTGGTGCCATCATACGGGTCCAACTAAGGGAGGTGGAACTGGATCAAAATCGGCTACTCCATGATGCGGCGAGGCAGTGGTGGATAGCTATCGTAATCTGCCACTAAGGGAGGCATCGAGGCCAACCTCAACACTCCCACCAAGATCTGATCCTATGTAGCAACTAAGTCATGGATTTGCTCGCAGCGAGCAGATAGACACGATGTCCACCAGTGCTGACGTAGCCCTATCAAGGGTCCTACGATGGCAAGCTGGAGGGGAAAGTATACTATGTTAAATAATTAGCCCTCAGACAGATTTCAACAAAAAAGGGTCATTTTCATTACTTTGAATGTTTACAAAGTGCCGACTGAGTCGGACTTTAATACAAAAAAAAAGAAAAGAATATAGGCAATCAAGGCTCGACCGGTGCAGGCCCGTCATTGGATAGCGACCCCTCGGGCCCCTCATTCGGCTCGATGTCCACAACGCTGGAAAGGCTGAAGGCCTTGGCCACCTTCTCCTTACCATCCCAAAACCCTGGAGGTAAACATCGGCGGAGGCCTTGGCTAGCTCATCCGCAAAGTTGGCGGACTTACAAAAGTCATCCACCACTTTGGCTGCCCTCGCCTTAGCGGCTGCAGCTCTCTCCACCGTGGCAGCGACCATGGCTTCTACCCTTTGGACCATGGCCTCCCCCTCCATGGCACGGATGTCGGCCATCCTCGCCACTTCCTCAGCATTCTTTGCCATCTCCTCAGCCGCTTTTACTTCGATGGAGAGGGCATCGATGTGGAGCTCCCTGGCAGTGATGGCCCCCATGGTGGCCCCCAGTTGATCCATGACTACGTGTGCGCACTCGGCCTCAGTGGCCGCTCGACGATCGGCCTCCTCGAGCTCTGTGGCTCAATCAGTCCATGCCGCCTCTAGGGCCTCCTCGGCCCTCTCAACTCAGGCCCGAGCATCAGCAGCCTCTTGCTGGGCCTGGCAGAGGATGGCCTTGCCCTAGTCGATGACCTCCATCATGGCAACTAAGGAGTTCACCGACTGCATCAAAAGTGAGTCAGTACAAGATAGTTGAAGTAAAAGATCTTGAAGTCACGTAAGATGACATACCCGAATATGGGCCACGAAGGCCTCCCTGAAGAAGGCCGAGGCCCCCAACTGGTAGAGCTCCTCCTAAAATTTAGGTAAGATGATCTGAGTGATGAGTCGCTCTACCCGGCAACCATGATTCATCACTGAGGGCCAGGAGGGGATAGCCCCGACCTCACCTCCCTCTGCGGCCTCGGCTGGCTCAGGTGCTGTGGGTGCTAAGCCGGAGGCTGGCAGCTCCTCCTCTACTAATGCCTCCACTGCCGCTAGGTGACCCTCACTCACCTGCCTCCCTATGGAGGGGCCCTCGCCCGAGCCTGACTCCACTTTCGCCTGCGCCGGTTCGGCGATCGAGATGGTGGGCTCTGTCAGCACTTAGCCCCCTCAGCTCTTGCTCCCTCTGGGGGGGTATCGGTCGTGAGGTCAATGGCGAGGCCAACGCCCATTCCCCTTGAGACTCGCGCTTCGGGGGAGTGGAAGACCATGTCGGGGACCAGCTCGGAGCTTGGGTTCGCTGCCTCCCGCTTGGCCCCTTGGCACCTTCAAGGGCTCTCTTCCTCTTCACCGCCACCCTCCTGGCAACGTGGATCAGAATCTTCATCAATGCACAAGTCATTGGCCAAGATGAGCAAAAAAAAAGAGAGGTGGAGAAATAGGCCAAGGATTGGGAGGGCATGCAGCTGCTCATCGCTGCTTGTGGAGATGCTCTCAAGTCAAAGGTTATCCTCCGATAAGAGTTGTTTGCAGTGGAGGACCACGGCGGTCAATAGCTGTCTGAGCACCTCCTTGTCCCTCGGAGCCATGGACGGGTCCTTGTTCGGTCTGGTGTCTGGGTCCCCCCACCTCGACCTCACCCCATCAAGGTCAGCAAAAAAGAAATGGGTCTTTCACCCCTTTACGGATGAGGGCAGGCCTAACTTAAGGGTTTGGCCAGGCTTGGGCTAGAATAGCCACTAGCCCGACTGCTGTCAGAGGTTATAGAGAGAACGAAAAAGAAAAACCCTGGCTTTGATGCCCTGAAAGTGACAGAGCACCATGAAGCCACAGATGGTCCAAATGGAGTTCAGAACCAACTACACAGGCATCAAGGAGTACCGGTCAAGGAGGTTATTGAAGAAAGGGTGATAGGGCAGGCAAAGACCTATCCTAAGGGAGACCTCATAGACGGCAACTCTACCAGGCCGGGAGGAGACTACCTTATCGTTGAGAGTGGGAAGGAACAGATGGACACTGTTTGGAATCTGGTAACGAGCCCTAATGTTGGCTAATTCTTGTCCCATTACCGTGGAGGCGGTCCCTTATGGGGATTCCGCCCTCATCCTCGATGAGGTACCGGCGGCCGCCAGGCGACCCCTAGCGGGAGTCCGGCCGGCGACTCGCCGTTGGGATAGAGGAACACGGTCCTCGAAAGAAGGAGAAGAGGAGGATCATGAAGGTTGAGAAGAAGGGGAGGTCTACGGTCGCGAAGAAAAAAGATCCTCAAGAGGGACAGAGGAGGACCAGGACGGAGAGGAAGCCATGGGAAAAGCTTGGGATTCAGGGGGACTAACCTGGACTAGAAGGAAGAATAGCGAGGACGGCGAGGTTTGGGGGAAGATACGGACGGGGCGAGAGCTTGAGGAAGAAGATGATCTCTAGGGCAGAATGCTAGGTTCAGAGTGTTCTCCCGACTTTACCAGTTTTGAATCGTCCCGCCTAGCTTAGCCGGCCATGTGGACTCCTGCTATAGGCGGTGTCGCCTCGGCAGGTACCCAGCATGTGGGGCGCTCCGCCTTTGGCCAATCGTAGAGCATCGCTGGCATCAGCACTATGATGGCAATGATGGCGATCGCTTTTCGTGGGTTCCGAAAGGACACTCCCGTTTCAAGGTGGATCCCTATAGATTTGATGGTTGACATGGGTGGTACCTCTGCAGCGCCTAAGACATCCGTGCTAAGAAATCACTATACCCCGGGGACATGCGCCCCTCCACAATTGGTAGCACACTGTGATCAGCCAGCTGGAAGCTTACGCCCCTTTCGCCTGGTAGGGAGTGGGTCCGCGTTGTCTCAAGGGTGAGGGGGCATCTGATGTGGCTGATTGAGCAGCGTTAGAGTTGACGGAGGAAGCAACTGATGGAACCTCGGCCTTGGCCTTCGAGGCCCCCTTGGCCTCGGACCTCTCCTCCCCTCGGCCTCGGACCTTAGGCCCTCTCAGCCTTGGACCTCGTGTCCCCCCGGCCTCGGACCCCGGGTCCCCTCGGCCTCGAGCTGCCTGATACTACCATATGGCCCACCAACTACCCACAGCTGCCACATGGCCCACTAACTATCTGCAATTGTGTGTGGCCACTACCTGTAACGGTGCATGCCTGGCATGACCAGGCGTACCTGCCATCTATGGCACTGCGCCTGGCAGGTGGCTAGCGAGGCAAGACACCTCTGACATGCCCAGTGTCGATTGTGACCTATCTTTGTCGGCCTGGCCACCTATCCGCTACCGAACAACAGCGCCTCAAAATTAGCCACCTTCCGAAAGCAGAAAAGGGGATCTTCGAACAGGTATAACAACCTACACTCACAACGAGGAAAGGGATCTGAACCCAAGCTCTCTAGCTATTTTCTATTATCTCCATTTCTTCACTGTTTCCAAGTTGCTTACTTGAGCGTCGGAGGGTTCCCACCGGTGCAACTAGTCTCCAAGGACTTTTTTGCAGGAGCTTCTTCGAGGAGGAGGATCTTCGTTTTTCGGCGTTAGAGGAACATGACTTGGCGGCAGATTTTGTTGGGCTATACAAGTAATATTCGTCACCACCAGTGTGCTATTACTGTTTCAGAAAAAAGTTATATAACTTGTATAAAAGGTTGTCTTCGTCTACTTTTGGTATAAGGTGTACCAAAAAATGAAGTCAGATGGAAATATTGGCCATATCATATGCTATAGATTAGCTGGGACATAATCCAATAATGCCAACCTTAATTTTTGTTCAGGATCTGGTTTGTGATCAAGGCCTTGTGAGCTCCCATTGCCCCTCTTACATGAATTGGCCTAGCAGACAGATTGAACAGAGTAGGTGTAAACCCCATGGATCGCGTGGGGTCAAATGTGGATCGCATGGGGATGGAAAGTCTTCCCTCTATGCATGATTTCAGGGAAGGCGCCACCCATAAAATCTAGGCAAGCACTGCCCTCTGTCCCCTCCCCTCACCATGATAAAAGGGGAAGGGAAGAGCTTCCTCTGCCTTGTCAAAGCCTGGCCAAGCACTGTAAGCTTCCCCCCCCCCCCCCCCACCACCATTAGAGAGGGAGAGAGAGGAGAGGAGGCTCGGCCGCCCGTCGTGGCAGAGGATGAAGGAGAAAGGGCCGCCGGAGGCCCTCCCCTCACACGGGAGCCAAATCGGCTCCCGTATGTTGGTTCGGGCTCGGCAGCGTGCCCGCCGGCTCACCAGGCCCGAGCCTCGAGCACCAGCCCCCACCGGCGCTGGGGAGGCATCCGGTGGGGTCCAGCCACGACCACAAAGAGGTGGCAGGAGGAAGAAGAAATAGGGGGAGGAGAAGAGGAGAAAAGAAGAGAGGGAAGGAGGAAAGGAAGGAGGGGAGGTGGTCGCCAATAGTGGCCGGCACTGGGTCGATCATCGATGGCCGATCTAGAGGTGGCCCTAGGCTAGCCACTCCTCCCCTGGTTTGGGTGAACCAGGAGAAAGAGAGAGAGAGAGATAGAGAAAATAAAAAGAAACAAAGAAGAAAGAGGAGGAAAAGAGGGCTGGGACTAGGTCCAGCCCAGCCTAGTAAGCCCTTTGGGCTGATTTTTCGGGCCCCAAATCGGGCCGAGTCCAATAAAAAGAAGATGGGGTTTGGATCAGTGTTGATCCTAGTTTTTTGAAGTATTTTTATTTTTTCATTTGGGCTTATATATTTGGAGATGTTCAAGCCCCAAGTTGGCCCCAGGATTAGACTGGGTAAAGTTTAGAAGATATTTTGATATGCTAATTTTGGAGATTAAAAATTAAAAAATTGATGTTGTAGGTACCCAGATGCTCAAATAGCTGATTTACTTTTGGATTAGCGTCAGAAGGTAAGTAAGTCATTTATCATGATTTTTATGAGTAAGTCATTTATCATGATTTTTATGAGTAAGTTATTTATCATAATTTTTATGAGTAAGTCAGTCATTTATCATAATTTTTATAAGTAAGTCAGTCATTTATCATGATTTTTATGAGTAAGTAAGCCATTTATCATGATTTCTATGAATTATTAAAGTATAAAATTATGGATTTAAATGCTATACTGATATATATAGTATTATTTGAAAATAAGAAAATGGATTTGATACTGAAAGTATGTTGTTATGCTTTTGGCAATAATACATGCTTTTTTGCAAATGTGATATGAAAATGATATTTTATGAATATGCTATTATGTATCACTACGGTTCACAATGACATAACATGATATGTTATATGACTCCGGTTAAATGGGACCCACCCTCCACAGGGCGAATATGTGGACACACATTCCTGGGATGTGCTATGACAGGATACAACATGATATGCTACATAACTTTGATTCATCGGGACCCATCTCCACAGGGTGAATATGTGGAGGATACACCCGAGGGGTGTTCTATTTACGTGGACGTAGTGTATGACCATGGGACATTGATATAAAGTAAAATTTACATGCTATTTATAGTGGTACAGTGGTTTTGATCTGAATTTGTATTTTGAAATGCTATATGACAATAGCTTCCAAAATTACTTTGAGTATACGATATGCATGTCTTGATAACACGGTAAAATGCATTTGTTATCTGGAAGCTTGATATGTATTTTACATATGAAAATCTGAAATGATTATATTATATTATAGTAGGCTTACTTACTGAGTGTGAGCTCATTTAAATTTCACAATGTTTTTCAGAGCTACAAGACTGAAGAAGGGGATATAGGGTAGTTGCAGCTTCTATCAGAGTAATTTAGATCCAACATTTTGTTGTAGCCCTATTGATTTATGTATGATGAGCAGGTAGCCCAAAACTTATAATTATGACTTGTATTAAGGTTATTGATTTTGAATGACATAGCGGTATTATCCTTCCTTATATAAATTGGACTACTATAGGATCCCTTGCATGCCAGGCATGTGGTGGGATGCCACCCCTAGATCCAATATTGGGTCTGGGGCGTGACAATAGGTATGCCACATCTTAGCGAAAAAAGAAGTTTTAGATGGCTCTAGCATTTGGGTAGAGCTGTTTCTATGCAGGAGGGGCATGAGATTTTCATCTAGCAAATGTAGAAATTCTACTCTGGATAATTTCCTGACTCAGATGCTTAATTAAGAACCATAAGATGCCAAATTCATTTTCTATGCTAAAAGTCAGGATTAGTGCTTGTGAGAAAGGGAAAGTGAAAATTTTCAGGGTAAAGATATGAATTATATTGTATAAAATTTGTTTATTCAGATACATTTGTTAATTCAGCAACATTTCATTTTTTTATGCATCCTCTCTGCCCTTGAAATATGAAGCCTCGCTTCCAACAGGCAATTAAGAGACTAATGGCAATCTCCTACAAATGAGCATGCACACATATTTGATGCGAGTATCAAAGTCTTCAAGATTGTCTTAATAAGCAGCAGAGGCACTGAAGCATGCATATTTAGTATCTATTCATCAGAAGAAGTGGCACTTAAGATTATTCAGATCCTATGATCATACGGACTGTCAATTTTTAAGCAGAGATAAAAAAAAAGAAGCAAAATAATAGAAAAAACCAGTGACTTTGCTAAACCACCATACATCTTTTGGATTTCAGGACTGCCAAAACAAAATTACAAATGGTCTTTGAAGAAAGAGCTCTATATCAAATATCTACGTGGGATATGAATTCTAAGGACATTAAATTGATTATCTGTCCTTTCAAATAAGATGGAGCAAAATCAGTTGGTCGGTGAACATGTATGTACTCCCAAAAAGAATTGGAGCATTAATTGCTCATGTTCTGAGCACAAAGTGATCCCAGCTATGGGGTAATCTCGGCATCAAGCAGATTTCTTTGAGTTTGATAGATAAATATCAATAACTAAGTCTAATTTCAGGTCCAGAGTATATTTCGTTCCCTTTAACTGATCATCAACTGAAGTTAGGCAAGAGTTGTTCATCCCCATGTCAAACTTGACTCTTAGCTTTGCTGATCAAACGCGCTATTATAGCAATAGAAAACCCCAAGACCGCACCAGCAAAGACCTAGGATGTTTAAAGAAATATGTTAGTAGAATTCAGCAAACATCTGTCACGCCCCAGTCCCAAAATTTGAGCTAGGGTGACAACCCGCCGCATGCCAGGCATGCAAGATGTCTCGAACTTCATCACATAAATCAATATAAAGCAAAATTCATCCATGATTTATTACAAACCATAATTATCAGTCTTGGGCTACCTGCCCTACACACAAGCAAATCTGAACTAAATCAATATAATGGAACTAAGTCTATTTAATAGAAGCTCCGTCTATCCCAATTATCCTTCTTCATTCCTGAGGCTCTGAAAAACATTGTGAGAATTCTATGAGCTCACACTCAATAAGTAAGCCTAATACAATTTCAAAATTTCATTTATCATGCTATCAGCATATTCATGTCATCAGATCAAAATAATTTGAAAACTTAATTCAATAATAATTACTAGAATATGCGATGTAAACAAAACATTGTTTATACTGTCATTATTTTTCTTTGTGTCCCACGGCCCTACAACACTCATCTTGTGTATCACTCTTAAATGTCCCCTAAGAGGAAGGGTCCTGGTACCAGTATTCTATCATCTGTCATAATCTATCATGTGATAATCTGTCATGTGATAATCTGTCATATGAGAATCTGTCATGTGATAATCTGTCATGTGAGAACCGCGGCGACACATAAAGTTTTACTGTCATTATCATAATTACATATTATATCTTGATAGTAACAACATAATTTTGCAAGATTAACATAATTACATTTAACTGTAAGTTCATAATTTATAAATTAAATAATTTATAAAATTATAATACTTGACTTACTTACCTCAGTACGCAAATTCCAATTGATAACCCAGCTAATTGGACACCTGGGAACCTACAGTATCATTTTTCATTATTAAATTTCTAAAATCTGAATTATAAAATAATTCTTAAACTCTACCCAAACCACTTCACGGGCCCAACTTTGGCCTCGAATATCTCTCAATGTATACACCCAAATAGGGAAACAAAATTATCCCCAGAAACTAGAATCAATCCTGATTCGGGCCATATATTTACTTTGCCATTCTCGGCCGATACAGGGCCCAAAACGCCGCTCAAACAGGGCTCCAAAAATGGCCCAACAGGCCCAAAGTCGGCCCAAATGGCCCATCAATTCCCAGCTCCTCTGTTTCTTTTGAAATAGCCGAGAGCCGTGCCGGCGGCCAGGGCCGCCGCCGCCAAATTGGAGGCGGCGGCCACCATTGGCCGGACCGGGGCCCGCCACCGCGGCGGCCTCCCCCCCCTCTCTCTCTCATCAATTTCTCTCTCCTCTTTCTCTCTTTCGTCTCCCGCGCGTTGTTCACGGTGCCGGCATCAATTCCGGCCAAATTGGCGGTCCGGCCACCGTTGGCGGACCAGAGCCAGCCGCTCCCCTCCTTCTCTCTCTCCCCAATTTCCTCTTTCTTCTCTCTTTCTCTCTCACTGTCTACCGTGGCCATGCCGGTGGCACGGCGGCCACATGGCCAGACCTCCACCGGACGCACGCCCGGCGCCGGTGGAGGTCGCCGACCAAGGCTCAGGCCCGGCGAAGCGCGAGCACGCCGCCGGGCCCGAACCAAGGATCGGACCGCCGAGGCTTCTCTCTCCCGTCTCAGCTCTCTTCTCTCTCTCTTCTTGAGCATGGATAGGGGGACTTACCAGGAGCAGATGCGCACGATGATGATGAAAAGAAGGCGTTCGCGGATGATGGGAAGGAGGTTTCGGTGATCCTTTAAAGGCGATGCAGAGTCCTCAAATCAAGGGATTTGGGACTCTGTTAGTTAGAAATATTTGAAATTCAAATCTTTAGAGTCTATCTTCCGATCTCGTGATAACTCTCACGAGCAGTTGAGAAATCCAGGGGATTACATTCTCCCCTCCTTATAAAAATTTTGGCCTCGAAATTGATAACTTTCATTAGAGAAAATTAAAATTCCAATTTTGTCCCAAGGACTAACAATCAACTAAATCTAACAGTTTTCATCATTAACTATTTTAAGATACAAATAGTTGTGGATACTTTTCTTTCATTTCTTCCTCCAGTTCCCAAGTAGCCTCCCTCTCAGAATGATTACTCCATTGCACCTTGACATAGGGAATGGTACGCCGTCTCAGAACCTGATCTTTGCGGTCTACGATACGCACAGGATGCTCCTCATATGATAAATCTTTCCTCAACTGTATAGGCTCATACGCTATGACATGGCTGGGGTCAGAGATATACTTCCTCAACATAGAGACATGAAAAAATTGTGTACCCCAGATAGAATCGGAGGCAGTGCCAGGCTGTAAGCAACCTCTCCGACTCTGCTCAAGATCTCAAAAGGTCCAATATAACGTGGACTCAGCTTTCCTTTAATCCCAAATCTCATCACATCTTTGGTTGGTGATACCCTTAAGAAAACATGGTCCCCAACCTGGAATTCCAATTCCCTTCTTCTGACATCAGCATAGCTCTTTTGCCTGCTCTGAGCTGTACGAAGACGCTCCCTGATCAAATGCACCTTATCTACTGTTTGCTGAATCAGCTCAGGGCCTAGCAATTTCCTTTCCCCCACGTCATCCCAACATATAGGAGATCTGCACCTCCTACCATACAGAGCTTCAAATGGAGCCATCTGGATGCTGGCTTGGTAACTATTATTATATGCAAACTCCACCAAAGGTAAGTGGTTATCCCAAGCTCCACCCAAGTCCATCACACAGGCTCGCAACATGTCCTCCAGAATCTGTATGGTCCTCTCTGATTGTCCATCTGACTGGGATGATAGGCTGTACTGAAGTTTAGTTTGGTTCCCATGGCCTTATGAAGACTCTTCCAAAACTGGGACACAAACCTGGTATCTCTATCTGATACAATAGATACCGGGACACCATGGAGTCTCACGATCTGCTCAATATACAAATTAGCCAATCTTTCACTAGAGACCCCAACTCTGAAAAGGTAGGAAATGAGCTGATTTTGTTAGTCTGTCCACAATGACCCAAACTGCATCGTTACTCTTAGGAGTTTTGGGCAGACCAGTCACAAAGTCCATTGTAATCTTTTCCCATTTCCACTGTGGAATCATCAGAGACTGAAGAGGTCCCGCAGGCCTTTGATGCTCGGCTTTCACTCGCTGACACACCAAGCACTTGGCCACATACTGAGCAATCTCCCTCTTCATGCCTTTCCACCAAAAATTTTCCTTTAAGTCTCTGTACATCTTAGTGCCACCTGGATGCACAGTATAGGGAGAGTAGTGAGCCTCCTTCAAAATTTCAGCCTTTAGCTCCTCAATGTTTGGCACACAAAGTCTTCCTTCAAATTTCAGGGATCCATCCTCCATTACATAAAATTCATTCTGAACTCCTGACTGCACTTCTTTAATCCTTTGTAGATCTGGATCTTCCATCTGGGAGGACTTGATTCTGTCAACTAGGTCGGCTGGAGTACAAGTGCTGCAACAAGCCCATCAGACTGCTGTACTCTCAGACCAACCTCCCACTTCTCCAGATCTCTCAATACGTGAGGCTGGGAAGTAATCATAGCAGCTAACTCAGAAGAGGATTTTCTGCTCAAAGCATCAGCTACTACATTGGCCTTCCCAGGATGATACTGTAGATTCAGGTCATAATCCTTCAATAGTTCCAACCACCTCCTCTGCCTTAAATTCAGCTCCTTCTGTGTGAAGATGTATTTTAGACTCTTATGATCTGTATACACATCACACGACACTCCATATAGATAATGCCGCCAAATCTTCAGAGCAAAAACCACAGCAGCCAATTCCAGATCATGAGTAGGATAATTCTGCTCATAAGGTTTCAGTTGTCTGGAGGCATAAGCTATCACCCTTTCATTCTGCATCAAAACACATCCCAATCCTTTCCGAGAGGCATCAGTATATAGTAAAACCTTCAGATCCTGTCGGAAGAACAAGAATGGGAGCTGACACCAGGCGCTGCTTTAACTCCTGGAAACTTTTCTCACACTCCACTGTCCAGTCAAACTTCACTCGCTTTTGGGTTAAGCGAGTTAGGGGTAGAGCAATGCGAGAGAAATTCTCCACAAATTTACGGTAATACCCGGCTAACCCCAAGAAGCTTCTGACTTCTGCCACATTGGAAGGTCGGCTCCAGCTAATGATAGCTTCAATCTTTTTCGGGTCCACAGATACACCATCTTTAGAGATTATATGACCCAAGAAAGATACTTGATCCAACCAAAACTTCACACTTCTGCAGCTTGGCATAAAGCTTCTTCTCTCGAAGAATCTGTAGCACGATCCTCAGGTGGTCCTCATGCTCCTTATGGCTCTTGGAATATATCAGAATATCATCAATGAAAACCACCACAAACTGATCCAGATATGGCTTAAAAATTCTGTTCATTAAGTCCATGAATGCTGCTGGGGCATTAGTTAACCCAAACGGCATCACCAAGAACTCATAGTGGCCATATCTGGTTCTGAATGCTGTCTTTGGCACATCCCCTTCTTTGACTTTGAGTTGATGGTACCCTGACCTGAGATCAATCTTTGAGAATATCCGGGCTCCTTGAAGTTGATCAAACAAGTCGTCAATCCTTGGCAGAGGATACTTATTTCGCACTGTTACCTTATTGATTCCCCGGTAATCAATGCAGAGTCGAAGACTGCCATCCTTCTTCTTAACAAATAGAACTGGAGCACCCCAAGGAGAAGCACTGGGTCTAATAAATCCCGATCTAGGAGCTCTGCAGTTGATCCTTCAGTTCTTTTAGCTCAGCCGGGGCCATACGGTAAGGGGCCTTTGATATAGGTCCAGTTCCAGGAACTAGATCAATAGAGAACTCGACTTCCCGATCAGGAGGTAAATTAGTCAAATCCTCAGGAAAGACATCAGGGAATTCTCGAGCTATGGAATATCCTCCAACTTGGTCTCTTCCTGCTGAAGGTCCTTGACTACAGCAAGAAATCCTTGACCACCACTCATCAGATACTTTCCAGCCTGCATCGCTGATATGAACACTGAGGCTAGGTGTTTCTGACCACCAATAAAACTGAATTCAGGCTGACTTGGAGTTTTGAAGTTGACAATCTTCCTGAAGCAGTCTACTGAAGCATGATAGGAGGCCAACCAATCCATTCCAAGGATAACATCGAAAAACTTCAGTGGGAGGACAATGAGATCAGCATTCAACCTCCTATTCTCCAAGATAATTGGGCAAGATTTGCATACTGTGTCAACTTTCATAACATCTCCATTTGGAAGCGCAATATGCAACTCTTGCTCCAGAGGAATAGGTGTCAATGATGCATTCTTGTCAAGATAGATGTCAGATATGAAAGAATGCGTGGCACCCGGGTCAATTAAAGTTTGAGCATAAGCAGTACCTACTTTAATCATTCCTGGACATAAGTGTAATTTGTTTTAACATTAAGGATTGAACCTAACTTTTAATTAACTGTCAATGCATTGCACTAGATAAGAATGTAATACTAGATATAACATTAAAGGGTATACCTGTCACCACAGAATTAGAGGCGGCAGCGTCCTGCTGAGTGAGGTTGAAGACCCATCCCTGGGTCCTCGGTGGCTGCTGCTGCTGTTGCTGGCTCATTCCTTGACTTGAAGAAGGCTGTTGATCCTTCCGAAAGGGACAGGTAGCAATCTTGTGATCAGTTTTCCCACAGACAAAGCAGGCACCAGTCACTCTGCGGCAAGGCTTTCCAGGGTGGGAGTTACCACAATGAATGCAACGAGTCTCCTTATTCTGTGGTTCAGCTGGGGCCTGATGTGCACCCTTCTTCTTGGCCTGAGCAGAGGATTGGCCAGAAGTAGGCCCTTTTCTCTTCTTCCGCAGCTCCCAATCCTTTTGAACAGCATTCATATCCCTCTCAATCACCAAGGCCTTATTCACTACAGCACTGTAAGTGAGGAGCTCAAATGCATTGACTGCTTGCCTCAGTCTGGGTCGCAGTCCCTCAGTGAATCTGGTGACCTTGGCCATTTCATTGGTCACAATATTTGGAGCAAAACGGGCCAACCTGGTGAATTCAGCTTCATACTGGGCCACAGAAAGATCCTTTTGCTCCAATTTGATAAACTCTGATTCCATCTGTCTCTGTACACTCCTGGGAAATATTTGTCGAAGAATATCTCTCTAAACTCTCCCCAAGAAATAATCTGTCCATTCCGACGCTGCTCCTCGACTAACCACCAATCATAGGCTTCTCCCTGGAGAAGGTAGGTGGCAAATCTGATCCGCTCCATATCCTGACTACCATGGGCCATAAAAGCCTTCTCCATATCTCGCACCCACCGCTCAGCATCAACAGGGTTGGTGGATCCAGAGAAAGGGGCAGGGGCAAACTTCTTGAAGTCTGCAAAGCTACGGCCAACCCCTATCCAGGATTGAGATGGAGTAGGCTGGGTCTGTGGAGCAGTAGAGTCAGGCTGAGTCTGTAACAGGAGGGGCAGGCTGTGTCTGCGGGGCAGTGTGAGCAGGCTGAGCGGACAAGGCCTGCAGAATCTGATGCTGCAAGTCCGCATCGACTGCGCCATACCCGAGAGAACCTGAAGCATCTCGGTCTGGAGTCGCTGTGATCAGTCCCGACTGAATTGGCAGGGGCAGCAGCTCCGGTGGCTTCCAGACCTCCCGGTTGGCCAGCATTACCAACCTGGGAACTCTCATCATTTTGTTGACTTCTAGTGCGACGTGCCATTCTTATCTCCTGATAAATTAGTTGTAATTAATATCATTGTAAAATTAATTGTTAGGCTTTCAAAGCATAATATCTGAAATTCCTTTAAATTTATAATTGTCTCAATGTCATTCTAGAGTTTTGCCTAAAGTGTCATCATGTATATGTCCCTAATGTCATAACCTGGCTCTGATACCACTAAAGCTGTCACGCCCCAGTTCCAAAATTTGAGCTAGGTGACAACCCGCCGCATGCCAGGCATGCAAGGCATCTCGAACTTCATCACACAAATCAATATAAAGCAAAATTTAAATCCATGATTTATTACAAACCATAATTATCAGTCTTGGGCTACCTGCCCTACACACAAGCAAATCTGAACTAAATCAATATAATGGAACTAAGTCTATTTAATAGAATCTCCGTCTATCCCAATTATCCTTCTTCATTCCTAAGGCTCTGAAAAACATTGTGAAAATTTTATGAGCTCACACTCAATAAGTAAGCCTAATACAATTTCAAAATTTCATTTATCATGTTATCAGCATATTCATGTCATCATATCAAAATAATTTGAAAACTTAATTCAATAATAATTACTAGAATATGCGATGTAAACAAAATATTATTTATACTGTCATTATTTTTCTTTATGTGTCCCACGGCCCTACAACACTCATCTTGTGTATCACTCTTAAATATCCCCTAAAAGGAAGGGTCCTGGTACCAGTATTCTGTCATCTGTCATGTGATAATCTGTCATGTAAGAACCACATGACACATAAAGTTTTACTGTCATTATCATACTTATATATTACCATCTTGATAGTAACAACATAATTTTGCAAGATTAACATAATTACATTTAACTGTAAGTTCATAATTTATAAATTAAATAATTTATAAAATTATAATACTTGACTTACTTACCACAGTACGCAAATTCCAATTGATAACCCAGCTAATTGGACACCTGGAAACCTACAGTATCATTTTTCGTTATTAAATTTCTAAAATCTAAATTATAAAATAATTCTTAAACTCTACCCAAACCACTTTACGGGCCCAATTTTGGCCTCGAATATCTCTCAATGTATATACCCAGATAGGGAAACAAAATTATCCCCAGAAACTAGAATCAATCTTGATTTGAGCCATATATTTACTTTGCCATTCTCGGCCCAATACAGGGTCCAAAATGCCGCTCAAACAGGGCTCCAGAAACGGCCCAACATGCCCAAAGTTTAGACGGCCCAAACGGCCCATCAATTCCCAGCTCCTCTGTTTCTTTTGAAACAGAGGAGTCGAGAGCCGTGCCGACGGCCAGGGCTGCTGCCGGCCAAATTGGAGGCGGCCCGGCCGTCGTTGGCCGGATCGGGGCCAGCTGCCGCCGCGGTCGGCCTCTCCCCCCCTCTCTCTCTCATCAATTTCTCTCCCATCCTCTCTTTCTCTCTTTCGTCTCCCATGCATCATTCACGGTGCCGGAATCAATTCCGGCCAAATTGGCGTCGATCCGGCCACCGTTGGTCGGACCAGAGCCGGCCGCCGCTGCGGCTGGCCTCCCCTCCTTCTCTCTCCCTAATTTCCTCTTTCTTCCACTCTTTCTCTCTCACTGTCTACCGTGGCCACGAGGCGTGCCGGCGGCATGGCCGGCCACCATGGCCGGCCGAACCTCCACCGAACGCACGTCCGGCGCCGGTGGAGGTCACCGACCAAGGCTCAGGCCTGGCGAAGCGGCGAGCACGCCGCCGGGCCCGAACCAAGGATTGGACCGCCGGTAATCGTGGCTTCTCTCTTCCATCTTAGCTCTCTTCTCTCTCTCTTTCTTCCTTGATTCTCTCTCTCTAATCCCTAGCATGGATAGGGGGACTTACCAGGAGCAGATGGCGCACGATGACGATGAAAAGAAGGCATTTGCGGATGGTGGGAACGAGGTTTCGGTGATCCTTTAAAGGCGATGCAGAGTCCTCAAATCAAGGGATTTGGGACTCTGTTAGTTAGAGATATTTTAAATTTAAATCTTTAGAGTCTATCATTACGATTTCGTGATAACTCTCACGAGCAGTTGAGAAATCCAGGGGATTACAACATCTGACTAGTTTTTCGAATTTCGGTCATTGTTTAGGGCATGCATTAAAGAGTAACCCGAATTACATTTCTTCAACCTTACAAGGCTATCAACAATCTACCTTTCAAAATGCTTGACAAACATATTCAAACTTCTAAATTAGTTTTTCAAGCTTGGATTAATATCTATATGTCCGAGGCATGTGATATTCAGCAAACCAAACTGTGGAATACTTTAAAAGGATACCAACAATCTACCCAATCAACAAGATGTCAACAGCAAGGTAGCAATATAATATATAAAAAGTAAGGAGAAAAACATATGGGCTGCAGAAAAATTTGTCAACAAGCTAAGTTACTCCCTCAATAAGAAGTCACTGTTAGGCAAACAGTAAATAAGATTGATCTGATGCATGATTGAAAGAATACCCTTGAGACCGCTCAAGCGGTGGCCTAGTGGTCAGGGCCCTCTCCACGCCATCAGGAGGTCTCAGGTTCGAGGAATGACGCTGCGGCTGACTCGAATAATTTCAAGGTTAATCCTTGGAGCCTGAAACTCTGGTATTGGAGGGGCTAAGGTCTGTCTAAAAAATTTTTTCTGTTCTGACTGCTAGCACCTGGGTGGAGCCAGGTTGACCAACTCGCCTTCGGGCGGGGAATGGCTGCGTAAATCTAGCGCCGTGCACGGAACATTTTCTGGCGGGGAACGGGGCCGCATGGGACCTAGCTACGGGTCGGCTTTGCCCTCCCTCCCCTTTTTGTAACCAAAAAAAAAAAAAAGAATACCCTTGAGACCATTACCTTAATGATTAGCAAGGAAGGAATCTGGTCTCAACTTGTAGAACTTTAGAATGCTCCTTTGTACCTTGTGTCTCATCTTCTGAACAAAACAATACTGCAAGCACTATGGAACTATAATTTGTTTCATTGGAGACAATTCTGGGTGGGAGAGTTATTAACACAATCTAATTTGTGGAGCTCGGATGATTTCATCTCCTTAGATCATGCTCAGATTCTCAGGATTTTGTATCAAATCTTTGTCACTAGTTCAGCCTAATCTCATTGACAAATTGCTGGGTCATAGGATCCCAAGCACCGTACCAGAAAAATAATTTTTTGAATTTTGTGTTCTTTTGGGTCAAATTTTCTTTCCAATATGCCCCCAGACTTTTGCCAAAATTATCCACTTTTTTTTTGTCCTCCAATCAAAACTTTGCAGAGATGGAATCTAGCCAATTACCAACACATTCCTTCTCGGGATAACTTAATTAGGGAGTGGATTATCTCTTCCTTCTATCTTTCTTTCTTCTATTGACCACTTGTTTCTTTCATTTCTCTCCAATCACAAACGATCTATACCATTATTAATCTAACATTTGAATTTTAATTATTTTTATTGCTATAGAAATTTAATCTAGAATTTCCCATCCCCATATGGAAATGTTAAAGCCTTCCCCCCCCCCCCCCCCCCCCCCAAATAACAACAGATATTATCTTTATTCAAATAATAGTTTTATTTATATCTTTGTATTTAGTATAACTAAACTTTTATACTAATATTTTCTCTCTCAAACAAGCATTGTACATGCCCATTTACTTGTACGTCAAAATATCCTTGTAGGATCATAGTGAATCATATCATTGATTTGAAATACCAGAGAGATCATGTCATTAATCTGAATTATCAGAAAAATTCACTGGCAGCACTGTACAGAAATACAACATATTCATCATTATTTAATGAACAAATTTTGGCCAAATCAGCAAGGATGTGTTTGGTTTGAGCATAAGGCAGAAAAGGCATGGAGTAGGCCTTATACAAGGTCCACTTGAGCCCAACCATCTATGATTCTAAACAGTAGTTACATAAGCCAGGAGAGGGGGCAAAAGAGGGAAACTAAAGTTGTAAGAAAGTACTTAGGGTGCTTGTGCTAAGCAAGACTCTTCAAAGAGTTCCATGTGGGATCTCCCTAGGGAGAAGATTCTGACAAACAATTACAAAATACCTGATAATTGGAAAACATAAATTTTCAGTTATAAATGTTAATAAAATTTTTAATGCATGTGCCCTGATTTTCCAGCCAGAGACCAAAAGGGAATATTACTTACAAAATTTGTGTGCTTGATTTTATCCCAGGTGAATGTATGTGCAAATGTGTAGATGTTTGCCTATGGTGTACATCAGATAATCTTCATAAATAAAAATTAAGGCATAAGATCAAACCTGAGGAGGCGTATGACCTAGAAGTTCCCGCAATGGTCTTATGTCAGCTAGAGGATGTTCACTTGTTCAGCTGGAAGTTCATATACAATTTGATTCAGCACCTGAAAACTACTAGAATGAGTATGTTTTCCATGGAATAAATCAGCATACCATGTGATACGGCTGGCCGTTTCCCCGGGATAGTATTATCTTCTGCGCGGTTTTGGAAAGCAATGATGTGACAACAAAACCCAAGGCTAGCGTCGGCCTCCAGTGCCGGCCTCCAGCGTCGGTCTCCAGCGTCGGTCTCCAGCATCGGCCTCCAGTACCAGCCTCCAGCATCGGCCTCCAGCATCGGCCTCCAGTGCTGGCCTCCAGCGTCGGCCTCCAGTGCCATCCTCCAGTGTCGGCCTCCAGTGCCATCCTCCAGTGTCGGCCTCCAGCGTCGGCCTCCAGCAACAGCACCAAAGACCGGCCCCCAGCGTCGGTCCTCAGCACCGACCTTCTGTGCCGGAACTTTGACTCTGGCCTCCTGCATTGGCTCCGGCCTCCGGCACCGGCCCCTAGCGTCGGCCCGCAGTATTTCCCACATACACAATGTAATTTCATACAGCCGACTCCGCAATCTAAGCACCTCGCTCACCAAAATCACGGGCAAGTGTTAGCCTGATAGGCAGTTACCGCTATAAGCGGCCCTTAACCAGCAACAGTCCAACGACTTGTCGTTCGATGAAACATCACAACAGGACGGATTCGACGGTTCCAACAGACCGAGGTAAACGGGGTCCCCAACAGGTATAAAAAGAGGACCCGTGCTCCATGCAAGGGGACTCTCTCTCTCGAGAACTTCTTCTAAAAACCATTCTACATAAAATCATATCCCTGTTCGGTGACTGACTAACTTGGGCGTCAGAGGGTCCCCGCCGGAACCACCGGTCCGGGACTTTTTGCAGGCTCCAGGAGGAAGACGGCGGCCTCTCTGCGCATACGGCGATCCTAGCCTGCCCGACGTTCATCATATGTGATTCGGCCGCAACAGATTGACGCGCCAGGTAGGGGGGCACCAGGTCAAAAATTCTCCCTGGAACCCCTCCGATTTTGCAAAGGAAGCGATGGTGACTACGCAAGCACAAGAGGCCTCCTCCACCAGGCAGCCGGGCGCATCCCACTAGCTGAGCATTCGGAGGCCAATCTCCATGTTCCGCCCCTTGCACCTACAAGCCAACCCGACCGGCTTGATGTCCTAGCCCACCAGGTCCAGGATCTGACGACGATGGTCCGGGGGCTGCAAGAGCGTTATTTGGCTGCTGTAACTCAACCCCCTGTGCTGGACGAAGGGGTGCGAGGAACAGTTCAGTCTCACCAAGGGGGGACCCCGCCTGAGGTCTCCCACCGCTCACCCCCCGAACCTCATCGCCAAGGGACCTCGAAGCGACGACGGTCTCCCTACCGTCGCTCCGGTTGTTCCCACCACCGACCGGAAGAAAAGGAGTCCAAGCGGGCACGTTCTTTGTGCCGGCGATCTTCTTCTTCCGATTCATCCCGAGGTAACACTTCCCGGAAAACCACCCGTCGGGCCGAACAAAGGCTTGACGAGTACCATCGGCGGTTGGACGAGCTCAGCCATCGGATCACCGATCCTTACGCGACGGAGTATGAGCGTCGCCCCCCGCTTTCTCGCCATATCATGGAGGAACCGGTCCCCCTCCGGTTTCGTCTCCTTCAATTGGATCCATATGACGGAACGACGGACCCCCTGGATCATCTGGAAAGCTACAAAGTCCTCATGCAGGTCCAGGGAGCGACGGATTCCTTGTTATGCGTCGCCTTCCCGGCCACGCTCCGTAAGGCGGCACGCGCGTGGTACTCCCGTCTGCCCCCATGCAGCATCAACTCGTTTCTGCAACTTGAGCGATCCTTTCTGGCTCATTTTGATGCCTATCGAAAGATCCCACGAGTTACCGATAGCCTCTTTGCTGTCCAGCAGAAGAGTGGCGAGACCTTAAAGGATTTCGTCGCTCGATTTAAGAAAGCAGCGCTGGAGGTGTACAACCTGGAGGACTCCGTCGCCACCTTGGCCCTGAAGAGAGGACTTTGCCCGTCCAGATTCGCTTACTCCCTGGATAAGAAGCCTCCGCGCTCCTACGCCGAGCTTCTGAACCGGGCACAGAAGTACATCCGTGCTGACGAAGCAGATTCTTCCAGGAGAGAAGTTGACAAGAACCCCGGTAATAAACCGCCGCCTTCTGACCGCGCTGGTGCACAACCTCGGAAGCCCGAGCCTCCACGACGCTCAGATCGCCGGCCACAGGCGCTGATTTCTAAAGAGCAGTTCACACCCCTCATGGCTCCCATCTCTCACATCCTACTGGAGATCGAGGAGGAACCATATTTCAAGCGTCCGGCTCCCTTGAAGTCCGGGGGCCCCCGCAACAAGGAGTTTTGCTGCCGGTACCATCGGAACTACGGCCACGATACCGAGGACTGCCGCCACCTAAAAAAGACCATCGAGGAGCTAGTTCAGCAAGGTCACCTGGACAAATTCGTTCGATGTGGAAATCTCCCCGCATTGGGTTCCCCGGTGCCTCCAAATCGTCTGGCTGGTGTGGATAATACCCCAACTGAAAAGACCATAGCTATGATTTCCCGGGGAGTGGAAGGCGGTTCAAAGAGGCCGCGAGAGGGAATAGACTCTGTAATACCTTTCTTTGGAAAGGATCTAGAAGGGGTAGTTAATAAACATGATGACAGCGTCGTGGTGTCCATGACTATAGCCAAACACCCTGTAAAAAGAATTTTAATTGATAGTGGGAGCTCTATGGATGTCTTGAGTTATGAGGCTTTTGTTCGAATGAACTTATCAAGGTCTTTACTCTGGCCCGTTGCCACGCCGCTAATGGGCTTCACGGGAGACTCAGTAAGCATCGAAGGCGAGATTCCTCTCCCGGTCACGGCTGGAACTCCTCCATGTCAGAGCACCGTGGTCATAAACTTCTTGGTGGTCCGGGTCCCGCTGGCTTATAACGCCATCTTGGGAAGGCCGGGGTTAAATCTGCTGGATGTCGTGATCTCCACTAAGAGATTATTGGTAAGGTTCCCCACCAATGAAGGGATCGGAGAAATGAAGGGGGAGCAAAGCCCACTTCTGCCTTGCTACCATCTGTCTCCCAACCCACTGAACGCGGAGCCAGCGACAGCCTCTGAGTCACTCGATCCTAGGGAGTTGGGAAGAAGGGGAGAGCCGGCAGAGCACCTTCTAACCCTCCCCTTGGGTGATGACCCAGCAAGGACTGTTCAGCTGGGGGCATCGCTCCCGGAGGAAATACGTCATCAACTTCTTACTTTCCTGCGGGCCAACACTGACATTTTCGCATGGTCATCCTTAGACATGCCGGGTGTCCCTAAAGAAGTAATCACCCACCAACTTAACCTCAAGCTAGGGTGTCGGCCGGTCCGACAGAAAAAGAGAAACTTCGCTCCGGACAGGCAGAAAGCTATCGACGAGGAGATCCGCAAGTTAATGGCTGCAGGCCATATTCGGGAGGTCCACTACCCTGAATGGTTGGCTAATGTGGTTCTGGTCCGCAAGGCCAATGGAAGTTGGAGAATGTGCGTAGACTTCACCGACCTCAACAAGGCTTGCCCCAAAGACAGCTTCCCCCTGCCTCGAATCGATCAACTGGTGGACGCTACATCCGGCCATGAGGTTCTTAGCTTCATGGATGCTTTCTCTGGATACAACCAGATCCGGATGAACCCGGCGGAGGAAGAAGCTACCTCCTTCATAACCGAAAAGGGGCTGTATTGCTACAAGGTAATGCCTTTCGGGTTAAAGAATGCGGGAGCTACTTACCAAAGGTTGATGAACAAGGTCTTTGAAGGTCAGATAGGGCGTAACATGGAAGTGTACGTGGATGACATGCTGACAAAAAACGTTCATGCCGGTGACCACATTGCGGACCTAGCAGAAACTTTTGACAGCCTTCATCGGTACCAGATGAAGCTGAACCCTTGCAAATGTGAATTTGGGGTGACCGCTGGGAAGTTTTTGGGTTTCATGGTAACCCGGAGGGGGATCGAAGCAAACCCAGACAAAGTCCAAGCCATCTTGGACATGAGGCCTCCTGCCAATAAGAAGGAAGTACAGCGCTTGACAGGAAGAGTAGCCGCCCTAAGCCGCTTCCTATCCAAGTCTGCTGAAAGGTGTCTGCCTTTCTTCAAGGCGCTTCGCCGAATCAACGAGTTCGAATGGACCAAAGAATGCCAGGAGGCGTTCGAAGGGTTAAAGACATTCTTATCTACCCCGCCACTGTTAGCCAAGCCGACGGGTGGAGAAGAGCTCCTTCTATACCTTGCGGCCTCTCCTGAGGCTGTTAGCTCTGTGCTAGTCCGTATGGACACTAATGGCACACAAAGGCCAGTATATTATACGAGTAAGGTACTCCATGATGCAGAGACCCGATACTCAAACATGGAAAAAATTGTCTTCTCATTGATCGTGTCTGCCCAGCGACTGCGGCCATATTTCCAAGCCCACCCAATCGCGGTGATCACAGACCAGCCTCTGAAGGTGGTTCTGGCTCGTCCAGATACTTTCGGCCGGCTGGCAAGGTGGGCCCTCAAGCTGGGGGAGTTCGATATATCTTTCCGCCCCCGGTCGGCCATGAAGTCCCAAGTCCTGGCAGATTTTTTGGTTGAATGTACTTGGGGGATTGAGCCACCCGAAGAACCTCCTGCGGACATTCAGCCCCTCGAAACCAGCGAAGATGAGTGGGTTCTCCATGTGGATGGGGCATCTAACTCTCAAGGGAGCGGAGCAGGCCTCATCTTGGCCAACTCGGATGGGGTTGTGACCGAATGTTCACTTCGCTTCCTCTTTCCAGCCACTAACAATCAGGCGGAGTATGAAGCTTTGCTATGCGGCGTGAGGTTGGCTCGAGAGCTTGGGGTGAAACGCCTTAGGGCATTCACTGACTCCCAACTGGTTGCCGGCCAAATTACAAAGGAATACGAGGCAAGGGATCCCATTATGGCCCGCTACTTAGAAATGGTGCACTCATTAATTTCCCCCTTCACACATTTCAGCGTCAGCTACATTCCACGACAGGAGAATGCTAGAGCCGACGCCTTATCCCGTCTTGCTGCCTCATCCGATGGGATGTTGGAAAAGGCTTATGTGGAGCACCTAGAAGCCCCGAGTATTGAAGTACCAAGAGAAATGGCACCGGTGGAGCAGGAGCCCTCCTGGATGGACGCCTATGTCCGGTACTTTACTGAAGGCACCCTTCCAGAAGACTCTGCCGAAGCTAGGAAGCTGAAAAGATGGGCCCCGAAGTTTTTTATTATGGAGGGAAAGCTCTATCGAAGGTCGTTCTCATACCCTATTCTCAGATGTGTCGGTCCTACCGACGCCAATTATATATTGCGGGAGATACACGAAGGGATATGCGGAAACCACCTGGGGGGCAGGGCTCTTGCATATAAAGCTTTACGTCAAGGGTATTACTGGCTGACAATGAAGGAGGATGCCTCCAAGCTCGTTAAAAGATGTAACACCTGCCAGCGGCATGCCAACATTCAACATCAACCGGCGTCTCAACTGACCCCTCTAGCAGCACCATGACCCTTCGCACAGTGGGGCATGGATATTCTGGGACCATTCCCTCCTGCCTCCGGACAACGCAAGTTCCTAGTGGTGGCAGTCGACCATTTTACTAAGTGGATCAAGGCGGAAGCTCTTGCTAAGATCACGGAATCCAAAGTAAGAAATTTCTTCTGGAAATCCGTAGTATGCCGGTTCGGGCTACCGCACACTCTCGTTACGGACAATGGCCGACAGTATGATAATGCTGCCTTCCGAGAATTCTGTGATGGCCTGGGCATCCACCATCGATTCACCTCCGTAGGGCATCCCCAAACCAATGGCGCTGCAGAAGTAACTAATCGCATCATCCTCCAAGGACTCAGGGCTCGGCTAGATAGCTGCAAAGGGCGCTGGGTGGAAGAGCTTTCCAGTGTGCTGTGGGCCTACCACACGACGCTACGAGCACCTACAGGGGAAACCCCTTTCAGCTTGGTCTTCGGGACCGAGGCGGTAATCCCCATGGAAATAGGAGCTCCTAGCCCTCGGACGGAATTGTACCATGAAGAAAGCAACTCAAACCAGCTAAGGGCTGATCTGGATTTGGTGGAAGAACTACGAGATCAGGCGCAGCTTCGCATGGCAGCATTCCGTCAGCGAGTGGCCAAGCACTACAACTCTTGGGTGCGACCCAAGACATTCCGACCAGGAGACCTTGTCCTACGAAGAGCTGAAGTATCAAAGCCGACGGAAGGGGCAATCTAGCACCAAAATGGGAAGGACCATACCGTGTCAAGGAGGTGCTCCACCATGGGGCGTATAAAGTAGAAGAGCTAGACGGGAAACCGCTCCCTCGAACTTGGAACGCCGACAACTTACGCCGGTACTACCAATAGAATTCTATCGTTATTAGTTTGAATCTGTTTGATGCATGAATAACAAACATTTTCTTATTTTCGAATGAGTATGTTTAACAAAAGACCGGCGTCCAGCGTCGGCAACAAAGACCGACGCCCAGCGTCGGCAACAAAGACCAACTCTGCGTTGGCACTAAGACTGACTCCCAGCATCGGCAGCAAAGACCAACTACGCGTTGGCACAAAAGACCGACGCCCAGCGTCGGCAACAAAAGACCAACTACGCGTTGGCACAAAGACCGGCGCCCAGCGTCGGCAACAAAGACCAACTCTGTGTTGGCACTAAGACCGGCTCCCAGCGTCGGCACCAGAGACCGGGTCCGCTCCGGTAGTCAAAGACCAACTCCGCGTTGGCCCCTAAGACCGGCACCCAGCGTCGGCAGCAAAGACCAACTACGCGTTGGCACAAAAGACCAACTACGCGTTGGCACAAAAGACCGACGCCCGGCGTCGGCAACAAAAGACCAACTATGCATTGGCACAAAAGACCGATGCCCAGCGTCGGCAACAAAAGACCAACTACGCGTTGGCACAAAAGACCGGCGTCCAGCATCGGCAACAAAGACCAACTCTGCGTTGGCACTAAGACCAGCTCCCAGCGTCGGCACCAGAGACCGGGTCCGCTCCGGTAGTCAAAGACCAACTCCGCGTTGGCCCCTAAGACCGGCGCCCAGCGTCGGCAGCAAAGACCAACTACGCATTGGCATAAAAGACCAACTACGTGTTGGCACAAAAGACCGATGCCCAGCGTCGGCAACAAAAGACCAACTACGCGTTGGCACAAAAGACCGGCGACCAGCGTCGGCAGCAAAGACCAACTCTGCGTTGGCACTAAGACCGGCTCCCAGCGTCGGCAGCAAAGACCAACTACGCATTAGCACAAAAGACCGACGCCCAGCGTCGGCAACAAAAGACCAACTACGCGTTGGCACAAAAGACCGGCGTCCAGCGTCGGCAACAAAGACCAACTCTGTGTTGGCACTAAGACCGGCTCCCAGCATCGGCACCAGAGACCGGGTCCGCTCCGGTAGTCAAAGACCAACTCCGCGTTGGCCCCTAAGATCGGCGCCCAGCGTCGGCAGCAAAGACCAACTACGCGTTGGCACAAAAGACCAACTACGCGTTGGCACAAAAGACCGACGCCCAGCGTCGGCAACAAAAGACCAACTACGCGTTGGCACAAAAGACCGGCAACCAGCGTCGGCAGCAAAGACCAACTCTGCGTTGGCACTAAGACCGGCTCCCAGCGTCGGCAGCAAAGACCAACTACGCGTTGGCACAAAAGATCGATGCCCAGCGTCGGCAACAAAAGACCAACTACGCGTTGGTACAAAAGACCGGCGTCCAGCATCGGCAACAAAGACCAACTCTGCGTTGACACTAAGACCGGCTCCCAGTGTCGGCACCAGAGACCGGGTCCGCTCCGGTAGTCAAAGACCAACTCCGCGTTGGCCTCTAAGACCGGCGCCCAGCGTTGGCACAAAAGACCGATGCCCAACGTCGGCAACAAAGACCAACTATGCATCGGCAGCAAAGACCAACTACGCGTTGGCACAAAGGACCGGCGCCCCATGTTGGCAATAGCAACTGACACCCGCGTTACCACCGAATATTGGCCTTGTCAACGCTTAGGACAGCGTCACGACTTGCGGTCCTATTTAGTGTAACCTACTGTACATAATCCTATCGATTGGCGGTTCACAGCAGTTTGAACAAATGAAGTTAATCATAATCGAAGGGGCGAAAGAGATTAAAAACATTCATTGATAGTAAAGGTTACAAAATTGCCGACTCAGGTCAGGCACAACCAATACAAGGAGAAAAACCAAAAGCTGTTAATGACCATCCGAAGCCGGGGCGTCATCCTCAGGGACATCGTCGGGCTTCAGCCCCTCGATATCCTCCAGGTCGTAAAGCTCCTGGATTTTATCTTTACAGTCTTGGAAGCCGGCGTCATAGGCTAGCGCCGCTGACTCGGCTACCTCATTGTCGAAGGCTTCGGATTTCTTATAATCTTCTACGGCATCGGCCCCCTTCTTTTCAGCCTCGATGGCCCTCCTCTGGGCCTCCGTCACTGCCGCCTCCAGATCCACAATTTTAGTTACGTATTGGCGGGTGGCTTCCTTGGCCGCATTTGTCTCAGAACTCAGTTGAGTCTTTAAAACACATATCTCCAGTTCTGCCACCCTCAGCTTCTCCTCAGCCGCTCTTTGTTTTTCCTCTGCCACCTGAGCATTGTCCAGCTCATTGGCGGCACGGCGCTGAGCAACCTCCAGCGCATATTCAGCCTTTTCGGCTCTAAGCCGAGTAACCTCGATCTCACCCTTCAGGGTGGCCCGAGTATCTTCTAGAGCCATCGCCGCCTTCTCTGCTTTGACTTGGAGGGAGATCATCTCCTCCCGCGCTTGTTCAATGGCGGTGTCGCTCAGAGTCCAGAGGTTTTTAAGGGCGATAAGAGAATTCACGGCCTGAAAAAAAATATCCAGATATAAAGAAAGAAAAAGGGGGGAAGGAAAAGGACAATAATGGCACAGAAACTCATCCAAAGATGCGCCACCGAGGCTTCACGAAAAAAGGCGACTCTCCCTTGACCTCGAAGGTATTCTTGCACCTCAACCACCGAGGCTTCATCCATGATCCGTGCAGCCCAGCGGCCATGGTTTGCCAGCAATGACTGGAAAGAAGGATCGATGCCCCTCTCTTCCCTGGACGTCGGACCTGCCGAGGCTGATTCCGCCTCTGAGCCTGCCGCCTCCGGCTCTTTCACCGGCGGAGGCGCTTCGGCTGTCGCCCCCGCAGAGGGCAGGGCAGCGATTGGAGCCGCCACTATTGCTGCTGAAGTTTTGTCCATCTCTTTGAACATGGGAGACGGCGTCTCCCCCTCGGGAGATAGGTCGAGCAAGATAATTGGAGGTGCCGAAGCCGGAGATCCTCTCTCTGGTGGGCTCCGCTCCATCTCCTTGCCGGCCCAGCCTTCACCGCGCTTGCCGCGATGGGTTCGTCGGCTTGAGTTGGAGCCGCCTCGCCTACACGCAAGGATTCCCCTGTTTTGGCCCCCTGGGCCTCGGCCTCCTCAGCGTCGGCCCTTTTGGGGCCGCCCTTCTTCAAGACCTTTGCACGGAGGGGCTTCACGACTTTAGCCCCTCCGGTGTCGGCCTCCCCAGCGTCGGTCTCCCTAGCGCCAACCCTCCCAGTGTCGGCCCTCCTGGGAACTTTAGCAGCGGCCCTTCCTTCGGCAGGAGGCGCAGTCCCGGCAGCCTTCCTCTTCTTGGCGGCCACCTGTTTAAGCTTATGCAGCATCGGCGCCATCCCTACACAATCAAAGGATAGTTAAAAAAAAAAAGAGAGAAAAAGAGAAGCAGAGGAGAAGAGAGGCGAGTAGACTAATGCTCACCCCTCGCGGGAATTAGACCGGCACGGTGAAGATTCTCCTTGGCTAGAAGCTTATTACACCGAGGAATGTCGGCAGTCAAAAGCTGCCCAAATGCCATCCGGTCTCGTGGAAGGATGGAGGGGTCCCTATTGGCGTCGATGTTGGGTATCCCCCAGCTTCCACGAACCCCGCTGATGTCCGCAAAGAAAAACTTGTCCTTCCACCCTTTAACGGAGGAAGGAAGGCACAGTTTAAGAATCCTATTGGACCTAGGGGTAAAGGACCACCAACCTAACTGTTTGCGAAGGGTATAGAAGCTGCGGAATAGGGAAATACTAGCCTCAATGCCCTGCAGGTGGCAGAGTACTAAAAAACCAACAATGGTTCGGATGGAGTTGGGAACTAGTTGGGAAGGGGTCAAGGAGTAACGGTCTAGAAGATTAAGAATGAAAGGGTGGATCGGTAACCGGAGCCCGGCCTTAAAAAAGGCTCCGTACAAAGCAACCCTTCCGGAACGGGAAGAGGTTACCCTGTCGTTAGGGGTAGGGAAGAACAGATGACGGTCTGGAGGGAAGCCATACCTGGCCCTTAAGTTTGCTATGTCTTGAGCAGACATGGAGGACGCAGTCCCTTCGGGGGACTCCCTGGCAACCCTAGAAGGACCGGCAGCCACCGACCGGTTCCGGACGAAAGTCCGTCCACCGGCCGGACGAATCCCGGTTAGGGGACGATTGACTGGTCGTTGCTCCGGTGATTGGTTAGAAGAAGGGGTGGACCATTGGCTGGACAGGGAATCGGAAGTCTGGGAAGGATGGTGGGAACCCCCCCAGGAACCGGAAATAGAGCAAGAAGGAGAGGAAGCCATGGGAACTAACCTGAAAAGAAAAACTCGAGCCAAGAACAGAGCACGGAGAGAATGAACGAGAGACAGAAATGCTGGCGGACTCAAAAGGGGGCAATGGCGGAAGAAGTGGGGAAGATAGGAAGATAAGGGCTATTTGTCCTCGTGACGCCATCTCGAAACACCCCACGATCGTCCAACCTGACCACGCGTCCGTCTTCAGTTGGGAGGCGTTTCGACGACCTGCCAATACGATAAGCTCGAAAAGACCACCAATGAAAAGGGGAGCATTAACCTTATCGCAATGATACCGTTCACCTTTTCGTAGCACTGCCCGAGGGAAATCCTCCCTAATCCCAACAAAGGCGAAATAATGGCGCGAAAATCGGCCGCCTAGAGAATATTCACACCCCTTTCGCGGGTAAGTAAACGCTCACCCATCTCAGGGGCAGGGGGGCATCTGATACGGCTGGCCGTTTCCCCGGGTAGTATTATCTTCTGCGCGGTTTTGGAAAGCAATGATGTGACAACAAAACCCAAGGCCAGCGTCGGCCTCCAGTGCCGGCCTCCAGCGTCGGTCTCCAGCGTCGGTCTCCAGCATCGACCTCCAGCATCGGCCTCCAGCATCGGCCTCCAGCGTCGGCCTCCAGCGTCGGCCTCCAGTGCCATCCTCCAGTGTCGGCCTCCAGCGTCGGCCTCCAGCAACAGCACCAAAGACCGGCCTCCAGCGTCGGTCCTCAGCACCGACCTTCTGTGCCGGAACTCTGACTCCGGCCTCCTGCACTGGCTCCGGCCTCCTGCACTGGCTCCGGCCTTCGGCACCGGCCCTAGCGTCGGCCCGCAGTATTTCCCACATACACAATGTAATTTCATACAGCCGACTCCGCAATCTAAGCACCTCGCTCACCAAAATCACGGGCAAGTGTTAGCCTGATAGGCAGTTACCGCTATAAGCGGCCCTTATCCAGCAACAGTCCAACGACTTGCCGTTCGATGAAACATCACAACAGGACGGATTCGATGGTTCCAACAGACCGAGGTAAACGGGGTCCCCAACAGGTATAAAAAGAGGACCCGTGCTCCATGCAAGGGGGCTCTCTCTCTCGAGAACTTCTTCTAAAAATCATTCTACATAAAATCATATCCCTGTTCGGCGACTCACTAACTTGGGCGTCGGAGGGTCCCTGCCGGAACCACCGGTCCGGGACTTTTTGTAGGCTCCAGAAGGAAGACGGCGGCCTCTCTGCGCATACGGCGATCCTAGCCTGCCCGACGTTCATCATATGTGATTCGGCCGCAACACCATGCACTCAATGGAATTACCAATATACAAATAGATTTTGCAAAGCTTTCATGTAAAAGCTGAAAAACAACTACTAAAATTTTTAAAATGATGTATTTCAATCATGGTGTAGAGACAGAAGTAAAATATATGAAGCTGAAGCCAACAAGGTCTGGTTGTTAGAATATCACTCAAGAAAATAATCCTAGCCCGATACTTGTCACGCTAAATTGTCCTTGTTATAATCAATCACCTAACAAAAGTTGTAATTTTTAAGTGAGCTTTCCATTATTTTGTTACAACCAAGAATAGTGCAGTGGAAGGGGAGGGCATGGCTTGTATTATGCATTAGATGGGTATCACCAAACTGTGGGAAGGAGGCAAGAGGACACTTGCACCCTTGCCCACTGTAAATTAATAATAACATTTTCAGTATTCACATATGTCACAGCTACAGCTTCGGCACTGTCAGTTCCAACACCAGATGGGAAAGATGGTTACTGCAACCAATAAACTTCTACTCAGTGATGATTGTTATGATGAAAATAATTAATTTTTGAACATGAGGTGCCTTTCCCATAATGGTTAAAGTCATGTAAGACTAATGAAGGTGCAGATGCAAAAGACATACCTCTGCCTGCCTTCCAGCATGTAATCTGACACCAAAAGCATCCTACATCACCTGCCAAAGAGTTCTTTATCATAAATCTTTAACATGGAAATGTGCTACTAATAAGAAAGCAGTAACCGAACATAATCATGTTATACTACTTCTAGCTTCACATGAGATCTCAGACAACCATCTTTTTTGCATCCCCATTTGCTTATCCTTTTGGCTGAGGCAGGGAGGTGGTGACAGTTCATTCTTCTGCAGAACACTGGATTGTACAGCCACTGAGAAGCAGAGAAACAAGAAGGAAAGAGAAGGAAAAGAATGACCAAAGAGAACGAAAGAACTGAAGAAAGGTCAGCCATCAATGCCAACCATCCCCTTCCTGTATCCTAATTGAGCAAGATTTATTATATTTTGAATTATATATCTTGTAAATTGGATTGTCATGAATATGTTTGATGACTGTAGAATAGTTTTGAATCTTTTAATGCTATAAAATATGGAAACGCAAGAAGCAAAACGGGTTTTTCCACTGAAATTGAACGGAAGTTTCTAAGTTTTCTCCATTCTTTCTTCTCTCACCACTTATTGAACTTTTGGCAATCTTTGCAGACTCAGGATTCATTATATCGCTTCTGGATCACTGTGGTGTTCCCAGTTGCCCAAATTTTGAGCAAACAGCTGAAAATTGTCAGTCATGTAAAGAAACTCATAAAACTGATTTTAAAAATTCAGACCTACGGGTTGCACATGAAGTCCAGCAAAGACCTTTACTGCATCAAAAATGGCAAAATTGTACTCTGACCTACTTGGATGTCAAATATGAGATAACCACATATACTAAGTCAAGAAAGTGAAAGCATGGACAACAAATGCACTCTAACTGATTTTCTGTAAATGAACTGATTTTAGAAGTAATTAAGAACATTAAGCTTATGATGAGATCATTTATCATTTGTTACTAATATCATGTTCCACAACCTTGTGCATTTCAAATGCCATTAATGGTATCGGCTATCTTAAGAACTTATAGAAGAATTTGATAGAAAATATGACAAGGGAACCGAATCCTCAGACCCTATCTCTAGGTTGCATGTGGTCTATTCCGCCAAATGCTATACACAAATTGTAGAAATGTATTCCACTCAAGTCCAGGCTGCCAAATAGATCTTCTCCATGAAAGATTGCCCCAATCTAGATCAAAAGGACTTTTGCTGAGTTAATACATATATCTTTACACCCTTATGACACATTTATTAACTTCTACCAACCCTAAAATAAGATAAGTCTTAGTTAATCACTGGCTTCAACTTCTAGTTTTTAACAACAAAATAGTTTAAATATGTATAACGAAAACCTTTAAATGCTCTAGTTAGAAAGAATGATCTTTTAACAATTCATAGTAAGAATAGAGGTAGAGGTAGACCTAAACTAATAGGGACAGAAATAATTAAAAAAGATATAACTATTTATAATTTGAATATTGATTTAGTCCTGAATAGAGCAGAGTAGAGGAAGCAGATTCATGTAGTCGACCTCATATAGTTGAGAAAAGGCTTAGATGAGTTGAGTTGAGTTGAGTATAAGATTGTTTCTAGAGAATTCAGTAGAACAACTCATTAGGTTGCACTCAAAGAAAGAAGCATTAGAGGCTCTAGTGTTTCTTCTAAGGAAAATTCTTTAATACTCAAGTCAGAAAGAGTACCAACCTCTTTGGAAGATCATGGCTTAAGCAAGAAGAAGGGTAAGAAGAAAGAGAGAGAGAGAGAGAGTGTGTGTGTGTGTGTGTGTTTGAACCTGGGTCTTAATCTTTTATTCTTTTATCATTGTGGTCTGCTTTTATAAGAGTTCAGACTGGGCTTATCATTGGTTGGGTCCTTTTTTAAGAACTCTTGGTCAATTCTTGATTTTATAAGAGTTAACCATAATTAAAGTCAGTTAAATACTTTATAGATTGGATTTAGGTTGTTATGAAGCAAGCAAAACCATTTGGTTTCACCAATAGGAATTCAATTCGTAAGTTTAGGTTTTTCCTTATTAGTTAATTAAATATGCCATGTGTCATCATTATATTGGCCTATTAAATTATCCTGCATTAGAAACCATTTATACTATGATGCCATCTTTTTTGTTTTGAAATCATTTACTCTAACGATGCATTTTTTACGAAGTTAAAGAGGGTGGAAAGTCAACTCCATAATTTTTTTACTTTCTTTTGAGGATGTTTGGCATGAGCATATTTTTTTAGAAGGTTCCTACAAAAAAAAGGGATAATTCTTGGGATAAAAAGAGGTTGAAACATTGAAACTAACCAAACTTTTACACTCTCCATCTACAAAAATAATCAAACATGATTAATAGAAAAATATTTATCCTTCTAAAATTTGCATCAAAAAATATTACTCACGTAACTTTTCATCCTTATTTTTTTAATCCTATGCACATAGAAACTAGTAGGATGAAATTGTAGAATTCTGCAAGAAGGTTTGCTATGGTACTCCTTCATTATTTTTAAAGTAATATTTATCATTCGTTAAAGTAAGATTGTTTGTAATATTTTGCTAGATAAACTGATCATCCTAACCAACCCATAATTTTTTGTCCTAGATAAACCTTCGATTTTCTCCTTTGAGTTTCTTTCGAGCCAACTACTCTTCTCAATTTCCAAACTCTTCTCAACCCTTTTTCTCTATGCATTAACATAACCAAAAATAGAAGAAAAAATATTTAAGCATGTCCGACCTAAATGAAATCCTACCACCTCATTGATGGAGTTCAATCGATCTATCTATCATCTCTGTATTCCCCCATGATCATGTTCTATAATAAAATATAATTTATTTTATTTTATTTATGCTCATTAGCCACGCAAATCACTCATTCAACCGATTACCCTTTTATTTAGTATGATGCATTAAAAGATAGTTAAATGATATGAAAAAAATATTTAAAAGAAAAGAAAAAAGAGTTTGGAGCATCACATCAAATGCCTCCAGGAAAACAAGATAACCAATTTCACCAACAATTATTCATTGCTACATAATTTTGGCAAATATACACTTTAAGAACAAATAATTTGAACTTGGATAGGTTCATGCTGTTTATGATGCTAAAAAATGGCAACAAATGGTTGGATAAGTTTATAATCTTGATATTTTGGATGATAAGGTGGGACTTCACTACAAGAAAATGCTGAAATAGCGACGATATTTTGCGACGTAAAATTTGCATCGCTAAATAGTAACCAAATTGCGACGCTTCAGTGATCATATTGATAAACAAAAAATAGCGACATATTTAGTAATGCAAAATATTGCATCGCTATATAACGATGCATTAGCGACTTAAAAATAATGCGTCGCTATTTAGCGATGCATCAGCGACGCACAAATATGTGCATAATAAATAATTTTTGTTAATTTTAGCGACGCAATTTATGCGTCGCTAAATAGTGACTCAGTAGCGATGCATTTTTTGCGTCACTAGTTAGCAATGCATTAGCGACGCACAAATATTTACATAATAAATAATTTTTGTTAATTTTAGCGATGCAAAATTTGCATCGCTAAATAGTGACACAGTAGCAACGCATTTTTTTTGCATCACTAATTAGCGACGCAGTAACGACGCACATATATATGCATAATAAATAATTTTTATTAATTTTAGCGACGCAAAATTGGCGTCGCTAAATAGTGACTCATTAGCGATGCATTTTTTGCGTCACTATTTAGCGTTGCATAAATATATGCATAATAAATAATTTTTGTTACTTTTAGTGACGCAAAATTTGCATCGCTATTTAGTGATGCATAAATATATACATAATAAATAAATTTTGTTAGTTTTAGTGATGCAAAATTTGCGTCACTAAATAGTGACGCATAATATTTAGCAACGCATTAGTGATGCATTAGTAACGCATTAGCGATGCTACAAGAAATTTTTTAAATTTTTGATGCATTTTGCCATCACAAAATTACAAATATTCTTGATGCCCTAATCCCTGATCATCCCATGCCTTGTCCTGGTTGTAGATCACAACAGCTCCGAAGCTCCTCGCAGGGTTAATGTCAATCCCCGTGATAGGGATTGTGGCTAGATGGACCATGAACATTGCAAAACCAATTGGAAGTGGAGCCAAAACCTAGATGGATAATTGAAACCAATAGACAATATTAGACTTCAAATTTTGGTCGTACATAGACTTAATTACACGGGACCCGCTAGACCAGAATAATCGGTCCATTGTATTACACTTTGGTTTTACATACCTAATTATGAACCACTCCCCAATTAAGGATGCAAACTTTTTTTAAAAAAATTGAAAAACAAAGATGCAAATGGATGAAAGCACTTACAGGGACGTGGGTCGGTTGCGAAGAAGACGGTGTAAATGAGGACGAAGGTACCGATGATCTCCGCCGCTAGTTCTATCCCTCTGGATAGCCGAAGCTGAGCTCGTTGGCCTTGCACGGTTGTGGTACGCCTTCTGGAATGCCTTGACAAATTTCATGCCGCAGATGGCTCCCAGACACTGCACAATCATGTAGAGAAGGCTCGGACAGCGAGACCTTGCGAGCCAGCTGAAACAGCCCGAACATCACCGTCGGGTTTATGTGACCGCCTACAAACGAAAGAGAGTGAGAACGAACGCCGAATGTTGAGCAAAATTATATAAGACACAAAGGCATTATGAATTATATATATATATATAATATTTAATAATTTAATAATTTATTATTATGAATAAAAATATATATGCATGTTCTATCATGCATATCTACTCTCCATTGTGCTATATAAACTTGATTAAGAAGTGCAACTGATTCATATATAACCATCCTCAATAGTCTTGCTTCACCATACATGCAATTCATAGTTGTCTACAATAATTACAGTTAAGTCCATGATAATTCAAAGATTTTAAATGGATACGGGATAGAATTTATAGTATATAATTTTAGAGTAATCAAATTTTGTGATGAAAGCCGGATAACTTACTTATAGAATAACTGGATAAATATGATTGCTTTATGATATAAAATATTAAGTAATTAAAAATAATAATATTTTTTGTTAATTTTAACGATGCATTAGTAATGTCAAATTCAAATTTAATAAATAATTTATGCTAATTTTAGTGATGCAAATAATGAGCTACTATTTAGCGATGTATTTAATAAATAATTTTTATTAATTTTATTGATGCATAATTTGCATCGCTATTTAACGATGCAAAAGGGACATGATAGAAAAAAATATATCAAATTACGACTAATTTGCGATCCATTTTAGCGTCACAAAGTTACAAATATACACTGCCTAATCCTTGATTCATTTCTCGTACCTATCGAATCAAGCTTCCCTCGCGCCGTCCCCGGAGCCTTCGCCGCCCGTAGCATCGTCGGTGGAGAAGGGCCTCGCAAGTCCAGGTACTCTTCCTTACCCTCTTCTTTCTTTTGCCATCATGTTGTCCCCGAATCGTTCCCCGACTCCGATCTGGAGATCCTTCTGAAAAACATCGGCTTTCGTATGAAACAAAACGTGAGAACATGGAGCTGCCCATTTTCTGATGCCATCTACTCTCTATAGAAAGCTCTCGCGCGCATGGGGAATGGGGGATTTAGGGTTAGTGTTTCTCCTTGTGTCTTAGTGTTATTGTTTCTTTGTTCTCCCTTGCGGGATCATTGTAGGGTTTTTTTTTTTTTTCCTCTGTCGTATGTATTGGTAGGGTTTGGGGGATTCTATGACCGGAAATCTTCGTGGGCCCACGCCATTCATTGAAAGCCTGAAGCTTTTCTGGATTTGGTCCCTCGCCCCGGTGGTGTTGTTACCCTGTTAATGCGGCCCCTGTTTTTATTTGTTTCAAGCTCGAGTCTCTTGAAAAGCTGACGTTTTTTTGCTCTTATGACTGGTTCAAAGAAGGTTTTTTGTTTTCCTTCTTTTTTTTTTTTGACGGGGGGCTGGGAGAGGATTTCTATTCGTGCAAGTAGAGGAATGTCAGTAGATTGCTTTGCATATGTTTGACGGTAGCTGGTGACGAAATCTACGACTGTTTAAGGAAATGTAGGATTTTGGTGGTGATGCTTGGATGATGCAGGACACAAAGGGGGCTTTGTGGGGAGATTGATGGTGGGCTTCTTCTCTTTCTCCGTTTGGGTTTTCTCCGCTTCAAAGATCTTCCTCTATTTTTTCAGAAGGAAGGTGTCGAATTGGAGAAACAAAGTTCATGCTAGTTTCTATTATCTCATTCTATGGATCTTGGCAGTGGTAGTTTTAAGCTATGGCATGCTTGCAAGTTTAGGTGGGATGGGTTAGTGTTATTTATGGGCTGATCATTCGTATTCTGATGTGTTTAGATGTTGCTGTGTTAGCTAGTCTTTCTGATGTTAGGTGGTGTTGTCTAATTTTGAGCTCCAAATTCAAACAAGCTGAATATGAGACAGGCCGATCTCACTAGTTTTGGATTGATATAGCTCAATGGAAGAAAATTAAAACCCCCAAAGAAAAACGCCTTGACCCCTTCTGTTCCATCTCTCTCTTGAATGTTCCAGATCATTCACCCAAACTTCTAGTCCTCTCTGAGCTCCAAATCAACACAACCTCCTCTAACTTGGACCTTGCTGCCAGATCTCTTACCTCATGGTCCTATGACAGCTAGTGCTCTCCCTCTTTAGTCTCTCAACTCTATGGCCCAGCATCAAAATGAGCTGGCCCAACATCAAAATGAGCCAAGCTTTTCTCAAAGCTGATCCAAGCTTGAGCTAGTCATCTAGAATTTTCAGCTGAAATTGAGTTGGATTGAGATGCCCTTCCCTAACCCTGAACACCTTTCGACTTCTCATCGGAACCAACCTCCACTGTTTTGTGCATAGTAGCACATGCCTCCAAAACTATTCCCTGAAGTTGATTTTCTCCAATGACATCAAAAAATAGGTTCAGATCTTTTCCATGGAGGATGCCCTCATCATTCAACTCTAGAATTCACTGATAGGATGAGGATAACCCATAAACAGAATCAGATTGAAGAAATCTTATTGAAAAAACATAAGGCCAACAGAAGTTAAATTTAATGAGACTTAAACCAAAAGGAGGAGGGTATAGAATTTTGTGTGTAAAAAATCGTAACAACAAAATGTTCTTAGAAAATAAAGTTCACAAAGCTATTACAGAATTTGACAGAGACAAGTAGCCAGAGAGACGAGAACACTAGTGTAACTCCATTTCAACATTAATATAAAATATTTAGGATAATTCAATATTGATACTTGCACGGTTTCGATACTTATAATATTGATGCTTGTAAATTTTGATATTTGTAATATTGATACTTGTTAATTTTGATATATGAATACTAATACTTGTCATATTGATACTTGTAAATTTTTATTGATACTTGTAAATTTTGATACGAAAATTTGGCCTGCTATGTCTTCTAACTTGTTACATTTTATTACCAACAATAATAATTATGGTTTTTATTGTAAAATAAAAGTTGTGTTCATATAAGTCATCCCAAAATGAGCGGGGATCGCTCGTGAATGTATGCAAGGTTGAAGGATGGATTGCTTAATCCTGATTTTATTAACGATTTGGAGAAATTTATTGTGTTTGCTTGTAGCCAACCATATTGGATGGATGATCCTCTGATTAGATGCCTTTGTAATTTGAAAAAAAAAGTCAAAACAAAGCCTATAGAGATGTTGAAACTGTGAAGGTTCATCTTTGAAGGAAAGGATTTGTTCCTGGGTATGAAGTTTGAAACTATCATGGTGAAACAGAAGGAATGGTGAAACAGAGTACTTGTACTAGATGCATATGGGTTGTAAGTACTTAATTTCTTTTACCGTTATGCTAATTTTAATGCTAATTATTTATAAACATGCATTGTTTACCTTTATGTTTTGTAGCAGTTTTATTGAGCAGCATACTATCGAGCCAGATCAGAGCTATATTTCATAGGTGCGCTGATCCGACTGGACACGTCTGGCATCACGTGTCTTGGGCACGAGAGAGTAGTATTTTTCTGAGTTTCAGGTAAACTATCTTTTTTTGACCCTAAATCAGTCATGTGTATAAATAATTCTATTTTATGTATGCAACTAACATTTTATTTTAATACAGAAGAAGTTTACATGGGACCCTACCATCCATGACACCATTAGGTTGGCATGGGATGCCCTAGCTGCACGACGATACTCGACATGCTTCATCGTTGAAGAAAGTCTGGTCAGCTTCCTGTGCATATGCTGGAGGATATATGGCACGAGTGGCAGCAAGTGTGGCAGTCAAAGGCCTGGCGCAGGAGGTCCTCCACAGCTATCATGAACCGCCGATCCGAAAAGGGTGGTCCAGGTATAGGTTTCTCCTGCCACACCTCAGGTTCCATTTCCATTCGGGAGCATCAACGTTGTTTGGTAAGAAAACATAATTAACCAACTTACTTTTAATTTTATTTACAAATACTTACATTTGTTATCTATTTCTATTTCTATAGACTATGTAGTAGGGCACAGACCCAGGAGAGTATCATTTGTTTAAGGCGACACATACAAAGAAGGACGGTTTCTGGGTCGATGCACGGTCACAGCAAGTTGGAGTTAGGATTTGCTTCTAAAAACTTAATGAATATTTTTAATTTGCATACTTCTTATATAACCATTTTTTCTATTTCTTCTAGGCACGAGTGGATGAGCTGTTCTTCCAAGCATCATAGGTTGACTCTACTGGTAGGGAGACGTTCATCGAGCTTTCACCACAGGAGTCTCGATGGATATTCTTGAAGTTGTTGGTGCCTAGCCACATGACCATAGAGTGTATGGTCTAGGCACCAAAGCTTCCATATACTTCCCTGTTTCAGGCTCCTGTTCGCACCATACTAGATCTGGTGATATTCCTACTGAGCACATCGATGAGATGAGGCGATCCATTACAGATCAGGTTCGACAGAAATTTCAGCAGGAGCTTGCCGATCTCATAGCACAGCATGAGCATACTTTGGCACTTCAGTAGCAGCTTACAGACATGAGAGCACAGTAGGAGCATACTTTGGCACTTCAGTAGCAGCTTACAGACATGAGAGCATAGTATGCCATGGATCGACAGCAGATGCAGGAGTTGGTTCGCCTGATGTCGCAGAACATAGCATCTTCACTCTTCGATACATCCCGCCCTTCACCACGTGATTCCACTACAGAACGATTGATGTTATTTTTATTTTTCTGTTTTGTTTACATTATTGTTATTTATGTTTCATTTAGGTAATGAATCGAAACTTATCTTCTACTCTACTTTATTAAAAAAAATTCAAACTTTTTTTGCAATTTGAATGTCTATTTAGCGAATTAGCACCGGTAGCTATTTTAAATTATCATGTCTCTTTTATAGCATGAATTGTATTTGTATAAGCAAGTTTAAATTCTACTTTTAGTTAATTATTTAAAAATATTATTAAATATTACGATACCCTAACGATGTTATTAAACCCTAAACCCAAATAGCGATGCATTAATGCATCACAAATGTGTCACTAAATAGTGACACATTAAGTGCATCACTAAATAGTGATGGATTATTGCGTCACAAATGCATCGCTATTTAGTGATGCATTACTGCATCACAAATGTGTCACTAGATAGTGATGCACAAAATGTGTCACTAAATAGTGACGCATTTAGTGCGTCGCTAAATAGCAACGCATTTGTGACGCATGAACCCTTTACCGACCGATCATTTAGCGACGGAGCTTTGGCATCGTTAATTAAGTTTAGCGATGCATTTTTAGCATCGCTAAAAGTTGAATTTCTTGTAGTGTTGGGAGAGCCCATAATTAGAATCATTTATGTCAATCACTTGGATAAGAATACAAACCCCTCTTGGTTACATACAACTTGGTAAGTGCCGAAGTGTGAAAAAAGTGATCCTTCGCTCCAAGACCGTTGGTGTTATATTATATGAATAAGATATTAGAAGTACATAAACAAATACTTTGAAAGTCAACTTGCTCTCTAGCTTCTTTAAATGGTTAATTTCAGGCTCAATCGTCGTCAACCCTCACATGATTCTCCACGACCTATATATTTAGTATTTTTTCTATTGCATGAATTAAAGCTTTGTGCTTCTTCCTGCAAATACATATCATAAATTATATATATATATATATATATATATATATATATATATATATATATAGAGAGAGAGAGAGAGAGAGAGAGAGGGAGATTCTCTTTTACTTGATTAGTCAGAAGGATCTTTATTCAGATTCAATCAAATTTAAATTTAAATATTAAGTTTTCATAACAATGATATAAGTTATTAGATGTAATCATTGTATTTAAAATGTTTGCATATAAAAAGTTATATGGTTTAAAAATGATCTTATTCTTTACCCCAACCGTTTGAGCCACTAAACATTCTAACATAATATTTGAATCTCATGAATCATAAGTCAATAATTTTTAAATTGCATGATATTTAATATATATACATGCATGCATGTATTAGCATGCATATACACATAATACTTGACACAAGTATATATGAACCGATGGGTAGCATGGTACTGTTGAAAAATAATATTTTAAAAATATAAAGGACTAGATGATAACTATCAAATGTTTGAGAAGCAATATCAATTTTAGATAGAAGTCTATATTATATTATTCTATGTAGAAATTTTAAGATTATGTGTGACTACTAGCTATAGTCTAAAACTGATTACAAAGCATCATGTCGGCAAAGCCCATCATAAAAAATAATATCTTACTCAAAGGGAAAGAAAAAAAAAAAAACAACAAACAAAAGTATTGTTTTGTATAAGATTCTGTGATCCCCGAGAAATTTCCATGCTACAACGTGGATCCCAAAGTCTACAATATTTTTTCAATAAAATATCACCCTTGCTTCCAATCACTGTAGGACAATTGGACAAGTCCAGTTACCCTTATGCGGCCCATTCACAAGCAAACATGCATGAAAGTTTATAGTATTTAGATTCGTCATATCTATTGACTGGATAACCGCTTTTGTTGTCCATAAAAGATAGTGGATTTGTTTCAATGCCAGTTCAAAATTTTAAATTTTAAGGACAACCAAATTTTAATAGTGGCTAGTGGATATTTCACGTTGAAAGTGCATTCAGGTGTCACACTCGGATCTAAGATCATGCAATCAAGCAATGCATAATTCCCAAACAACTTCACAAAGCACATAGCACTCACAGGTCCTCACATAAAGTCATGAACTTTGAAGAATACAATCTCATTCACCGCTGTGCTTAACAAACCACAGTACTATATAACAAACTAATCCATTTCTTTTTGTTTATCCATTAAAGCATCATTGACATAAGTGAAGATGAAATATACCTGTCATGAACATGAACATTCACCTCATATTTGTTTGGGTCAAGGGTGATAATTCCATCTTGGCCTTCTCGGCTGTTTCAGCGAGTCATTGGAGGGCTTCTTCACCTTTCAAAAGATCAATGCCTTCCTCTCTCTTGAAGTTTGCAACAAGCCACCCAACAATTCTCTGTGCAAAAAAAGATGAACAAGGATTTCTTTAGTGATCTTCTAAAAAATTTTATGTGCATCTTCCTTTGCACTAGATGCAGAAGATTTAGCATACAGCATGCCAGAAAAAAAAAAAAGATTTGGCCTTTTAGATGGCATGAATTTTGACAAAAATATTGGCCAAAAATTTTGCAAACCGTACAAAGAACACATTGTGCATGACCTTTCCATATAAGTTTTATCTGACATAATGTAAAGCTGCTATATGGAATAGAATATTGAGTAATACTGAAATAATATGTAAATAAATTAAGTGTAACATAAATGCGTATGTTAAGATGGATATATGGTAAAACTTTAAAAGATAAAATTAGAAATAAATATATAAGAGAAATGATAAGACTAGCTCCAATTGAAGATAAAATAAGAGAAAATTGATTACAATGGTTTGGATATATACAACAAAGACCTTTAGATGCTTTAGTTAAAAGAGTAATCTTTTAACAATCCATAGTAAGGATAGAGATAGGGATAGATTTAAACTAATATGAACAAAAATAATTTAAAAAAATATAATTATTTGTAATTTGAATGTCGACTTAGCTCTAAAAAGGAAGCATATTCATGTAGCCAACCCTATATAGTTAAAAAAGGGCTTAAATGAATTGAGTTAAGTTGAGTTGAGTCGAGATAGTGTAAAGCTCAGTGAGTACCATAGGATACAACATTCCAGCCTCACCTAGGAATTTAAATGGCGGTGGCATGGAACATGCCAGCTAGCACATGCTTCACTGTGCCAAAATCTGAAAGGCCCCCCTTTAATCTGAAAATATTTTTAAAAGAGCTCATGAGTGAACTGCCAACCCATGCCAGGTGCTGGTACAGGACCAGAGCATGAAATCATATGTTCATTTCTCAGATGTTGCGTAATGAAAAAAACATTCAACCAACGTGTCAAAATATCTCCACCAAGATGTGTCCCCAGAAGTAGAAAGCACTTCAAAAACACCATCTTCAAGGTCAAGATATGGATGATAACTTCCAAAGAAAATAGCATTCAATGGCGAGCAACGACATATCACTAACATGGATGATATGCTTGCTGTATCTTCTGTAGCTCCAGATGTGTTTGTTTGATTCATGAAATGCATCAGTTGTCTGGTAATCATAAGACAGGCATGCATCTTGTTTGGTAACTGATACTTCCGGATAGATTAGAGTTAGAAATATGGAAAGATTGATGACAATGAAGACAAGGAAGTGGGCGCATGTTAAGAATGATCCAGAGCTCAATATCTGAGCCCAAGTTATATAAATGTTAAATGACTGAAACTTCCATAAGCTTGACTGACCATACCAAAATCTATTAGCATTCACGTACTGACGGCCCAAATACATTTCTCTATCAGTCCTAACATTTGTAGAACTGAGGTTAGAAGATCGCTATCAATAAACCTACATGTTAGACTGTTAGTGAAGACATTAGCCACTCAAATGATCATGTTTTGCATCATCAAAACTAATCAAAATAACGGATGAAATGAATTGCAAATAGGGGTAAAAATAGTCTCGAGCCAAGACAATTGGATCTTGGGCTAGGCTTGAGCTACTCGCGTTGATCTTGGATTTAAATAGATCTCGAATAAGAACTTTGGATCAGTTGGTCTAATTTAGCTCGAGCCTAGTTTTTTCAGGTAAAATGTTCTTGTTCAGGTTAGATCAAATTGAGCTCCAGCTTAGGCCTGCGCTCAGGCTTGGTCCAAGATTTGAATGGGACCCAAGAAAAAAAAAATGCCAGGCTTGAAGTCTCCCACAATATTTTTATTTTTATTTTTAATCAATTCCAATCTAGTTGTGAAATCACTGGTCCACTTGCAACCACGCTGATGTTTACGGCCAACAAGCATCACAACTTGTCAAGTAACGTTATCAGGGATGAAATATTATTCAAAGCAACAAGAGAGCCATGGATTTTGAAGTCCACACCCAAGTTCTTGAAAACGGTGTGCGCCGTAGGAAATATTTGCTAAGAGGTCCATAATTGCAGTTGCCAAGAGTACTAACTATATCAATGACCAAATTGCACAGTTTCACTGGCTTCCCCATCGCATTTCCGCTTCGTTTGTAACTAACACACACCGCTCAGGCGGTAGCCCAATGGTTGAGATTTTTCCACACAATCACGACGTCTTAGGTTCGAGGAATGAGGTTGCGGTTAACTCGAATAATTCCTAGGTTAACCCTTGGGGCCGGGCCTGAAACATTGGTGCTGGAGGGGCTAAGGTTTCTTCTAGTCTCCTTATTTTGACTTCTGGCACCTGTATGGGGTTAGGTTGACCTACTCGTCTTCGGACAGGGAACGGCTGCGCAAATCTCACGCCGTGCATGGAACATATCCTAGTCTCCCTGTTTTGACTTCTAGCACCTGGGTGGGTCAGGTTGACCTACTCGTCTTCGGGCGGAAAACGGCTGTGCAAATCTCGCACCGTGCATGAAACATATCCTGACGAAGAACGGAGTCGCATGGGACCTAGCTACGGATCGGCAAAGCCCTCCTTCCCCTTTTTCTTGTACCAAAAAAAAAAAAAAAAACTAACACACCATGAAAGGTCTTTCTTCATGAGTTAATTAATGTTGGCAAAATCTTGGTCTTAACCAACATTATTTAGATGCAACACAAGTTGGAATGTTTTATGGCTGTAAAAAATATATATAGTTTTTATGGTCTTATATTTGATTTTGAAATTGTTGCGTTTTTTTTCTAGTCTTTATATGACAGATGAGATTGTTTTGTGAAAAATCCAGTACAACAACTTGTTAGGTTGCACTCAATAAGAGTACCAACCTCTTTGGAAGATCATGGCTTAAGCAGAAGGAAGGTAAGAAGAGAGAGAGAGAGAGAGAGAGAGAGAGATCTTAATCTTTCTGTTGGACCTAGGGTGGTGCTCCCAAAGTTTAGGCAAATATGGGAAGGGCAAGATCCATACTTCATGAGGCATCATGGAAGGTTCTAGAGTTGTTTTGTGCTTATGGGTTTTAAGGGAGCTAATTTGTATTGAGCTGAGTGTGAGTCTAAGGGGTTTGAGATTGAGTCAAGTCATAGGTGTACATGAGCTTCAGGTTAACTTAATCTCATCGGATTAGCCGTAAAGTTTTTTTGACTCATGATCAAATCAGCTTGGCCATGTATTTAAACCTTATACCCTAAGGTTTGTATAAGAAACACATTGATTCTTTTCTTCTAAGAAAAATATTTTCTTTCAATAAAAAATATTTTCCCTCTTCCCTCACCAAGCCGCCACCCTTTCTCCCCCTAGGAGATGTGAGAAACCCTAGCCACCCCTTCTCTCTCTTCCTATGCTTAAATTTCTCTCTCCTCATATTTCTCTCTCTAGAGCATTTTCTCTCTCTAGGATATTTTTCTCTTTCTAAAATGTGAAGGTGGCTCCCCCTCTCTCTCTCTTGCTTGCACCCCAAGCTTTCTATCTCTTCTAATGCCATTTTCTCTCTAGAAGTGTGGCATATGGAACTTTCTCTTTCTAGGCATCATTCCTTCTCTCCTAGCATGCGGCATCCTTCTCTCTCTAAGAAGGGAGAGGCGTGAATCCTTAGGATGCATCTTTCTCTCTCTAGATGTTCTTCTCTCTCTAACTTGTGCCCCAAGTTTCTATCTTCTAGACGTCCTCTCTTTTAGGGATTCTTTCTCTCTCTCTTGCATGGGATTAGGTGGCTGTTCTATTCTCTCTTGATGGCTTATTGTTTGTCTAGATCTGGGGATTTTTTGCAGCAATTGGTTCAGGCATCAACTAGTTTTTCACAACAATTGGTATTAGATCCTGGGTTTGCGAGGAGAAAGGAGAGCAGATCAAGGATTGAAGATTTTCAAAGGGCTTAAAAAATTTTAGCAAGGCTTTATTAAGGTATTTCTCGATCTTCCTACAATTTTTGCTATATTTTTGGTGTTAGATCTAGCCATGGGTAGCAACATTAAGGTGGATTTTGAGAAATTTGATGGGAAGGAAAGCTTTTCTATGTGAAAAGTTTATATAGAGGAACTTCTGGTGCAGCATGAGTTGGATCTGGCATTGGAAGAACATTCAGATGGGATATCAGATAGGCAATGGATGTCTTTGGAGAAGCAGGCATGTTCAGCAATTAGATGGTGCTTGGTAGATTCAACCCTTTATTTAATACTAAAGGAGAAGACCCCAAGGGACTCTGGTTGAAGTTGTGCACTCTCTACATAGGGAAGAACATATGCAACAAGCTGATGTTGAAGAAGTGCCTCTACAGCCTTTGGATGGCCGAAGGTGGAGATGTAGTGGCTCACATTGAGGTCTTCGACTAGATCAGCAATGAGTTGTTGAATGTTGGGCTGAAGATGGAGGAGGAAAACAAGTCTTTGCTGTTATTATGTTCGCTGCCCTCTTCGTATGATCTATTGATCATAATGCTGCTCTACGGAAAGTAAACACTCTATTATGAGGACATAGTCTCAGTGCTACGCACGAATGAGTAGAGAGAGAGGATGACCAAGGAAGGAATTTCACATGAGTGTTTGTATGTGGGGGAAAGGTCTAGAAGAGGTAGGGATAGAAGTAAGCAAAGGGGATGGTCAAAGTCCACGAAGGGAAAAAGAGAAGCCAGGTGTTTCAAATGTAGTGAGCTTGGACATTACAAAAGGGATTGTCCTAAGTGAAAGAGTTAGAAGGGAGGAAAGAAAGGATTTGAATCTTTGAGTACAGTTATTGATCAGGAGGTGGAGGATGACCTCTTAGTGGTATCAGCTGGTCACATGCATAGCACAGAAGTATGGATCCTGGATTCAGCCCATTCACATCACTACATACCAAATCGGTCTTGGTTTAGTACATATACCAAGGTCGATTAGGAGAGTGTGACTCTTTGAGATGATCATCCTAGTAAGGTGGCTAGTATTGGCACAGTGAAGTTCTAAACATCTCCAATGGTGCTATGGTGATGATAAGAGGAAGAAGGCTAGAGAACAACCTCTACAGGATTTGTGGTGACTGGAAGATCTGAGGTAGCAACTATGGCAAAGGATCCTCATGATGTGTACAAGATGTTGCATTACCGTCTAGGCCACATGGGAGACAGGAGGCTGAAGGAACTGAGCAAGAGGGGGCTGATTCCATATCTAAGTGATAGAGATATGGAAATCTATGAGCTATGTCAAATGGGAAAGTAGAAGAGAGTTTAATTCACAGTTAGCACAGCCAGAAGTATAGCACCCCTGGAACTGGTACACACATATGTATAAGGACCAGCCCTAGTTTTAGCCAGAAATGGGGCAAGATACTACTTGATCCTAATTGATGATTTCTCAATGAAGTTTGGGTCTACTTTATGAGGGAGAATCAGAAGTTTTCGTTAGATTCAAAATTTAGAAGGCTGAGGTGGAGAAGGAATAGGGCAGGAGTGTGAAGTGTCTGAAGTAAGATAATAGTGGAGAGTACACCAGCAAGGAGTTTTATAGCTTTTGTGAGGAGTGGGATATAAAAAAGTACTTCTCAGTGAAAGGAACTCCTCAACAGATTGCGGTGGCCGAAAGGATGAATAGAATACTTTTGAAAAAGGCAAGGTGCATGAGGTTGTAAGCAGGGCCTCCTGTGGTGTTATAGGTTGATGCAGTGGATGCAACCAATTACTTGATCAATTGGTCACCGCACACCAAGTTCGACGAAGATATTTTAGAGAAGATGTGGTCTGAAAGGAAGGTAAGCTTGAACCATCTGAAGGTGTTTGGGTGCATGGCATTTGTGCATGTTGGTATTGAGGAGCGAAGCAAATTGAAAGTTAGATCAAAGAAGATGATGTTTCTGGGCTATCTGTGTGGTATCAAGGGGTATCGGCTATGGGACCCCTAGGATAAAAAGGTCATCATCGATAGAGATATGAACTTTGATGAGAACTTAATCCTTCATAGGCGAGATGGCATAGAAGCACAACAGGAGTAGCAAGAGGTATAGCAAGGCAGCACTGGGCTGATGACCTCCTATACATTAGTTAGCTTGCAAATGGACCGAAAGGATTTGAGATTTAGGTGGATATAACTAACATGGGAAGCAGAAGCCAAGGAGTTCAGTAGAGGCAGTTGGGCGAAGGACTGATATTGGGATCACACCACATAAGCCCAAAAGGAACGTGCAACCATCAGATCGATACGGTTTCAAAGATTCAGTGTTATATGCCCTAGTGACGGTGAAATGAAATCCCTACACTTATGAGGATGTTGTGAAAAGCCATGACAGAGATAGGTGAGTCCAAGCGATGGACATGGCGGAGGTGTTGAGTCCTTGAAGCACTAGGGTGAAGATTGTTGGACCTGGTGTGGTGCTCCTAAGGTGCAGGAGAACATGAAAAGACCAAGGTTCACACTTCATAAGGCATCATGAAGGGTTTTAGAGTTATTTTGGGCTCTATGTTATCTCAAGGCCCATGTTGGGATATGGGTTTTGAGGGGGCTAACTTATATTGAGTTGAGTGTGAGTCCAAGGGTTTTGAGATTGAACCAAGTCATAGGTGTATATGGGCTTGGGGCGAACTTAATCACATCAAGTTAGTCGTAGAAGTTTTTCTGAGTCAGGGTGAAGCCAGTTTGGCCATATATTTAAACCTTAGACCCTAAGGTTTATGTAAGAAACACATTGATTCTTTCTTTCAAAAAAATTATTTTCTCTCTCTTCCCTCACTAAGCCACTACCCTCTCTCTCTCTCTCTCCTTAGGAGGCGTGAGAAACCTTAGCTGCCCCTTCTCTCTCTTCCTACACATGAATTTCTCTCTCCTTATATCTTCTCTCTAAGATATTTTCTCTCTCTAGGATATTTTTCTCTCTATAAAACATGAAGGTGGATCCCTCTCTCTCTTGCTTGCGCCCTAAGCTTTGTCTCTCTCCTAGCACCATTTTTTCTCTCTAGAAGTGAGGCTTATGAAACTTTCTCTCTCCTCATAATTTTCTCTCTCTAAGCTTTTTTCCTTCTCTCCTAGCATGCGACATCCTTCTCTCTCTAAGAAGAGAGAGATGTGAAGTCTTGGGATGCCTCTTTCTCTCTCTAGATGTTCTTTTCTTGCTCTAACTTGTTACATAAGTTTCTCTATCCTAAGCATTCTCTCTTTGAGAATTCTTTCTCTCTCTACATTGGATTAGGTGGCTATTCTATTCTCTCTCTTGGTGGCTGATTTTTGGTTCAGATCTGAAGATTTTTCATAGCAGTTGATTTAGGCATCAACTAGTTTTCTGTGTACTTTCATTCTCTTGTCATTGAGAATTATGATTTGCTTTTATAAGAGTTTGAGAGAGGGTTTACCATTGGTTGGGTCCTTTTGAAGAACCGTTGATCAAGAGTCGACCATAATTAAAGTCAATTAAATAGATTGGACTTGGGTTGTTGTGAAGCAAGCAAAACCATTTTGGTTTCACCAACAGAAATTCAACTTATAAATTTATTTTTTTTCTTATTAATTAAATATGCCATGTGTCACCATCAAATTAGCCTATCAAATTATCCTGAATTAGAAACCATTTATACTATGATGCCATGTATTTGGTTTTGAAATCATTTACTCTAATGGTGAATTTGGTACGAAACTAAAGAGGGTGAAAAGTCAATTTTATAATTTTTTTACCTTCTTTTGAGGATGTTTGGCATGAGCTTAATTTTTTAAGAAGGTTGCTATTAAAAAAAAAAAGATAATTTTGAAGATAAAAGGAAGTTGAAACATTGGAACTAATCAAACTTTTACACTCTCCATCTACAAAAGTAATCAAACATGTTTAATAGAAAAATGCTTATTCTTCTAAAATTTGCATCAAAAAATATTACGTACGTAATTTTTCATCCTTAATTTTTTAATCCCATGCACACTAAGAAACTAGTAGGATAAAACTATAGATTTACAAAGAGGTTTGCTATGGTATTCCTTCATTATTTTTAAGGTAATATTCATTGATCGTTAAAGTGGGATTGTTTGTAGTATTTTGCTAGATAAACCAATCATCCCATAATTTTTTGTCTTAGATAAACCTTCGGTTTCGTTCTTTGAGTTTCTTTCAAGCCGACTACTCTTTTCTCTTTACAATCTCCTCTCAACTCTTTTTTTCTATGAGGAGTCAATACAGTCAAAAAAAAATAAGAAGAAGAGGATATTTAAGCATGTTTGAATATTTAAGCATGTCTGAACTAAATGAAATCCTACCACATCATTGATGGAGTTCAATCGATCTCTCTATCATCCATGTATTCTCCCATAGTCATGCTCTATAATAAAATATGATTTATTTTATTTTATTTACACTCATTAGCCATGCACATCACTTATTCAATCGATTACCTTTTATTTAGTTTGATGCATTAAAAGATAGTTAAATGATATGAAAAATGATTTTTAAAAAAAGGAAAAGAGTTTGGAGCATCACAGCAAAGGCCTCTCGGAAAACAAGATAAGCAATTTCACCAACAATTATTCATTGCTACGTAATTTTGGCAGATATACACTTTAAGAATAAATAATTTGAACTTGGATAGGTTCATGCTGTTAATGATGCTAAAAAAATGGCAACGAATGGTTGGATAAGTTTATAATCTTGATATTTTGGATAATAAGGTGGGACTTGGGAGAACCCACAATTAGAATCATTTATGTCAATCATTTATGTGCCGAAGAGTGAAGCAAGTGATCCTTCGCAAGACCGTTGGTGTTATATTATACGAATAAGATATTGAAGTTCTGAATCAAATACTTTGAAAGTCGACTTGCTCTCCAGCTTTTTTAAATGGTTAATTTAAGGTTCAATTGCCATCAATCGTCACATGATTCTCCATGACCTATATATTTAGTATTTTTTCTATTGCATGAAAGCTTTGTACTCCTTCCTACAAATATGTTATCATAAATTATTATTATTATTATTATTATTATTATTATTATTATTATTATTATTATTATCTTTTATATAGAGGGAGATCCTCTTATACTTGGTAATTCAGAAGGATCTCCATTCAGATCCAATCAAATTTAGATTTAAATATTAAGTTTGCATAACAATGATATAAGTTATTAGATGTAATCATTGTATTTAAAATGTTCAAATACAAAAAGTTATATGGTTTAAAATGATCTTATTCTTTATCCCAACCGATTGAGCCACTAAACAATATTCTAACATTATATATATATATATATATATATATATGAATCTCATGAATCATAAGTCAATAATTTTTAAATTGAATCATGTCAATAATTTAATGATATTTAATATATATACATCCATGCATGAATTAGCATGCATATACACATAATACTTGACACAAGTATATATGAAACCGATGGGTAGGATGGTACTGTTGAAAATAATATTTTAAAAATATAAAAATTTAGCTGATAACTATCAACAGTTTGAGAAGCAATATCAATTTTAGATAGAAATTTATATTATATAATTATGTGTAAAAATTTTAAGATTATCTGTGATTACTGGCTATAGTCTAAAACTGATTACAAAGCATGATGTCGGCAAAGGCCATCATAAAAAGTAATATCTTACTCATAGAAAAAAATAAATAAATAATAACAAACAAATTAAAGTATTGTTTTGGATAAGATTTTGTGATCTCCGAGCAATTTCCAAGCTACAACGTGGATCCCAAAGTCCACAATATTCCTTCAATAAAAACATTACCCTTGCTTCCAACCACTGTAGGACAAGTCCAGTTACCCTCTGCGACGCACTCACAAGCAAACATGCATGGAAGTCATGCTCGCTCTCTCTCTCTCTCTCTCTCATTGGTTGGAACAAAAGAAGCCGTGTTGTACCATTAAAAAAATAAAAAAAAAAAAAAAAGAAGCCGTCTGAAATGGCGATAGGGGGGCATGGCTTGAGATCTATAATAAAACTAAATAATCTCGTCGCAATTCCTCTGGGTTACGGAGTACGTAAACATCTGTGCCTAAACTAAACGACAACGCAACCAACGAGCGGATGGAATTTGTATGGATTTGGTGCGACGTCACGATCTTGGAATTGTGCCGCCTTGATTCGAGGCAGTGGACGAGCAAGCACGGCACCCGCCATTGATCGATGCTACGGCCAAGAAAGCCATCCAGCTTTGCTTTCACCATTCAACGTACTGATCAATTGGGTTTCTTTGCCGCCCTGCCCTTTATATATATATATATATATATATATTAAAAATAAATACATTAGAATCATTAAGATGATAAAAATTATTTAGCCATTTAACCTTCGTTGGAAGCCATCATCATCATCGTCTGTCTCTTACCAAAAAGTTATCATTTTCTTTAATTTTCTAATAAAATTATCATCTCTTCTGTTCTCGAAGCTGCAGTCATCTGTACAAGCTCCCATCATACTAGTGGCCCTTGTAAAAATGGTGGATCCTCTGCCATGCATGTATGTAGCATTAGAATAATTCTTTTTTAAATAAAAAAAAAACTATTAGCTTATAAAGTTCAATTATCTTAAAGCTCATCCGCACCTGAAATAACTATATTTCTTCAATTAAAATTAAAATATTAATATTTTTAATATTTAAAAATAAAAAAAATTATAGCAAAATTCTTTGAATAAAAAATTTCTCAAGAATTTTAATCGGATCTTTCATATTGCCATTAATCGCGTGAATCTTAAAATCCAAATATTTCTAAAATATCTTTGAATTCTAAATTGAATTGAAAGATTGGGAAATGGGAAATCTTCAATCATCATTCTGGTCATTGTCGACACTTAACAATTTCTTTTCCAACAACCTTTGTCACGCCCGAACCCAAAAATTTGAGCTAGGGTAACAACCCGCCGCATGCCAGGCATGCAAGGCATCTTGAACTTATCACATAAATCAATATAAAGCAAATTCCATATCCATGATTTGTTACAAACCAGAATTATCAGTCTTGGGCTATCTGCCCTACAAATAAATCTGAACTAAATCAAAATAATAAAACTAAGTCTTCTTAATAGAAACTCCTTCTATCTCAATTATCCATCTTCATTCCTGAGGCTCTGAAAAACATTATGAGAATTTTATGAGCTCACACTCAATAAGTAAGCCTAATATAATTTCAAAATTTCATTTATCAGGCTATCATTAGGTTCATGTCATCAGATCAATTATTTGAAACTTAATTCAATAACAATTACATTGTTTATACTGTCATTATTTTTCTTTATGTGTCCCACGGCCCTACAACACATCATGTGTAGCCCTCTTAAACATCCCCTAAGAGGAAGGGTCCTGGTACCAGTGTCTATCATCTGTCATCTGTCATGTGATAATGTGTAGCCCTCTTAAACATCCCCTAAGAGGAAGGGTCCTGGTACCAGTGTCTGTCATCTGTCATCTGTCATGTGATAATCTGTCATGTGATAATCTGTCATGTGAGAATCTGTCATGCTGTCATGTGATGACACATAAAGTTTTACTGTCATTATCATGATTACATATTATCATAGTAATAACATGATTTTGCCAAATTAACATAATTATATTTAACTGTAATTTCACAGTTCATAAATTAAATAATTAATAAAATTATAATACTTGACTTACTTACCACAGTACACGAATTTCACTTGATAACCCAGCTAATTGGACTCCTGGGAACCTACATAATCATTTTTCATTATTAAATTTCTAAAATCTGAATTATAAAATAATTCTTAAACTCTACCCAAACCACTTCACGGGCCCAACTTTGGGCTTGAATATCTCTCAATGTATACACCCAAATAGGGAAATAAAATTATTCCCAGAAACTAGAATCAATCCTGATTCGGGCCATATATTTATTTTTCATTCTCGGCCCGATACAGGGCCCAAAACGCTGCTCAAACTGGGCTCAGAGACGGCCCAACAAGGCCCAAAAATCAAACGGCCCAATCGGCCCATTAAACCCAGCTCCTCTGTTTCAAAAGAAACAGAGGAGCCGAGATGCGCCGGCGGCCAGGGCCGCCGCCGGCCAAATTGAAGGCGGTCCGGCCGCCGTTGGCCGGACCGTGGCCGGCCGCCGCCGCGGCCAGCCTCCCCACCTCTCTCTCTCTCAATTTATTAAATCTTCTCTCTATTCTTCGCGGCTCTCACGCCGGCGCTTTCCGGCCAATCCGGGGCGGTCCGGCCTCCGGTGGCCGGGCCAGAGCCGGCCACCGCCGTGGCCGGCCTCTCTCTCCTTTCTCTTTTTCTCTTTCTCTCTTTCATCCGCGGCTTACGGATTACGCCGGCGGCGGCCGGCCACCATGGCCGGCCGGACCTCCACCGGACGCACGCCCGGCGCCGGTGGAGGTCTCCGACCAAGGCCCAGGCCCGGCGAGGCGGCGAGCACACCGCCGGGCCCGAACCAAGATCGGACCGCCGGTCGGTTTCTCACCGTCACTCTTCCTCCCTCCTCCGCTCTCCTCTCTCTCTCTTTGTTCTCCGGCACCCCACCGGACGCCGCCCCCGGTGCCGGTGGGGTCGTCGGCCGGGGCTCAGGCCCGGCGAGGCGGCGGGCACGCCGCCGGGCCTGAACCAATGTCACGGAGAAGGGAAGGGGAGAGCTGGGTTCTGTAACCCGGCTCCTCCCTCTTTCTTTTTTTTTTTTAACTTTCTCTCTCTCAATCCTTCTCTCTCTCATGCATGGACAGGGACTTACCAGAGACAGCACGCTGGGGAAGAAGTCCGCACGAGGAGATGATGAGAAGGGGGCGTCCACGTATGGTGGGAAGGAGGGTTCTACACCATCTTTTATAGGCATTGCAGAGTCCCCAAATCAAGGGACTCTGTAATTAGATATACTTGAAATTTAAATATCTAGAGTCTATCATCTGATCTGATAACTCTCACGAGCAATTAAGATATACCTGGAATTCAAATATCTGGAGTCTATCATCTGAGTGATAACTCTCACGAGCAATTAAGATATACCTGGAATTCAAATATCTGGAGTCTATCATCTGACCTCGTGATAACTCTCACGAGCAGTTGAGAAATCTAGGGGATTACATTCTCCCCTCCTTATAAAATTTCGGCCTCGAAATTGATAACTTTTATTAGAGAAAATTAAAGGTCCAAATTTCTGTCCCAAGGACTAACAATCAACTAAAGTTAACAGTTTTCAATCATTAACTATTTTAAGATACAAATAGTCGTGGATACTTTTCTTTCATTTCTTCTTCCAGTTCCCAAGTAGCCTCTCTTTCAGAATGATTATTCCATTGCACCTTGACATAGGGAATGGTACGCCGTCTTAGAACTTGATCTTTGCGGTCTACGATACGCAAAGGATGCTCTTCATATGATAAATCTTTCTTCAACTGTATAGGCTCATATGCTATGACATGGCTGGGGTCAGAGATATACTTCCTCAGCATAGATACATGAAAAACATTGTGTACCCCAGATAGAATCGGAGGCAGTGCCAGGCTGTAAGCAACCTCTCCAACTCTGCTCAAGATCTCAAAAGGTCCAATATAACGTGGACTCAGCTTTCCTTTAATCCCAAATCTCATCACATCTTTGGTTGGTGATACCCTTAAGAAGACATGATCCCCAACCTGGAATTCCAATTCCCTTCTTCTGACATCAGCATAGCTCTTTTGCCTGCTCTGAGCTGTACGAAGACGCTCCCTGATCAAATGCACCTTATCTACTGTTTGCTGAATCAGCTCAGGGCCTAGCAACTTCCTTTCCCCCACGTCATCCCAACATATAGGAGATCTGCACCTCCTACCATACAGAGCTTCAAATGGAGCCATCTGGATGCTGGCTTGGTAACTATTATTATATGCAAACTCCACCAAAGGTAAGTGGTTATCCCAAGCTCCACCCAAGTCCATCACACAGGCTCGCAACATGTCCTCCAGAATCTGTATGGTCCTCTCTGATTGTCCATCTGACTGGGGATGATAGGCTGTACTGAAGTTTAGTTTGGTTCCCATGGCCTTATGAAGGCTCTTCCAAAACTGGGACACAAACCTGGTATCTCTATCTGATACAATAGATACCGGAACACCATGGAGTCTCACGATCTGTTCAATATACAAATTAGCCAATCTTTCACTAGAGACCCCAACTCTGAAAGGTAGGAAATGAGCTGATTTTGTTAGTCTGTCCACAATGACCCAAACTGCATCGTTGCTCTTAGGAGTTTTGGGCAGACCAGTCACAAAGTCCATTGTAATCTTTTCCCATTTCCACTGTGGAATCATCAGAGACTGAAGAGGTCCTGCAGGCCTTTGATGCTCGGCTTTCACTTGCTGACACACCAAGCACTTGGCCACATACTGAGCAATCTCCCTCTTCATGCCTTTCCACCAAAAATTTTCCTTTAAGTCTCTGTACATCTTAGTGCCACCTGGATGCACAGTATAGGGAGAGTAGTGAGCCTCTTTCAAAATTTCAGCCTTTAGCTCTTCACTGTTTGGCACACAAAGTCTTCCTTCAAATTTCAGGGATCCATCATCCATTATATAAAATTCATTCTGAACTCCTGATTGTACCACTTCTTTAATCCTTTGTAGCTCTGGATCTTCCATCTGGGAGGACTTGATTCTGTCAACTAAGGTCGGCTGGAGTACAAGTGCTGCAATAAGTCCATCAGACTGCTGTACTCTCAGACCAACCTCCCACTTCTCCAGATCTCTCAATACGTGAGGCTGGGAGGTAATCATAGCAGCTAACTCAGAAGAGGATTTTCTGCTCAAGGCATCAGCTACTACATTGGCCTTCCCAGGATGATACTGTAGATTCAGGTCATAATCCTTCAATAGTTCCAACCACCTCCTCTGCCTTAAATTCAGCTCCTTCTGTGTGAAAATGTATTTTAAACTCTTATGATCTGTATACACATCACACGACACTCCATATAGATAATGCCGCCAAATCTTCAGAGCAAAAACCACAGCAGCCAATTCCAGTCATGAGTAGGATAATTTTGCTCATAAGGTTTCAGTTGTCTGGAGGCATAAGCTATCACTCTTTCATTCTGCATCAAAACACATCCCAATCCTTTTCGAGAGGCATCAGTGTATATAGTGAAACCTTCAGATCCCGTTGGAAGAACAAGAATGGGAGCTGACACCAGGCGCTGCTTTAACTCCTGGAAACTTTCCTCACACTCCACTGTCCAGTCAAACTTCACTCGCTTTTGGGTTAAGCGAGTTAGGGGTAGAGCAATGCGAGAAAAATTCTCCACAAATTTTCGGTAATACCCGGCTAATCCCAAGAAGCTTCTGACTTCTGCCACATTGGTAGGTCGGCTCCAGTTAGTGATAGCTTCAATCTTTTTCGGGTCCACAGATACACCATCTTTAGAGATTATATGACCCAAGAAAGCTACTTGATCCAACCAAAATTCACACTTCTTCAGCTTGGCATAAAGCTTCTTCTCTTGCAGAATCTGTAGCACAATTCTCAGGTGGTCCTCATGCTCCTTATGGCTCTTGGAATATATCAGAATATCATCAATGAAAACCACCACAAACTGATCCAGATATGGTTTAAAAATTCTGTTCATTAAGTCCATGAATGCTGCTGGGGCATTAGTTAACCCAAACGGCATCACCAAGAACTCATAGTGGCCATATCTGGTTCTAAATGCTGTCTTTGGTACATCCCCTTCTTTGACTTTAAGCTGATGGTACCCGGACCTAAGATCAATCTTTGAGAATATCCGGGCTCCTTGAAGTTGATCAAACAAGTCGTCAATCCTTGGCAGAGGATACTTATTTCGCACTGTTACTTTATTGATTCCCCGGTAATCAATGCAGAGTCGAAGACTGCCATCCTTCTTCTTAACAAATAGGACTGGAGCACCCCAAGGAGAAGCACTGGGTCTAATAAATCCTCGATCTAGGAGCTCTTGCAGTTGATCCTTCAGTTCTTTTAGCTCAGCCGGGGCCATACGTAAGGGGCCTTTGATATAGGCCCAGTTCCAGGAACTAGATCAATAGAGAACTCGACTTCCCGATCAGGAGGTAAATTAGTCAAATCCTCAGGGAAGACATCTGGAAATTCTCGAGCTATGGGAATATCCTCCAACTTGGTCTCTTCTTGCTGAAGGTCCTTGACTACAGCAAGAAATCCTTGACCACCACTCATCAAATACTTTCCAGCATCTGATATGAACACTGAGGCTAGGTGATTATGACCACCAATAAAACTGAATTCAGGCTGGCTTGGAATTTTGAAGTTGACAGTCTTCCTGAAGCAGTCTACTGAAGCATGATTGGAAGCCAACCAATCCATTCCAAGGATAACATCGAAAAACTTTAGTGGAAGGACAATGAGATCAGCATTCAACCTCCTATTCTCCAAGATAATTGGGCAAGATTTGCATACTGTGTCAACTTTCATAACATCTCCATTTGGAAGCGCAATATGCAGCTCTTGCTCTAGAGGAATAGGTGTCAATGATGCATTCTTGTCAAGATAGATATCAGATATGAAAGAATGCGTAGCACCCGGGTCAATTAAAGTTTGAGCGTAAGCAGTTCCTACTTTAATCATTCCTGTCATAAGTGTAGTTTGTTTTAACATTAAGGATTGCACCTACTGTTAATTAACTGTCAATGCATTGCACTAGATAAGACTGTAATACTAGATATAACATTAAAGGGTATACCTGTCACCACAGAATTAGATGCGGCAGCGTCCTGCTGAGTGAGGTTGAAGACCCGTCCCTGGGTCCTCGGTGGCTGCTGCTGCTGTTGCTGGCTCGTTCCTTGACTTGAAGAAGGCTGATGTTCCTTCCGAAAGGGACATGTAGCAATCTTGTGATCAGGCAGGCACCAGTCAGCGGCAAGGCTTCCCAGGGTGGGAGTTACCACAATGAATGCAACGAGTTTCCTTATTCTGTGGTTCAGCTGGAGCCTGATGTGCACCAGGAACAGCATTCATATCCCTGGCCTTATTCACTACAGCACTGAGGAGCTCAAATGCATTGACCGCTTGTCTCAGTCTGGGTCGCAGTCCCTCAGTGAATCTGGTGACCTTGGCTATTTCATTGGTCACAATATTTGGAGCAAAACGGGCCAGCCTGGTGAATTCGGCTTCATACTGGGCCACAGAAAGATCCTTTTGCTCCAACTTGATAAACTCTGATTCCATCTGTCTCTGTACACTCCTGGGGAAGTATTTGTCGAAGAATATCTCTCTAAACTCTCCCCAGAAATAATCTGTCCATTCCGACGCTGCTACTAACCACCAATCATAGGCTTCTCCCTGGAGAAGATAGGTGGCAAATCTGATCCGCTCCATATCCTGACTACCATGGGCCATAAAAGCCTTCTCCATGTCTCGCACCCACCGCTCAGCATCAACAGGGTTGGTGGATCCAGAGAAAGGGGCAGGGGCAAATTTCTTGAAGTCTGCAAAGCTTCCCTACCCAGGATTGAGATCTCGGGCTGAGTCTGTGGAATGTGTCTGCGGAGCAGTGTCTGAGCAGTCAAAGCCTGTAAATCTGGTGCTGCAAGTCCCGCATCGACTGCTACCCGAGAGAACCTGTCTCGGTCTGGGGTTGCTGCTGAAACTGAATTGTAGACCTCCTGGTTGGCCAGCATTACCAACCTGGGAACTCTCATCATTTTGTCGACTTCTAGTGCGACGTGCCATTCTTATCTCCTGATACACTGTAAACACTTTCAAAGCATGAGATGTCTCTATGTCACTCTAGTGTTTTGCCTAAAGTGTCCCCTAGTCATAACCTGGCTCTGATACCACTAAAGCTGTCACGCCCCAGACCCAAAATTTGAGCTAGGGTGACAACCCGCCGCATGCCGGCATGCAAGGCGTCTTGAACTTATCACATAAATCAATATAAAGCAAATTCCATATCCATGATTTGTTACAAACCAGAATTATCAGTCTTGGGCTATCTGCCCTACAAATAAATCTGAACTAAATCAAAATAATAAAACTAAGTCTTCTTAATAGAAACTCCTTCTATCTCAATTATCCATCTTCATTCCTGAGGCTCTGAAAAACATTATGAGAATTTTATGAGCTCACACTCAATAAGTAAGCCTAATATAATTTCAAAATTTCATTTATCAGGCTATCATTAGGTTCATGTCATCAGATCAATTAGCTTAATTCAATAACAATTACATTGTTTATACTGTCATTATTTTTCTTTATGTGTCCCACGGCCCTACAATACACATCATGTGTAGCCCTCTTAAACATCCCCTAAGAGGAAGGGTCCTGGTACCAGTGTCTGTCATCTGTCATGTGATATGTGTAGCCCTCTTAAACATCCCCTAAGAGGAAGGGTCCTGTGTCCAGTCATGTCATCTGTCATCTGTCTGTGATAATCTGTCATGTGAGAATGTGTCATGTGAGAACCGCGGTGACACATAAAGTTTTACTGTCATTATCATGATTACATATTATCATAGTAATAACATGATTTTGCCAAATTAACATAATTTAACTGTAATTTCACAGTTCAAAATTAAATAATTAATAAAATTATAATACTTGACTTACTTACCACAGTACACGAATTTCACTTGATAACCCAGCTAATTGGACTCCTGGGAACCTACATAATCATTTTCATTATTAAATTTCTAAAATCTGAATTATAAAATAATTCTTAAATCTACCCAAACCACTTCACGGGCCCAACTTTGGGCTTGAATATCTCTCAATGTATACACCCAAATAGGGAAATAAAATTATTCCCAGAAACTAGAATCAATCCTGATTCGGGCCATATATTTATTTTTCATTCTCGGCCCGATACAGGGCCCAAAACGCTGCTCAAACTGGGCTCAGAGACGGCCCAACAAGGCCCAAAAATCAAACGGCCCAATCGCCCATTAACCCAGCTCCTCTGTTTCAAAAGAAACAGAGGAGCCGAGATTTGCGCCGGCGGCCAGGGCCGCCGCCGGCCAAATTGAAGGCGGTCCGGCCGCCGTTGGCCGGACCGTGGCCGGCCGCCGCCGCGGCCAGCCTCCCCACTCTCTCTCTCATCAATTTGGATTAAATCCCATCTTCTCTCTATTCCTTCGGCGGCTCGAAATCACGCCGGCGACTTTGCCGGCCAATCCGGGCGGTCCGGCCTCCGGTGGCCGGGCCAGAGCCGGCCACCGCCGTGGCCGGCCTCCCCTCTCCTCTCTTTCCCTTTAATTTCCCTCTTTTCTCTCTTTATCATCCGCGGCTTACGGATTACGCCGGCGGCACGGCCGGCCACCATGGCCGGCCGGACCTCCACCGGACGCACGCCCGGCGCGGTGGAGGTCTCCGACCAAGGCCCAGGCCCGGCGAGGCGGCGAGCACACCGCCGGGCCCGAACCAAGAGTCGGACCGCCGGTCGGTTTCTCACCGTCACGTCTTCCTCCTCCTCCGCTCTCCTCTCTCTCTCTTGTTCTCCGGCACCCCACCGGACGCCGCCCCCGGTGCCGGTGGGGTCGTCGGCCGGGGCTCAGGCCCGGCGAGGCGGCGGGCACGCCGCCGGGCCTGAACCAATGTCACGGAGAAGGAAGGGGAGAGAGCTGGGTTCTGTAACCCGGCTCCTCCCTTCTTCGTTTTTTTTTTTTTTTAACTTTCTCTCTCTCAATCCTTCTCTCTCATGCATGGCCAGAGGACTTACCAGAGACAAGCACGCTGGGGAAGAAGTCCGCACGAGGAGATGATGAGAAGGGGGCGTCCACGTATGGTGGGAAGGAGGGTTCTACACCATCTTTATAGGCATTGCAGAGTCCCCAAATCAAGGGACTCTGTAATTAGATATACTTGAAATTTAAATATCTAGAGTCTATCATCTGATCTCGTGATAACTCTCACGAGCAATTAAGATATACCTGGAATTCAAATATCTGGAGTCTATCATCTGATCTCGTGATAACTCTCACGAGCAATTAAGATATACCTGTAATTCAAATATCTGGAGTCTATCATCTGACCTCGTAATAACTCTCACGAGCAGTTGAGAATTCTAAGGGATTACAACCTTTCTTCCTCATTTACAATATTATCTACCGCTTCACCATCCTCCACACTGGTCCAAGTGTCTCCATTGACGCCACCAATCCTTCAAGAAATGACCCAAAAAAAAATGGCATCTCTACATGTAAATGCATTGCATCCTTTTGAATTGTAATAAAATTCCTTATCATTGCACATAGATCTAAACTTAAAATATAAGTTATCTAAGACTAAATTCCAATAGTTGCAAGGACCACTTATCTAGGACCATAAGGCCTTCAAATAACCATTTGGAGGGTTAGACCTTTTGATAATAAATTCAAGATAGATAGATCTTGAAAGAAAATAAAATTCATAATACTATTCTACTATGAAAAAGCCAAAGAACTCAAGAAATTTATGGAGTTGTAATTCTTAATACTTAAAAGAAAATCTAATATAATTAAGAAAACAATTATAATATGTAAATAACTCATGAAATAGTAATTAACTATGCCTTAGAAGTTTTTTTAATAACTAGATTCCTTTGATAAAAAAATGAAGGAAATCAAAATTAGAGAATATAACACATCGTTGCATAATTTGATATTAGAATAAGTTTTAGTGGTCAAAACTTTCAAGCCACCCAGGTATGTCTATGCTAACAGGGTATTAACAAAGGTGATCTAGTTGTCAATCTGCTATCATGGAGTTAGGATAATTTTATAATGAGAACTTTTTTATGCAATTAAGATATATTTTATTACACAATTTATTTTTGGTCATAATTTCAAACATCAATTTTTCACATTTCATATGATCTGATTATGCACCAAATATTTAATTAAATGTATATAAAAAAAACACACATATCTCATCTCATCAAAGGAATAATTCTGATTTGTGCATTTGATTTTTATGAGAGAAAATGCCAACTTGTGTGTTGTCGAATGCTAAACCATGACATTAAAGGACCCCACCTTATGTTTGATGAAATATAATTATTTTATATATTTTTATTTTTAGTTAGAAAAGTTTGATCATTAAACCCTTTTAATTCCCAACTAATTTATTTTAGTCTTGTATTGAAAAATTGAATGAAAGTTACATTTATTTGAGATTTGAACATCTACCATGAGAGGATCCAGATTATATAGCTTGTACTAGATATCCTTTTTTTTTTTTTTTCTTTAGGCCCAATTAAATCTTCTTCTTCATTCAATTTTTTTCCTCCTTTACCAATAATAAACTCTTTTAATGGTATAACCATAAGGAGTGTAGATATATGCTCTATATAGTATTTTGTTTATCTTGATGGTTACCATACATAAATGAACAACTATATATAGTTAAACTTGAGAATTGATATAATAAAGTACTTATTAGTATAGATTGTTAATGAATATTGGATGTGTACATTTGAGATAATACATACAATAATCATTCATATATATATATATATATATATATATATATATATATCAAGATAAACAAAATACTCTATATATATTATGGTATAAAACTTGCATCATTTTCTGTATAGGCTCATTGCATCAAGTCCCTTATCATCTTTATTAAATTAGAATTGTGTATCCTAACAAGTTGGAGGATCTGACATGTGTAATTTAAGGCCTACAAGGTTATTGAAATTAAAGTGGACCTATAAAAGTTTGTTCCCTCGCCTAGTGCTCACGATATCATTATTAGCTTCATCTCCCGAGGCTTCCACTTCCTGATAAAAAGGTTTTAAAATGGCATCAAAGTCCTCCAACCTCCCATCCACGAATTCTGCCCCGTGTCCTGTCAATCGCTCTATCGCAGGGCGAACCTGCAATTTATGACAACCAAGTCCGTGAAAATAAGTCCGTGGAATTTAAAATGGATGTCTCGTTGCGATTGATCGATCACCAAGCAAAGAAAGTTGTGGCGTTAATTTGTCACGGGTATAATGGACCTGGATATCACCAGACTTGATCTTAGTCAGCGTCCCGAGATTGAGGACTTGGGTCTTGAGCTCGAGGGGCGATGTGGGGTGGGGCCGCCTGAGGCCCAGCCGGGCGGTGTCGTGGCCCAGCTTGAGCCGCGAGGCGAAGAGCAAAAAGTAGTCCACCGTCCGCATGGGGAGCCATCTCAGAGAGCCCAAGAGTGGAGAAGCCCAGCATCTCCCTGGGCAAAATGTGGACGGAAAACACTTTGTACACCGGCCCCGGTGCAGCAAGGCTGACATGGACTGCACCGTGTGTTCCTATTGGTCCACGTGACTCCGACGTGGAAGACCTGACATCCGGTATGGCTGTGACGTTCTGAACGTAATGGATTTAAAGTCGTTCACTTTTTTTCAAAAATTGCTGGCGGACGAAAATGCACTTTAGCGCCATTTTACGTTTTATGTCATCTGTGCAAGAAGACCTCTGTTTCTTCCAGCTTAGAGGTTGAAAATACGAACCAGGTGAGAGGCTGGAAAACCTGGATACTGAAGTCTCTGTAAAAAAACTTCTCGAGTAAATGTCACTGGCAGCACAAAGTAAAAACTCTTACTTCCCACTTCTTTATTACATCAACAGTTTTTTTGCTGGTTAGAGTTTAGTTAATGCGTTTAATGGGCGGGTAACTACCTTAGAACGAAATAGTTATGACACTTTGAGAGTCATAACTGTTTTGTAAGCAACTCTTTTTATGCGGCCCTGTTATACAATCCAGAAACCAATTTATATACTGTTAAGACACCGTAGTTACAGGCCTAGGACACCCGTGCGCCAAACGAAAGCTGGAGGAAAGCCGCGCGACACCGTAGTTACAACGCTACGACACCCTTGCTTATAACCTTTGCGATCTTTGTTTCGTGCTTATAAGGAGTGTCGTAGCTTGTTCTATGTCGTGTCTTTAAATGCTATAAAGGGGGTTTCGTGCTTATAAACGACGCTGGAGAGCAGGCCCGCGACACCCCGTATGGTGAACACCCCGCTTTTACAGTCACGTCATCGGTGTCGTCGCCTAAAAGCTAGGGTATCGTAATATTAGAACTGGGGTGTCGTTAACATCCTGAGTCGGTGCTGTCGTCGTTCGCGACAACCCAGTTGAAAATTGACGACACCCTAGCTTTTAGGCGACGACACCCGTGCTTGGAAATCACACGTCGAGAAGGCCCGCGACAACCAAGTTACTAAAATTTATTTTTATTAATCAAAATAAAAATAAAAGAAAGAAAAATACATTAGCCCTCACTGGGGCTTGTCTCCTTCGGTAGCTGCGTCGGCGATCTGGCGCTGGAGGGACGCTACTTGCCGCTCCAGGTGGCTGATGGCCCGACGCATGACGTCCATCTCTTTTGTGGAAACGGCCAGGTATTCCTCGGCCGCCTTGCTGAGTCGCTCGTTGATTGCGAGCGACTCAGCATATACCTCGGCGTCTATGGTGACGGTTGCACGGCGGCTGCCAGTTGATCTCACCTCGCCTCTGGAAGCCATCTCGCTGGTCAGTTCAAGCTGAAAGGTGATTAACGATGGCACTCCCCACATCCTTATTTAAGGAACTCCTGGCGGGTGTTTCGATTGCCACGCGCCACCATTGATTCCTTGTTCACAGGAATCGAATCGGTGAGCCACCACGCCCCCCGCACGTTGAGTTTCGAGGGATGGGGAACAGAACAAGTTTCGGGAAGCCAACCATCGTAAGTTTAACATCGTCCCAAGAGTAAATTCACGACACCCAAGGATGATTTGGATTTCGGCCAAACTCATTCGCGACACCCCTGTTGAAAGCTCACGACACCCTAGCATCAATGCTTCGACACCCGTGCTTAGAACTGAACACGGAGAGAATCCCCGCGACGTCCCAGGGAGAAATTGGATTTCAGCTCACGACACCCTAGCTTTAAGGCGACGACACCGTAGCTTGAGGAACTACAATAATCCCCGCGAGACCCCTGGGAGAATTGGATTTTAGCTCACGACACCCTAGCTTTAAGGCGACGACACCTTAGCTTGAGGAACTACAATAATCCCCGCGACACCCCTGGGAGAATTGGATTTCAGCTCACGACACCCTAGCTTTAAGGCGACGACACCTTAGCTTGAGGAACTACAATAATCCCCGCGACACCCCTGGGAGAATTGGATTTCAGCTCACGACACCCTAGCTTTAAGGCGACGACACTTAGCTTGAGGAACTACAATAATCCCCGTGACACCCCTGGGAGAATTGGATTTCAGCTCACGACACCCTAGCTTTAAGGCGACGACACCTTAGCTTGAGGAACTACAATAATCCCCGCACACACCCCTGGGAGAATTGGAGTTCAGCTCACGACACCCTAGCTTTAAGTCGACGACACCCATGCATTAACAGTGACCCCACGTTAATCACCTTTTCAGGGGTGTCGTCCCCTTAAATCAAGGGTGTCATGAGTTTTGAACTGGGGTGTCGCGATTGATTTTCGGTCGAATTCGACAAGGGGTGTCGCGGGGGTTCTCTCCGTGATCAGTTCTAAGCACGGGTGTCGTCGCCTTAAAGCTAGGGTGTCGTGAGCTTTCAACAGGGTGTCGCGAAAGAGTTTCGGCCGAAATAAATTTCTCCCTGGGACGTCGCGGGGATTCTCTCCGTGTTCAGTTCTAAGCACGGGTGTCGAAGCATTGATGCTAGGGTGTCGTGAGCTTTCAACAGGGGTATCGCGAAGGAGTTTCGGCCGAAATCCAAATCATCCTTGGGTGTCATGAATTTACTCTTGGGACGATGTTAAACTTACGACGGTTGGCTTCCCGAAACTCTGTTCTGTTCCCCATCCCTCGAAACTCAACGTGCGGGGGGCGTGGTGGCTCACCGATTCGATTCCTGTGAACAAGGAATCAAATGGTAGCGCATGGCAATCGAAACACCCGCCAGGAGTTCCTTAAATAAGGATGTGGGGAGTGCCATCGTTAATCACCTTTCCAGCTTGAACTGACCAGCGAGATGGCTTCCAGAGGCGAGGTGAGATCAACTGGCAGCCGCCGCGCAACCGTCACCATAGACGCCGAGGTATATGCTGAGTCGCTCGCAATCAACGAGCGACTCAGCAAGGCGGCCAAGGAATACCTGGCCGTTTCCACGAGAAAGATAGAGGTCCTGCGTCGGGCCAACAGCCAGTTGGAGGGGCAAGTAGCGTCCCTCCAGCGTCAGATCGCTGACGCAGCGACCGAAGGAGATGAGAAGCCCCAGTGAGGGCTAATGTACTTTTTTTTTGTTAATATGATAAATAAAAAAAATTTTAGTAACTTGGTTGTCGCGGGCCTTCTCGCCGTGGTCAGTTCTAAGCACGGGTGTCGTCGCCTTAAGCAAGGGGTGTCGTGAGCTTTCAACCGTGGTGTCTCTAAGGAGTTTCGTCCGAAAACCTATTCTCCTAGGGTGTCACGGGGATTGTCTGCGCGGTCAGTTCTAAGCACGGGTGTCGTCGCCTTAAAGCTAGGGTGTCGTGAGCTTACAACGTGGGTGTCTCGAAGGAGTTTCGGTCGAAATCAATTTCTCCTGGGTGTCGGGGATTCTCCGCGCGGCCAGTTCTAAGCACGGGTGTCGTTGCCTAAAGCTAGGGGTGTCGTGATCTTTCAACAGCGGTGTCTCTAAGGAGTTTCGTCCAAAAACCTATTCTCCTAGGGTGTCACGTGGATTGTCTGCGCGGTCAGTTTTAAGCACGGGTGTCGTCGCCTTAAAGCTAGGGTGTCGTGAGCTTACAACGTGGGTGTCTCGAAGGAGTTTCGGCCGAAATCCATTTCTCCTGTGGTGTCGGGGGGATTCTGCGCGGTCAGTTCTAAGCTACGGGTGTCGAGCATTGGAGCTAGGGTGTCATTAGATTTCAACTGGGGTGTCGCAAAGGAGTTGCTGCTGAAATGTGATGATAAATGGGGTGTCGTATTGTTTTAACATTTGTGTCCTCAATCCTAATCCTTTGTCAGCATATATTGCAACTTAATCTATGGATATCATTGTTCATGACTGCGTGCCTATATTTTTACAGTTGATGCTGAAATTGTAGAACGGAAAGAAGAAGATAACACTCCCGGTCGTGCGCCTCACCCGTCGCTCCAAATGCAGTGGATGATATTGTAGTTCCTCAAACTGGGATGGAATTCAATTCAGCAGATGATGTATATACGTTCTACAATGGATACGCGAAACGAGTTGGCTTTGGAATCACAACAGTGTGTAGCAGGGCCAACAACAAAAAACAACTTTGCTTCAAGCACCTGGCGTGTTGGAGGCAAGGAAAATCTAGAAAATCAGAGAAGAGTATGAATCATAGGGATACTGGGAAAGTTGGTTGTATGGCATCCATAAAAGCAAGACTGAATGCTACAAGTGGTAAGTGGATTTTGGATGAGGTTTCTCTAGAACATAACCATGGGCTGTCCATAACATCAGCTGGTTATCTACGGTCGCATAGGAGGATCAGCACACCAGAGAAGGCAGAGATCAGCAATTTACATGCCGTGAATGTTCCGACGACTCAGATATACTCTGCCATAGCAGGAGAAAAGGGGGCAGAGGACAATTGGATTTCACCGAGAAGGATGCTCGTAACTTCATTTGTCGCGAACGTCAGTCTAAGCTGAAAGAAGGAGATGCTCAGTCGATGGTAATTCATTTCGCCGAAATGCAACTCAGAAATCCCAATTTCTTCTACTCCTTAGACCTCAATGATAATGGTCATCTGAGGTCTGTCTTCTGGATTCATCCAAGGTCAAGATTGGCATGCACATACTTCGGTGATGTTCTAAGCTTTGACTCAACTTACTTGACAAACAGATATCAAATGCCTTTTTGTCCATTCGTTGGGGTCAACCATCATGGACAGTCAACCTTGCTTGGATGCGCATTGTTGTCTGATGAGAGTACTGAGACATATAAATGGGTTTTTCAGACTTGGCTGGATGCAAATGGTGGTCAAGCACCTATTGCCATGATTACTGACCAAGATAAGGCAATCGAGGCTGCTGTCAAAGAAGTTTTTCCTAACACACGACATCGATTTTGTCTTTGGCATATATTGAAGAAGATACCGGAAAAGATTGGCCACATTTGCACGGCAAATCCCAAGTTTATGGTTGATTTCGATGAGGCAATATATGATTCATTGACCATAAATTCATTCGAGGAAAGGTGGGCACATGTTATGGAGAAATATAAAGAATGCAAGTCTATAGATTGGTTCAATGTCCTTTACGAATGTCGGGAAAAATGGGTTCCAGTTTACCTCAAGGATACATTCTTCGCAGGTTTGTATGTCATGTCTTTGGTTCATGTTCGAGTTAAACGCTTTTTTTTTTTTTTGTTGACAATTTTTAACAGGGATGTCATCTTCACAAAGGAGCGAGGGCATTAATCACTTCTTCGATGGGTTTATAAATTCGAAGACAACACTAACGGAGTTCATAAGTAAGTACGAAGATGCCTTGGAAAAACGATACGAGCCGAAAATGAGGAAGATAATAGGACTTTGCAAACGATAGCTTTCCTAAAGACATCATCACCTTTTGAGAGACAAGCTGCAGGAAGGTATACACGGAGCATTTTCAAAAAATTTCAGAATGAGATCCTTGAAATGCTGCATCAAATACCAAATTGATCAAGGAAGCTGGCAACACGTGTTTATATTCCGTAAAGTCGTATGAAAGGATTGAAGTCGATGGAATTGGCAAGGAGATGATCAAAGATTATATCGTGTCATACGATAGAAATATTGAGGATGTCCAATGCCAGTGCCGATCCTTTCAGTTCAAGGGTTGAGAAATTATTGAAACATAATTGCCCCAACTTATTGATTTTGATGATTTCCAAAAGACATTACTTTACTTCTAAAAGGCTATGAACATGTTAAGTCAATCAATGAAATATTCTTACTATGAGCAATTTCAAATTGGAAACTATGAACTGTTAATGTGTAATGAGTTTTTGAATCAATTGAATATATGTTTCAGTGAGCTATACTTATGAATTCAAAAATGATTTTTATACCACTCTTTTAAAGATCAATGAATTAATGAAAATGCTTTGAAATTGAGCATTACTGTTAAATCAACATTATTCAAGTCATATTTATATTTCAAAGTTGGTTGGGATGATTTTCAAAGCAAATCAGAATGTTTCTGATTTTTGTATCAGTCCCGAGCCGACTCGAGAGTTTCCGAGTCGACCCCTGAACTTTCTCGAGCCGACTCATGACTGTGCGAGCCGACTCGACTCAGACGGCAGAAAGACTCATTTTTGAGTGCCTCTCGAGTCGACTCCCAGCTCTTCGCGAGTCGACCCCTGAAAGTCACGAGTCGACTCCCAGCTTTTCGCGAGTCGACCCCTGAAAACTCTCTTTTTGGTGCGTTTCTGGATTCGCGTGTTCGAGCGACTCGCACAGTACTCGAGCCGACTCCCGGAATCTGGGCGGTAATTTTTGAGTTGACACATCAGCACCAACGGTAATATTTTGAATCAACGGCTATATTTTACTGTGTCTAACGGCTATATCTTTTCAGGATCTATAAATAGAGGAGCCAGATTCAAATAGAAAAGTGAGATTGAAAAGATAGAGATAACATAGTGAGAGCCTATTGAATATCAAAAAGGGAAACTGAGAGTATTGTAGAATCATTTGATTCAAGGAGAGATTCAATCTTTGCATTTGAGAGAGAGATTCGTGTGCATCATTTATCGACTCTCAAAGCTCAAGAGGAAGGCAAAAAGCAATCCAACGTGCAAAATCTTCAGCCATTCCCAAGTTCAAAAAGAGGCAACACATTCTCCAAAGCTTATCAACGATTGAGGAATCTTGCTGAGGCATCGATTCAACTCTTCAAGGAGAAAAGGGAGAAAGCCATTGCTGCAATCATCCGGAAAACCATCAGGCGTTTCTAACCCTAGTTTTTATTTATTCTTAAATTTGTATATCTGCTCAAGAAGGAGCATTTTGTTAAAAATACTTTGATTTCACTTGGTTACTGGTTCAATCAGTGGATTGAATCAGTGGAGGTAGGTTTACCTCGTTACAAGCCGGAGTGCTTGTGTTGGGTTCGTTGTGATCCCGTGAAAACAACGAGTAAGGTTTGTTGTTAGCCCGCAAAACAACGTGTAGGGTTTTTGTGCTGGTAAGCCCGCAAAACCAGCTGGGTTCGTTGTGATCCCGTGAAAACAACAAGTTTGAGTTGTGATCTTGTAAAACAACTCGCTGTAATCGGAGTGATTATAGTGTGGACCCAAGTGATCTTGGGAGTGGACGTAGGTGTTGGATACACCGAACCACTATAAAACTTTTGTGTTTGCCGTGTTCATTTCTCTATCTCTATCTCTCTTTATTAACTGCTGTTCTTTGCTTATTAGTTAATCTCACTTGCACATCTTGCTAATTAATCAATTAAAGTTAAAAACTTAAAATTTTTAAGAACCCAATTCACCCCCCCCCCTCTTGGGTTGCCATCTGGGCCAACAATTGGTATCAGAGCATAGTGCTCATTTAGAGTTTGATCTCACGATCAAGAGCTAAAGGTCATTATGGCAACACAAAGTGGTTCTAGTTTTGCTGAAGGTCATTCTACGAATAGACCTCCACTTTTTAATGGCTCAAACTATTCTTATTGGAAAGCTAGAATGAGGATATTCATTCAAGCTTCTGATTATGAGCTTTGGGGTGTTATATTAAATGGACCTAGTACACCCACACACCTTATTGATGGCACTATTGTTCCAAAGCCCGAAAGGGATTGGAATGATAATGATAGGAGAATGGCTCAACTTAATGCCAAAGCCATTAATATCTTATAT
>UESW01004219.1:179056-220590 GCA_900491605.1 Calamus simplicifolius | reverse complement strand
TTGGCTTCCGTGATCTTAGCAAGAGCTTCCGCTTCGATCCACTTAGTGAAATGATCGACGGCTACGACTAGGAACTTACGTTGTCCGGAGGCAGGGGGAAAATGTCCTAGGATGTCCATGCCCCATTGAGCGAAGGGCCACGGTGCAGCCAGAGGGGTTAGCTGGGACGCAGGTTGATGTTGGACGTTGGCGTGACGCTGAAAGCTGTCACACTTTTTAACAAGTTCAGATGCGTCTTCTTTCATCGTCAACCAGTAATACCCTTGACGTAGAGCTTTATATGCAAGAGCCCTGCCCCCCAGATGGCTTCCGCATATCCCCTCGTGTATCTCTCGCAAAATATAATTGGCGTCGGTAGGACCGACGCACCTGAGGATAGGGTACGAGAATGACCTTCGGTAGAGCCTTCCCTCCATAAGGAAGAACTTCGGGGCCCGTCTCTTAAGCTTCCTGGCTTCGGCAGGGTCTTCGGGGAGGATACCTTCAGTAAAGTATTGAACATAGGCGTCCGTCCAGGAAGGCTCCTGCTCCACTGGTAAAGTTTCTATTGGTGCATCAATGCTCGGGGCTTCTAGGTGCTCCACGTAAGCTTTTCCCAACATCCCATCAGCTGAGGCAGCGAGGTGGGATAGGGCATCAGCTCTAGCATTCTCTTGTCGAGGAATATAGCTGACGCTGAAGTGAGTGAATGGAGAAGTCATTGAGAACACCGCGTCCAAGTAACGGGCCATGATGGGATCCTTGCCTCGTACTCCTTGGTGATCTGGCCAGCAACCAATTGGGAGTTGGTAAAAGCTCTAAGGCGTTTCACCCCAAGTTCCCGAGCCAGTCTTACTCCGGATAACAAAGCCTCATATTCCGCCTGGTTATTAGTGGCTGGGAAGAGGAAGCGAAGTGCACACTCAGTAACCACCCCATCCGAGTTAGCCAAGATGAGGCCTGCTCCACTCCTTGAGAGTTCGATGCCCCATCTACGTGAAGGACCCACTCATCGTCACCGGCTTCCAAGGGTTGAGTGTCCGTCGGAAGTTCTTTGGATAACTCGGTTCCCCAAGTACATTCGACCAAGAAATCTGCCAAGACTTGAGACTTCATGGCCGAACGAGGGCGGAAAGATAAATCAAACTCCCCCAGCTTGAGGGCCCACCTGGCCAGCCGGCCAGAAGTATCCGGACGAGCTAGAATTGTCTTTAGAGGCTGGTCAGTGATTACTGCGATCGGGTGGGCTTGGAAGTATGGCCGCAGACGCTGGGCCGACACGATTAACGTAAAGATGATCTTTTCCATGTTTGAGTATCGAGTCTCAGCATCATGAAGCACCTTACTTGTATAGTATACTGGCCTTTGTGTGCCATCAGTGTCCACACGGGCTAGCACGGAGCTAACAGCCTCAGGAGAGGCTGCAAGGTATAGAAGGAGCTCCTCTCCGCCCGTCGGCTTGGCTAGCAGTGGCGGGGTGGATAGGAACGTCTTTAACCCTTCGAACGCCTCCTGGCATTCTTTGGTCCACTCGAACTTATTGATTCTGCGAAGCGCCTTGAAGAAAGGCAAACACCTTTCCGCGGACTTGGATAGGAAGCGGCTTAAGGCGGCTATTCTTCCTGTCAGGCGTTGTACTTCCTTCTTGTTGGCGGGAGGCCTCATGTCCAAGATGGCTTGGACTTTGTCCGGGTTAGCTTCAATTCCTCTCCGGGTCACCATGAAACCCAAGAACTTCCCAGCTGTTACTCCGAATGCACACTTGCGAGGGTTCAGCTTCATCTGATATCGACGAAGATTGTCAAAAGTTTCTGCCAGATCCGTGATGTGGTCAAGGGCACGAACGCTTTTCGTCAGCATGTCATCCACATACACTTCCATATTACGCCCTATCTGTCCTTCAAAGACTTTGTTCATCAGCCTCTGGTAAGTAGCCCCCGCGTTCTTTAACCCGAAAGGCATCACCTTGTAGCAATATAGACCCTTTTCGGTTATGAAGGAAGTAGCTTCTTCATCCTCCGGATTCATCCGGATCTGGTTGTATCCGGAGAAAGCGTCCATGAAGCTGAGGACCTCATGGCCGGATGTAGCATCCACCAATTGATCGATTCGAGGTAGTGGAAAACTATCTTTGGGGCACGCCTTGTTGAGGTCGGTGAAATCTACACACATTCTCCAGCTCCCGTTGGCCTTGCGGACTAACACCACATTAGCTAGCCATTCAGGGTAGTGGACTTCCCGAATGTGGCCCGCAGCCATAAGCTTGCGGATCTCCTCGTCGATAGCTTTCTGTCTGTCTGGAGCGAAGTTTCTCTTCTTCTGTCGGATTGGCCGACACTCTGGCTTGAGGTTAAGCCGATGGGTAATTACTTCTTCAGGGATGCCTGGCATGTCGGAGGAAGACCATGCGAAGACGTAAGTGTTGGCACGTAGGAATGCGAGGAGTTGACGACGTGCCTCTTCCGGGAGTGATGCCCCCAGTTGAACAGTCCTTGCCGGGTTATCGTCCAAGGGGAGGGTTAGAAGGTGCTATGCCGGCTCTCCCCTTCTTCCCAACTCCCTAGGATCGAGCGACTCAGAGGCTGTCGCTGACTCTGCGCTCAGCGGACTGGGCGACAGATGATAACAGGGCGGCAGTGGGCTTTGCTCCCCCTTCATTTCTCGATCCCTTCGTTGGTAGGGAACCTTACTAACAGTCTCTTGGTGGAGATCACGACATCCAGCAGGTTCAGCCCCGGTCTTCCCAAGATGGCGTTATAAGCCAGCGGGACCCGGACCACTAGGAAGTTTACGACCACTGTACTCTGACATGGAGGAGTTCCAGCCGTGACCGGGAGAGCAATTTCGCCTTCGACGTTCACTGAGTCTCCCGTGAAGCCCATTAGTGGTGTGGCAACGGGTCGAAGCAAGGACCTTGATAAGTTCATCCGAACAAAAGCCTCGTAACTCAAGACATCCACAGAGCTCCCACTATCAATTAAAATTCTTTTTACAGGGTGTTTAGCTATAGTCATAGAAACTACGACGCTGTCGTCGTGCTTATTAACTACCCCGTCTAGATCTTTCCGAAAAAAGGTATTACAGAGTCTATTCCCTCGCGCGGCCTTTTCGAACCACCATCCGTTCCCCAAGAGATCATAGCTATGGTTTTTTCAGTTGGGGCATTATCCACGCCAGCCGGATGACTTGGGGGCGCCATGGGGCCCACCGCGGGGAGATTCCCCCTTCGAACAAACTTGCCCAGGTGGCCCTGCTGAACCAGCTCCTCGATGGCCTTTTTTAGATTGCGGCAGTCTTCGGTGTCGTGGCCGTAGTCCCGATGGTACCGGCAGTAAAACTCCTTGTTGCGGGGGGCTCCGGACTTTAAGGGAGCCGGTCGCTTGAAATATGGTTCCTCCTCGATCTCCAGTAGGATGTGGGAGATGGGGGCCATGAGGGGAGTGAACTGCTCTTTAGGAACTAGCGCTTGTGGCCGGCGATCCGAGCGTCGGGGAGGCTCGGGCTTCCTAGGTTGCGCACCAGCGCGGTCAGAAGGCGATGGTTTGTTACCGGGGTTCTTGTCAATGTCTCTCCGGGAAGAATCTGCCTCGTCAGCGCTGATGTATTTCTGTGCCCGGCTCAGAAGCTCGGCGTAGGAACGCGGAGGCTTCTTATCCAGAGAGTAAGCGAATCTGGACGGGCGAAGTCCTCTCTTCAGGGCCAAGGTGGCGACAGAGTCTTCCAGGTTGTACACCTCCAGCGCTGCCTCCTTAAATCGAGCGACGAAATCCTTTAAGGTCTCGCCACTTTTCTGCTGGACAGCAAAGAGGCTATCGGCAACTCGTGGGATCTTTCGACAGGCATCAAAATGAGCCAGGAAGGACCGCTCAAGTTGCCGAAAGGAGTTGATGCTGCGTGGAAGTAAACGGGAGTACCACGCGCGTGCCGCCTTACGGAGCGTAGCCGGGAAGGCGACGCATAATAAGGAATCCGTCGCTCCCTGGACCTGCATGAGGACTTTGTAGCTTTCCAGATGGTCCAGGGGGTCCGTCGTTCCATCATATGGATCCAATTGAGGGAGACGAAACCGGGGGGGGACCGGTTCCTTCATGATATGGCGAGAAAGCGGAGGGCGACGTTCATACTCCGCTGCATAGGGATCGGCGATCTGACGGCTGAGTTCGTCCAACCGCCGATGGTATTCGTCAAGCCTTTGCTCGGCCCGCCGAGTGGTTTTCCGGGGAGTGTTACCTTGAGATGAGTCGGAAGAAGAAGATCGCCGGCGCAAAGAATGTGTCCGCTTGGACTCTTTTTCTTCCGGTCGGTGGTGGGGGCGACTGGAGCGACGGGAAGGAGACCGTCGTCGCTTCGAGGTCCCTTGGGATGAGTCGGAAGAAGAAGATCGACGACGCAAAGAAGGCGCCCGCTTGGACTCCTTTTCTTCCGGTCGGTGGTGGGGACGACTGGAGCGACGGAAAGGAGACCGTCGTCGCTTCGAGGTCCCTTGACGATGAGGTTCGGGGGGTGAGCGGTGAGAGACCTCAGGGAGGGTCCCTCCTTGGTGAGACTGTACTGTTCCTTGCACCCCTTCGCCCGTTACAGGGGGTTGAGTTACAGCAGCCACATAGCGCTCTTGCAGCCCTCGGACCATCGTCGTCAGATCCTGGACCTGATGGGCTAGATCATCAAGCCGGTCAGGTTGGCTCGTCGGTGCAAGGGGTGGAGCATGAGGGTTGGCCTCCGAATGCTCCACTCGCGGGATGTGCCCGGCTGCCTGGCTAGAGGAAGCCTCTTGTGCTCGCGTGGTCACCATCGCTTCCTTTGCAAAACTGGATAGGTTCCAGGGGGGATTTTCGACTTGGTCTGCCTTCTGCCCCCCCTTCCTGGCGCGCCAATCTGTTGCGGCCGAATCACGTATGATGAACGTCGGGCAGGCTAGGATCACCGTGTGCGCGGAGAGACCACTGTCTTCCTCCTGGAGCCTGCAAAAAGTCCCGGGCCGGTAGTTCCGGCGGGGACCCTCCGACGCCCAAGTTAGTGAGTCGTCGAACAGGGATATGATTTTTGTTCAATTATTCTAGTGGAAGTTTTCTCCGAAAGAGAGTCCCCCTCGCATGGAGCTCGGGTCCTCCCTTTATACCTGTTGGGAATCCCGTATATCTTGGCCTGTTGGAACCGTCGAATCTGCTTCATCGAACGGTAAGTTGTTGGACTGTTGCGGGATAGGGGCCGCTTATAGCGGTAACTGCTGATCAGGCTGAGACCTGCCCGCGATTTGGGTAAACAGGCTATTCGGCAGTAGACCTTAAATCGCGGGGTCCATTGCCTAAAACATCCTTGTATGACGGCCGACACTGGGGGCCAAGGTCGGGTGGCAGTGTTAGATGCCGGAACCAAAGCCTCAGTATTGGGGCTTATGAAGACCGACGCTGAGGATCGACGCTGGAGGCCGACGCTGGTGGCCAGCTCTGAAGATCGACGCTAGCCGCTGGTGCCAACGCGTAGTTGGTCTTTGATGCTGACGCTGGGGGCCGACGCTGGAAGCCGACGCTGGTGGCCAGCTCTGAAGACCGACGCTAGCCGCTGGTGCCAACGCGTAGTGGGCCTTTGGTGCTGACGCTGGGGGCCGACGCTGGAAGCCGACGCTGGTGGCCAGCTCTGAAGACCGACGCTAGCCGCTGGCTCTCAAGGCCGTCGCTGAGGACCGACGCTGGGGGCCGACGCTGAGGGCCGACGCTGGGGGCCGACGCTGGGGCCGGTGCTAGAGGCCGACGCTGGTGGCCTTGGGTTTCGTTGTCACATCATTGCTTTCGAAAGTCGTGCGGAAGATAATACTACCCGGGAAAACCGCCAGCCGTATCAGTAAGGATCTGTGGTAAGTAAGTCAACTTTGTCCGGGGAGAGATCGCGTAAGCCAACTTTGTCCGGGGAGAGATAGCAGATTCCATTTGGTTGGGCCCAATCTGTGAACAATGGTTCACACCATGGGAGCCACCCCAAAGAGGTTTTTTTTTTCCAATTTATTTTTTATTTTTTTAATAATTAGAAGATATATATATTTAAAATTTTACAAAAGTAACACTTCATGCATCAGCATCTAAGATTTGTACCAAATTTAAAAGATATACTTCACGACTCCAATCTAGAATAGCAAATGCTCCAAGTTGACTGTAGTATTTCACAGATGATCTACAACTTGATTGCCCTTCTTAGAGCATATTTATGGTATATATTATCCTTTGCTGCTTGATGGATTTGAACTTTCTGAGATAACTATAAAAATAACTTAAGGTTTCTGACTTTAACCATGATGATATTACTATAGCAAAGTTACCTTCAATAATAATTCCATTGGTATTTCATACCAAATTGCGTTACATATATAGTTTGCCTCTAAATAGCCTATATTGAGATCTCAACCTTCTGCTCTCTACCTACTTCATCTCTAAAGAGCCAACTTGTCACTATGCCATCATGACATGACATAATAACTCCTAATGATACCTATGCCCTCTGAACTGAACACATAATATGATTGTATGTATAACTTCTAAATGATATCTATGCATACGTGAGATCTAACCATTTTTAAACTAACAAATAACATGAATTCAAATAAGTTCAAATATTATAAAATCACTAATAAAATCAAAATAAATAATTTATAAATATCGATATCAGCAATGTAGTACATCCTATCTATTTGCTCCTAACTCTAAACCACAATCAGCTCCTGATCTTAAAACTTTTGGAGCTTTATAAATAATAAAATTTAAAAAAAGTCTTGCATAATCTATTGGGTTATATGTAGGGTTTTGTGGTTTGTCACTTGTTCAACCCTGCTTGTGAACTGGGGTGATACAACTCTAATTGAAATAAATTCTCCATCCCTTATTTATATGGCAAGGAATAATATATAGTTGGTGCAAGCATTATCGCTTGAAATATTTGATGTTTTCGTAGCTTTTAGCAAGAATCTTGAATATTTATAATTGATATCTTGCTCCTTTGTATCGTGATTTTACTTTATTTTATTTTATTTATACAAAACCACTTATGGGTGCACTATACTATCTTCTTAGAAATTTCTTCACTCTTCAGCTATGGTTATGTATGTTATTTTTATATGAATACTAATGATATATCTCATTATATAAATATATAAATAAATAATATATAAAATATTTATTAATATATTATATAATAATTCAATATATAAAAAGGTCATAAATATTAATAATTTAAAATTTAATATCTACATATTATTATTTAAATATATAATAGTATTTAAAATATTATACATTATATTAATATTAAATTTAACATTAATACAAATTATTATATTTATATTAAATATATAAAATGTAATATTAATATTTAAATATTGTCTAGGATAATTAAATATATATTAGGTTAAGTATTATTAAATATTTACATAAAAGTTAAGAGTATAATTTATAATTATTAAATTTTGATAATAAGTACTTATTTTTCAAATGAAAATCAGATTACTATAATGATCTTATATTATCGAAAATCAAATCCTATCACTATATATATATATATATATATATATATATATATATATATATATATATATGGGATGGAGATTATGATATTTGGCCATCTAAGCGTATAAGGAACGCTATAACATCACATTAGCTGTAACATTCGCAACATTGGCAGCCTGGGAGGTAGCATCTGGACCAACCACCAATGCTTTTCCTGTACAACTATTAAACTCCCTTGCACATGATGCCATCCACGAGAAAACATATTTAAAAAAAAAAAATCTTTGCACAAAGACAACATATTTAAAAGAAACCTGGGATTCTCTCTAGATTGGTACTTGGATTAGAGGGACCTGAAGTCATGTCACTTCATGACACATGCAACCCATTCATTGTATAATAAACATACAACTAACCCACAGTCTGGTCTGTTGACTCGCTCTCCGTTTGGTCTTTGCTTTAAGATTCTTACTGGTTCTTTTTCGTTCTTGATTCTCTGACAAGGTATAGCTTCTTTCTCGATAGTCATTGGAGCTTTTGTTCTGGCTTCATTCCCCTTGACTGATGGCTCTTGATTCTGCTAAGGAGCGTCCGAAGTCTTTTCGGACGGAGCCAGTTCGTAACTTCTTCTGGGTTTCATCGTCTCCATCGCCGGCAGAGGTGGCGAACTTGGAAATTCTCTTCCAAGATGTTGTCCAGGTTCCATGCTCGGCTCTGGAAGAAGAAATCGATAGCTGGGAGAAGATGGCCATCCTGGTACGAACGTTCCAGTGCTGGGTTCCTCCTGATGCCCTTCTCCGTGAATTTCGTCGTGCGGGAGTCCCTGGCGAGATTCAATTTGTAAGCTTGGCCCATCGTTGTCATATTGTCAAATTTTTCGATCCTTTTGCTAAACGAATGGTTCTCGAGCAACCTTGGATCGTTAATGGTCAGCCGCTGGCATCTGAGACTTGGAGAGCTGATTTCTTTCCAGCGCCGGACTCTGTTTCTTCGGCTCTGGTATGGATTCGGCTGCCTAATCTTCCTATGGAATACTGGTCGGAACCTATCCTCCGCTCCGTCACTGCCCCGGCCGGTTGTTTTCTCTTTGCTGACCCTCCGACGACGGCGAGAAGCAGAGCTGGATTTGCTCGTGTCTGTGTTAGAGCTGATCTCTCCCGTCCGCTGCGGCCGGGTGTTCGGGTGAGGGGGTCTCTTGCTCCCTTTTGGCAATCATTCATCTATGAGCACATTGAAGGGATCTGCTGCTACTGTGGCTCATTGCATCTCCGGGGTCCCTGCAATCTTGGGCAACAGGCTGATTCTTCGTCGAACTCTTCTCTCCCCTGTTTCGGCCCATGGATGGTGGCTGTTCGCCGTCGGGGGGGGGGGGGGGCTCCGCTGGCTGGGAAGTCGTCGGCTCCATCTCTGGCTTCTGCTACTTCGTCTCCTGCTGCTCCGTCCGCTAAGGACCCAGGCCCCTTTTCATCCTCTCCGGCTCATGCCCCTACTTTGCCTTCTCTGCTACTGGTTCGGGTCAATCCAGTGATGAATGGAGTGTTCCCCTCAAATCCGCTCACCGGCGCCTCTCCAAGCTTGGCAAATCTATGGAGTCCAACGCATTGCCCTCGGCTCAGCAGGATGCAAGGCGTGCCGGTTCCTCTGCTACAGTAACGGGGAAGAAACTTAAGAAGCCTCTGCGTGCCAGTTTTTCTCAGGCTGAGGCTGAATGTGTCTCTGGAGTTCAGACTCAGCCCAATTCCCCTCCATCCAATCTGAATGTTCAGTCAAAGAATCCGTTTGCTGTTCTTGGGTCTGACATTCCGATTGGCCGTCGGGATGCTAACCCGGTTCCTTTGAAGAGGGCCAGACCGGAAGAGTCTCAAATCCATCGACTCTCTCCGAAATCGGGTAATAGAAAAGGAAAAACTAAGGAGGGAAAAGCTTTCCTTCCTGCCTGCCAGCTTACTGCTCGGGATCCAGTGACCCTCGCTCCCTTGTCTGTGCTGCCTCCTGAGGGCCGGACTGATGCTCAAGCAGTTATTCCCCAGTTATCTTCAATGGTAGAAAGCAGTCATGAGGCTACAGTCTCCACTCTTAAGGCGGCCATTTTGGGTCAGGGAGTGGATCCCTCGCTCCCTGTTGCTGGTCCCCGGATGCTTCAGGGTGAGAGTGTTAGGGAAACTGTATCTTTTGAGGGTCATTCTAATGTTGCTATGGCAGAGGCCCGACTGGGTCCCAGACCCTACTATTGTTAAATGAAGATTCTGTTTTGGAATGTCAGGGGTGCTCGAAAACCATCTTTTCGAGCCTCTTTTGCTAGATTGATTCAGCTTCATCAATTTGATATTTGTGTTCTTCTGGAAACCCGACTATCGGGTGTCAGCTTGACGTCTTTCAGGAGACAGATTGATCGAGCCTGGTCTTCTTATGCTATGGAGTCTGCGGGCCTCTCGGGAGGTATATTAGCTCTTTGGCGCAATCCCTCTATCAGGGTTGATGCTTTTCATCAATGTAATCAACTGGTGTCTCTGGTTGTCTCCGAGGGCAGTGCCGACCCCATTCTTTTATCAGGAGTCTATGCTAGTACCGATTTTCAGGAGAGGAGGGTCTTATGGGCTGAACTCCTCGCTCTTCTGGCGCACGGCCTTCCTTCCTTAGTTGCCGATGATTTTAACTGTATCATTGGGGCTAATGAAAAGAAAGGAGGAAGACAGGTTGGTGACTCAGTTGAGATTTCTGAGTTCAGGTCCTTCATCTCATATGCTGGATTGCTTGACTTGGGATTTTCGGGTACCCAATTCACTTGGTGCAACAATCGTCAAGGCTCTGCCCGGGTGTGGGAGAGATTGGACAGAGCTATAGCCTCTGCCCATTGGCTCCGAATGTTCCCTTCAACATCTGTCACTCATCTTCCCAGGATTGCCTCTGACCATTGCCCCATTATGGTCTCCACTGAAGCTAACTCTCAGACTCACAGGCAGTTCCGGTTTGAGAAATTTTGGTCTTCTTATTCAGCGGCTCGCTCTATTATTTCTCAGGTCTGGCACTTACCGATTAGAGGCAATGCCATTTACAAACTGTCCAGGAGGCTGGAGCTTGTCAGGCGTAGGCTGTCTAGATGGAACAGAGAGGAGGTGGGGAATATCTTGAGGCAAGTTGAGAGGGTCGAAGCTGACATTGTTTACCTTCAGTCCAGTGAAGATAGGGATGGTTATCTATCTGATGATAACCTTTCCGCTCTTCGTGCTAAGCTTGCTATCCATCATTATCTTCTTCAGCTGCAGGAGACCTACTGGAGGCAGCGGTCCAGGGCCCTGTTGATACAGGAGGGAGACCGTAACACTAGATTTTTTCACCAGACTACCTTGAGGCGTCGGGCAGCTAATCGGATTCGGTGCTTGGTAGAAGAGGATGGGGGCTCTCAGGAGGACATTCACGTTATTCGTGATCGTCTATTTCAGTTCTTTCGGTCCAGATGGACTGAGCATTCGGCTGAGGGAGATTCTGTTCAGAAGGTTTCTTCGTTGAAGCAGGTTTCTATTCAGGAGAATGTCAGTCTTGTCAGACCTTTTACTGCGAAGGAGATCCGGCTGGCTCTTTGGGATCTTGGATCTATTAAGGCCCCGGGGCCTGATGGCTTCCCGCCTTTTTTCTTTCAGCACTATTGGACTATTGTTGGTCCGGAAGTGGTTCAGGCTACTCAGATTGTCTTCCAGTCCAAATCCATGCCTGCTGACTGGAATAGGACCCTCATCACTCTTGTGCCCAAGCGCTCTAATGCTTCTGCCTCCTAGCACTATCGACCCATTAGTTGTGCACTACCTTATATAAGATTTGTGCTCGCTTACTAGTCAATCGTCTGAGGGTGGTCATTCCCCGTCTTGTCTCTGATGAGCAAGGGGCTTTTATCAGGGGGCGTTGTATTTCGAACAATGTCATTATAGCCCAAGAATTCATGTCTGATCTCCAGAAAGCTCCTGCTAGACAGTATCTGATAGCAATTAAGCTAGATATGGAGCGTGCCTATGATAGGGTGTGTTGGGATTTTCTGCATCGCACTCTGCTTGAATTTGGTTTTGGCAAACTCTTTATAGAATGGATTATGGCCTGCATCCGGTCGCCGTCATTCTCCCTGATTATCAATGGAAGTCATTCCGATTTCTTCCATTCTACTATTGGGCTTCGACAGGGGTGCCCGTTATCCCCATTTCTGTTCATATTGGCTGCTGATGATTTCTCTCGTGCGTTACATCATGCACAGGAGGATTGTCGTATCGCCCCCTTCATGGCTGGCCCTCTCGGCCCTTCGGTTTCGCATCTTCTCTATGCGGATGATTGTATCTTGTTGGGTCAGGCTACTGTTCGGAATACGACCATCTTTGATTCTATTATTCAGAGCTATTGCCAGGTTTCTGGTCAAAAGGTTAATCTTCACAAGTCTATGATTTGCTTTAGCCCTAAGACCAGAAGTCATGTTGGGAAAGCATTCTCCATACATTGGGCATAAATAGCCAGGCTGATCGCCTTCTGTACCTTGGAATCCCTATCACCGGAAGACGACCCCGCAGCACAGATTATGCTGATATTGAGCGGCGGATCCATGATCGCATTGATGGTTGGCACATCACTTCATTATCTATGATGGCGAGGGTTATCCTTATACGATCGGTTCTGACGTCCCTACCTCTGCACCTCCTCTCCAACACTGCTATTCCGTACATTTGCCTGAGGAGGATAGAGCGGTGCTTTCGGGATTTTCTGTGGGCTTCTGGGCAGGATGGTCATGGGACTCATCTTTTGGCATGGGATATAGTCTGTTTGCCTATTCATGAAGGTGGCCTGGGTATTCAGTCTCTGACTGTTCTGAGAGAGGTACTGCTTGCTCGTCATGCGTCGCGGTTTTTACTTGACCCACACTGCTTCTGGAGCTCCTTTATGCGGGCTCGATACGGTGACTAGACCCCATCTCTGGATGATCAGCCCCTTCGTCGGCACTCCTCCTTTTGGAAGGAGGTTTATTGCCATGCTCCGACTATTTTGACCAACACCTCGTGGTTGTTAGGTGATGGCTCTATGGTTGATGTTATCCAGGACAAGTGGATTGCTGACCTTCCCCTGTCTCTTTGGCCTACTTTCACCAGCATCGATATTCCTAGCAGTATGAGGGTCAAGGATTTGATTTCTCAGGATTCCTCTGGTTGGCATATGAATATTGTTACTCAACTCTTTGGTCAGGAATTAGCCCGACGGATCATTGCTATTCCGCTTATTCGGGGGAATGTTACTGATACCAGATTATAGTGCAGATCTTCCCTGCCTTGGGCTCCTTCCAGAGACTTGATGAGTATTTATAGACCTTCTCCACATCGTACGATGGATGCTGGTTGGGTATGGAAGCTCCCTATTCATCCCAGGGTTCAGCTTTTTGTTTGGAAGCTACTGAGGGATTGTATTCCAACATGCTCCTTCCTTGCTAATAGGGGCCTTCATATACAGTCTATTTGCCCCTTGTGCCGTCAGGAGGAGGATACTACCGATCATGTTATATTTAACTGCCCTAGAGTTAGGGGAATCTGGCGGAGTGTGGGTTATGATTGTCGTGCTGATGCTGTGGGCTCTCTGAGATCTATGTTTTTGCATATTCTTCGGCAGGGTAGACAGTACCAGACTGGCTTATGGGCTGCCACTGCTTACCATATCTGGCTATCACGGAATCTTCTCATCTTTACTGATGATTCTTCTCCTTCCTTCAGGATTGTTCGGAAAGCTAGGCTGTTATCGGTTGATTTCTCTTCTCGTCAGAATGCTCCTGTGTTTGGCAGCCCTAGCCACTGGGGATCCTCTGCTGCTGCGGCAGCGGACCAGCATACGGTCTTCATCTCCTGGGAGCCCCCCCCTCAGGGTTTGTCAAACTTAATTTTGACGGCAGTGTTCGCGGCAGGCTTTCTGGTTCTGCGTTCCTTATTCGTGGGCCTGCTGGAGATTTATTGGCTGCTGATGGCTTTGGTAGTCTTGACTTATCAGTTCCTCTTGCTGAACTTTATGCTGCTTGGGCCGGCATTCTTTATGCTATTAGATCCCTACATGCTCTTAATCTGATTATTGAGGGCGATTCTCTTACAGTTATCCGATGGATCCAGAAGGATAACTTTTCTCAAGCTCCTGTCAACCCTCTGATCCTTGATATATGGGCTACCTTGCGGGATGTTGATAGTGTCCAAATCCATCATGTTTATCGTGAAGCCAACTCTGCGGCTGATTGGGTAGCGACGGAGGTGGCTCACCATGGTGGTTATAGGATTTGGTCACAGGGTGACCCCTGTCCTTCTGTACTTAATCAAATTTTGCATTCTGACTTATCTGGGCTGACTCGCACTAGAATGGTGTGATCGCCCGCTTGTACCAAAAAAAAAAAAAAACATACAACTAAACACATGCTTTCGTCGAGCATCAAGATTTTTTATATAGGAGAGACTTGCTATGTGTTAGGATAACTCTCAAAATTAAAAAATCCAATCTGATGGAATTTGGTTTGTCTGATTCCAAACTTCTCAATCCGATTCAGGTTAAATTAGTTTTCTGTTCTGATCCCATTTGAGAACCAATTTTTTTTTTCAAATCATCTTTTTTATTGATTCTAAAAAAATACAGAATAACTTCGGGAATCAATACCAATCTAATATGATAAATTTTGGTTGGTTTGATTTGAGTACAAAATTTTTAATTCATTTTCCATTAAATTGATTTGGTATTTTGAAGGTTAGATTTTTTATTCTGATTCAAGAATCGATCCTATCTCTTTTTCTTTTTTGAGTTTGAAAACCAACCTTTTTTAATAAAATAAAAAATAAAGTTTGACGAACCTTTTTTTTAAGTCTAAGAATCAATCATCTTTCTTTAAAAAAATTAAAATAAAATTTAATAATATTAAAAAAATAAAATACTCCCCAAAGATTGTACCTTCTATTGTATCTCAACTAAGAGACTATTAACGTTAAATTAGACCAAAAATATTATAATATATTATAAAATATAACTAAGAGAAAATAATTTTAGTCAATAGAAAATTAATTTTACTCGAAACTCATATGAAATCAAACTAAACTGGTCGGATTACTTCTAAATCAATTTCAAGACGGTCAATTTAGTTTTACGTCTGAAATCTTGTCATCGATGTTAATTAGATTAATTTTAGCATTATAGCTCAGAATTGATCCAATCTGACTCTTGCTCTAATACTCTTTATAACAATTTAAAATTTTAATTAAAAAAATTAATCAGAAAGATATTACCTAAACTTTTGGAACATGGAACTAAACATACATCATGCTCCGCTAACGTGATGTATGCCTAATGCGCACCTCTTTTTAATATTCTCGGAAAAAAAGAAAATAATACTTCCTTTCCAAAGTTCAAATGCCTTTACACCTTGGTTAGATGAATAGCTGCAACCTGTAATTGTAAATGAAAAGGAGGCAAAACTTGATGGTGATTAATTCGCCCGCTCCCAACAAGTGGGATTACCAATACATCAAGGTTGTGGTGCATGGCCAAGCAATCCGAATAATAATATGAATTATCTACAAGATATATTAATACTTGATAGATTACAAGTAATGTTGAACAGATAATGCTACAGTAATATTGATTACTATGTTTGGTAAGACAAATAAATTACTAGCCATGTAACATTAAATTCTCAAAATACTTTCAAATCAAATCTATTAAAAATTTATATATTATATATATTTGATTTAAAAAATATATTTATAAATGATAATGTTTTAAAATAAATTATTTATAAAATAATATTCAAAGCGGTCCGTAAGGATGTCGAAGGCCATCGATCGAAGGAAGATTTGTGGCGTCTCAACACGATCGTGATGATAGCGGTGTCTCAAAACTCACCACTGCAGGGCTGTAGGTGGAGAGTATCCGTGGTTTAGACGAAGAGGACGTGGCTAGGAACTTTTGACACCAAGATTCCAACCAGATCAATAGAGAAGAAGACGAATAGAAAGTAATCAAAGAAAGTAGAAGCAAATTTATAAAAAAAATTTATCAGATTATTACTATAAAATAGATTGTTATTTAAAATATATATTACACATAATTATTTGATAAATTTTATTTAAATTATTAGTAATTTAAATAAATTATTTATTACCAAAGGAAAAAATAGAGGAAAAAAAGTGGTGGGTCCCACATAAAAGTTTTTTTTTTTTTTTGAAACCGAAGAGATTTCGAAGAGAAAACTAAAAGTGCTCTTTTAATTTTTTTTATTCCAATATTAACCCTTGAAGAAAAAAAAAAAAACTGATGCATTTTTTAATCATTTATAATAAGAACATTATTGTTATTATAAATTATTAATTTTTTATTTTTCTTTCACTCATCTAAACAAAAAAAAAAAAAGAAAAAATATTTTTTCTTTAATTTCTTTTAAACAAAAGAAAAGAAAAAATATTTTTTTTAATTTTTTTTTTCTTTCAATTTTTTTTTTCTTTTTTTTTTTTTTCCTTTTTTTCTTCGTACAATTTTATGCACCGACTTTCGATTTACGAGCGTGTACGGGCAAGAGTCATTGTCGGTCAAAATGCTCCAAAACGCGTTATGCTGAGCCCACGTTTGCGGAGGTTTGGGAGACATTGTTGCCGCCATTTTAGGGTGCAACGACGCCGCCTCTAAAAGATCATACCATGCTAGCACAAGTGTTTAAACTTGTACTTAATGTTCTAGATATAAATTAAAACAAAATTTTATTATTATTTATTTATTTATTTACTTATTTTGCTAGCAGGTTAACTTTCACCTTCTAGTTTTACCTGTAACAACAAGATAATTAATCAGTGATGATCAATCTCGAGCCATTGGCAGACATGGGATCTACTAAATCTATGAGCGAATTTTTTTTTAATTTAGAGGAAAGAGCTAAATTAAAGCTAATGAAAAGCTTTGCAGCCTCTATGACTGTTGCGCCTATTCTATTGCTAGTAAAACAGGATCTCACAACACTTGCATTTGTTCTTAACTTAGTAGCTGGATCTAATTACAACACTGCAGATTGATTTATTTATTGTGGGAACTTGGTGGTCTAAGAGCTTATATGCAATTGAACAGGGGCCCAGGCATTGCAATCCTTGTTCTATCATGGATTATCACCTTATACACTCTCTGGCAAATGATGGAGATGCATGAGATGGTACCTGGGAAGCGGTTCGACCGGTACGATGAACTAGGCCAGCATGCATTTGGAGAGAAACTTGGTCTTTAAATTGTGGTGCCTTATCAGCTTGTTGCGAAAGGTTAAAGGTGCCACGAAAGTTAGGTTCTGAAATATATCTTTTGATATTATTATTTGAAGTGACAGAATATGTATGCTTTTTTTTAATTATATAAACGGACGAATACACTACTACCACACTACCAAGGTTGTCAATTTCGTTTCGGATTATGTTTCGGTTTAGTTTATGAAATGAAATATTTCGGTATCGGACCGTTTCGGTGCTTCGTTTCGGAATATATATATATATAATAAAAATTTTATTCATAATTCATATTCTTTATAAATAATAAATAACATAAAAATAAAAAGTTTAAGTTTTCAAGAGTTTGATATATATAGATATATATATATATATATATATATATATATAATATATATATATATATATAATATAATTATTATCATAAATAATAATAACAATATAAAAATAAAGTGTTTTAGTTTTTAAGAGATGCGACCGTGGGGATAGAATAACTAAGATTTTTTTTAATTATATATATATTTTAAAATGAGGATAGGGTAACTAGGATTTTTTTTATATTATATATATATTTTAAAATGATTCTGAAAGGTTTAATAATTCATAAATTGGTCTCCAAAGCATATTTTACCGAAACGGCCGAAACATACCGAAACGGTCGAAAATGGCCGAAAATGGCCGAAATACACCGAAACATGCCGAAACGGCCGAAAAATCTTCCGAAACGAAACATAGTATTTACCTTTTCGGATAAGCTACCGAAACGAAACGTCTCGGCCGAAACGGTCCGAAACGAAACGAAATTGACAACTTTGCACACTACACTAGTCTAATACAAGTTAATTCAAAAATATTAAAATATAAATTTTTTTTTTAAAAAAAAGGGCAAAAACCAACCTGGTTTCGTCCCCCAAAAATCCGCATGATGGGTATGTATGCTTTGCTCGCAGCGATAGGGACCCATGCTAAGGTGGAAATTAATATTTGGCAATGTTGAGTACAGCTTTGTGGACTAGCTTTGGGAGAAAACAACGGGTGAATCCCGAGAAAGAAAGGAAGATGGTGGCCGAATAACGACAGGTGCATGGAGGATAGACCGGGGGAGGGCGGGAAAGAGAGCTATAGCTAGCACTTCCATGAAGAATCTTAATTTCTTTCTAGCTAGGCATGCCAGAGTCTCTTGTTTAATTAGTGAAAAGTGATTTTTATGAAATGGATTAAAAAATTAACTTTTAGGTAGTATTTAAAATAGAAGATTAAAAAAAATATATTTTTTAAATATTTTTTTTATTAAGAAATAATTATGAATAAAGTTAATTAAAAGGATAATCTATGGTTAACTATGATTAATCATGAAATATCTCTTTAATTTATTCATTAGAAAATATAAAAATAACTGGTTATCCTATCAAATAAGAGTAAAAAAAAGTTATCTTATGCATTTTTTTTTGCATTGATCAAAAGAATAGCCAAAAGATATTCTTAGAAATAACTAAGAAGGGAGGGGGGACCAAACACTGCCTTAGCTTTGGATGGTATAACAAGGATTCTATAATATCACGAGGGGGGGACCAAACACTGCCTTAGCTTTGGATGATATAACAAGGATTCTATAATATCACGAAGGGGGGACCAAACACTGCCTTAGCTTTGGATGGTATAACAAGAATTCTATAATATCACGAGGGGGGGACCAAACACTGCCTTAGCTTTGAATGGTATAACAAGGATTCTATAATATCACGAGGGGGGACCAAACACTGCCTTAGCTTTGGATGGTATAACAAGGATTCTATAATATCACGAGGGGGGACCAAACACTGCCTTAGCTTTGAATGGTATAACAAGAATTCTATAATATCACGAGGGGAACCAAACACTGCCTTAGCTTTGGATGGTATAACAAGGATTCTATAATATCACGAGTACGATCCCACCTAGACGTTGATAATCCTCGAAGTGGGAAAATTAAGGTGGGGCTTGCCACCGGCCAGAAATTCCTGGACGTGTCGAGCACTAAATAAGGATGAGCCAACGTGTTTGTCGTGACCGACGGCAGGTCTCATCACTTATTAACGGTGAGGGTGACATCCTTTCAGCAAGACTAGGAACAATAATATTTCACCATTGAAAATATTAAAGAGAGGTGACGATTGACAACTGAAAAGTCTCGTATGCGCTTTAAACCACCGTACGTGACTATGGTTTTTTAAGATAAATTAGTCCGGCCAATCCATACATGTTGCGTAATTGGATTGATTTTGGTAGAAAAATATAAAAGCAAAGAAATAGATTATTAATGATCAATGATTAATGAATGCACCGTGAGACTGAAATCAGTACTTAAAAATACTTCTTCAAAATATGAATTGAGCCTGAGAAAAAAAATTTCAATTTATTACAAATCATAGCATACAGCTAGGTTAATGTTGTGAGCTTCGAGAGCCGCCTCGTACCTCAGAACCTCGACCTTCCCAAGAGGCTGCTTCGCCAGTGCTAAATCTTCTCTTGCTTTATGCGTCGGAGGTTTCTGCTTGAAATAATGGACGTCTGGGTACGTTGTCCTGTACGTTTTTTCCTTTGATCTTGGTAATTATGATTCTTGAAGTGGAAAGATATGTGGGTTACCGTGCGAAAGTTTAGAAGTTTTGATGGGACTTACTTTATTTATTTATTTATTATAATTTTGTATGATCGTGCCTCCTTTGGTTCATAATTGTTTGTTTGTTTTTTTTTGGCTGAAACTGGGATGAATTGAGAGATCTCGCTTACTGTTAATTTGGTTTCATGCTATTTGAATCCGTCAAAGGGGTCCATAAGAGGGGTTATTAATTACAAGGATGGGTTCTGGTAATCTAATCTAGCTGATCTATCGACGTTCTAGATCGAAGGTGATGCATGGAGAAAGTCAAGATTATTGAAGACGATGGAGAGATTGTTTTCTTCTGCAATGGTTGGAGTGGATGCTTGTTTTATGTGTTTTATTTTTCAGTTAGCTTCTTATAAATTTAGTGGATATATATTTATTTATGCTGCTGGGAACAAGGATCCTCTACGGTACAAGAGCCTTGTTATCGATCACAGAATGCCATGCATGTTTCGATGATCATCATGTGTCACAAACTCGGAGATGGATGGCTATCGATCCCTTATCTACATTCCATTCCTATAGGGCACCTAATAAATCCTACGTACGTACTCTATTTCTCAAGTATACTACAGTACTTGTCCATATCTCTAATGCCCAACGGCCAAGAGTTTGACAATTTGTTTTGTTTGTTTTGTTTTTTTTGTTTTGTTTTGTTTTGAAACAGCTGGCAACTTTTTAAAACACAAAACAATGGAGATATTAATTCCTCCATCTAATGCCCAAAAGTCCTGCTTAAGGGGCCCACACTAAACTTTGATCAGCAAGCCAATCACATGCATTCTGGACGTCAATTTGTAGGGCCATAAATATTCCAATGATATGTTTTCCTTTCCACTGTACCATGCTGTAGTGGGCGCATTAGGCCGTCAATTATAGCATAACATCATGTCCGGATTAGAATCATTGTAACTAAACCTTCACCCTAAATAGTTCGGGTTGGGTTCATAGGTAGGTTTCTACCACCTCTAATAATGAAGGATACTGAAGATCTAGACATGTATTCCCTAATCCAATACAGTCTAAGGAATGTATTTAAGCTAATAGCTAGTCAATTACAATGTAGACGTTAATATTTGGGAGAAATTACAATGAGACTCTCTTGAGTTTGGCCTCTTTATAGATTGACCCTTTCATATTATTTTTCTTGAATACCCCCAAAACTCTCATTATGTTACACAAAGACTTGTTCCATTCATTTATCCCTTAACACTGTTAAGCTATTGAGTAAAAAGTCAAATTTGCTCCTATAAATTGCAATGATTTACTTCCATTTAGACTTCAAAGCCAAGTTTAAAGGATAATCATGGAATTATTGAAAAACTTCGCTATCATGTGATCATCACATACTAATATCTGATGATGAAGATGAATAAAGGAGGGTTTTGTGTACTAAAATGGAAGTTTGGGGTTTTTGATTTCTTTTCTAAAGATTAATGTGCAAATCAGTCAAACTTCAGGATGTCTTGCTATAATTTCTCCTAATTCTAAGGTTAAACATACTACAATGCTATACTTATTAGGAAATTGGTACGAGTACCAGATGTGCACTTAGAAAATTCTTTGGGCCTACTTATACTGGCTTGGCAACATCACATTCAACTTCTTTCTGTGTATTTCAATAGCTCCTAAAATTTACACCAATCTTTCTTCACCATGCAGCAGGAAAAGTTTGGTTTGCACAAAACAAGATTTTCCTATAATATCGCTCTATATTCATTGTGTTGTGCAACGGATCAGCTCTAATATTAATTATTGCATAAAACTCGTTGATGCCGAGACCAACTATTATGAAAAATCTTTAGATTTGAATCAAAAATCAGCGCTCAATAGAGAAAAGGGTGGCCACCTGATCCACGCTTGGAGAGAGAGAAAGTGGCATCAAAAGATGGAACACCTAGAGAGAGAAAATGGGGCACACATCTAGAGAGAGAAAGGGATGCCCAAAAGAGAGAAAGAGGTGTTTCAAAGATCTCACACCTTCTAACTTTTTAGAGAGAGAAAAGGACATATGGATGGGACAGAGAACACCCAACTAGAGAAAGAAATTTGGAGGAGATAGAAAGTGATGCTAGAGAGAGAAAATCAGCCAAGAGAGTGCCACCGTGAGGAGAGAGGATGTGTGGGGAAGTGTGTTCCTAGGGTTTCTCATGTTTAGAGAGAGAAGGCAGCGATTAGGGTGAGAGAAGAGAGAGAAAATACATTTTGGAAGAAAAGAATATTGTATTGCTCTCTTACACAAACCCTAAGTATTAGGGTTTAAATACATGGCCAAGCTAGCTTGACCCTAACTTAAAAAAACTTTCAATAGCTAACCTAATGAGATTAAGTTCATTCCAAGCTCATATACACCCATGACTTGACTTAATCACAAAAAACTCTTGAACTCACATCCAGCCCAATACAAATTAGTCCCCTCAAAGCCCATAGCTCAACATGGGCCTTAAGATAATATAGAATCCAAAATAACTTTAGAACCTTCATGAGGCCTCATGAAGTGTAGACCTAGGCTTTCCCATATTCTTCTGAGCCTTAGGAGCACTACACCAAGTCCAACACATTGAATCTTTTTGCCTAAAGAAAATATGAGAAAAACTTTTCTCTCCACAATGTTTTTTGTTGACCCAATTATTGATTTTGATTAATAACAAAAATCATATGAGTATATTCTTTATGTTACTAATAATTTTGATTAAGTATTTCAGGAATTTAAATGTTTAATTAATCAAAATCCATGAAAAGTTGAGTTTGACCATATGTCTAGTGTTAAGTGTCAAGTTTCAGCATTTAGAGCCAACTCCAGAAGTGTAGGAGCCGACTCCAGAGTGTATCAAAATAAGTTTGACACTTTTGGCATACAATAGAGTGACTCCTGCAGAGTCCGAAGCCAACTCCACCAGAAAGATAGAAAGTCCTTAATTTTGTATCGAGCTGGAGCCGACTCCTGCAGAGATTAGAGCCGAATCCATCGATTATACAGAGAGTGTTTCTCGGAGCTTTAGTCGAGCCGACCTCTGCATTCACTAAAGCTGACTCCCACACGAAAAGGTGTCGACCCCTCAAAAAGTATGAGCCGACTCCACGATGAGCAGAAGTTCACGTTTTGCACATCCCTCGTTCGAGCCGACTCCAACTTGTCAGGGTGGACTCCAGAGGTGTCATAAATGACTCCAAACTCTGACATTTTTTCAACAGATTTCAATGGTTCTTTTCTCTTCCATGCAAAACTCATTCTCAAGCATTTTCAACGGCTAGTTTGTTTTAAAAGATAATTTAGAGGAGATTATAAGGGCCTTGGGACCGTTTTAAAAATTAGAAAAGAGAGGAACACAAGAAAGAATAGAAAAAGAAAGAGTTCAAATTTGAAAGCGCTATCGTGTGAAACAAAGATTAAGGAAATCCAAAGTATTCGAAAGCCAATCTTGAAGGATTTTCGTCAAATCAAAAGGAGAAGAGGAGAGTTCTAGTTCTTTAAAAGCCTATACATCAAAGGTTCTTCCAAAGCTTCAAGCTCATCTTGAGGAAGATCATTTCTGAGGAAAAAAAGAAAAGAAGAAAAGCTCAACTTCAGAAATCTTCTAATCAGGCTCTTCTATTTCTACTTTGATTGCATTGCAATATTTGCTCATTTGAGGAGCTTTATAACTATTGTAACCATATTTTTATTACATTTGCTTGTTGATTCAATCAGGGGTTTGAATCAAGGAAGGTAGTTTGGCCTTGTACAAGCTAGAAGGCTGTATGAGGTTTTTGTGCCGGTGATCCTAAAAATCAACTGGGTTCATTGTGATCCCATTGTAAAACAACAAGTTTGATTGTGAGCTTGTAAAACAACTATGCTGTAATCAGGATAGTTATAGTGTGGCTCAAGAGTTCTTAGGAGTGGATGTAGGTGTAGCAAACACCGAACCACTATAAATTTTTTGTATTTAAGTGCTTGTCTCTCTCTTTTCTCTATTCTATTCTTTATACTCTAATTAGCATTCTCAGCACTACTCTCATTGCATTCTTTCTTGTGCATTACTTTGAGAAATAGTTTTTAAGTTTCAAAATTTTTAAGAACCCAATTCATCCCCCTTCTTGGATTGCCATCTTAGCCAACAATTTGTATCAGAGCTTGTGCTCATCCTTTCTTGATCTAATAATTAAGAGCTCAAGATCCAAATGACAGCTCAAGCTGGTTCTTCTTTCTCTGAGGGTCAATCTACTAATCGTCCACCATTGTTTAATGATACTAACTACTCATATTGGAAAGCTAGAATGAGGATAATCATTCAAGCTTTGGACTATGATTTATGGAGTATCATTATCAATGGTCCTAGCACTCCCACACACTTAGTAGATGGATCCATTATTCCTAAAACCGAAAGAGATTGGAATAAAAATGATAGAAAAATGGCCCAGCTCAATGCCAAGGCTATGAATGTCCTATACTACTCCTTGGATACAAATGAATTCAATAGAATATTGATGCGTGTCGTAGCGCAACGATTTAAACACCTTAATTTCACTATTAAAATAGCGAGAGTAAGGGATCGATTCCACAGAGACTTTAGCGATTATCTTGAAATAAACTTATAAATTTAATTAATTAAATAATTAGTAGTGCAAAATAATCAAGATATGGTCTATCTTATAAGAGCACGGTCCATACCCGTAGATCACGGCCCGTCCCTTTAAAGAATAGATCAGTCTAAAATTATTTCCACTTAAATATAATTTAATAACAATTAATCATAATAAAAATTTTATTTCATATAAAGTAAAGAGTTATGACATTAAGAAAGCATATATTATAATAAATTCCTAAACCAAACCGGGCCCTCTTCTGCATACGCCTCGAAGCAGAGCATTCAAAAACTCACACCTACAGATGAACGGGGCCTCCCATGGAACTCCTGGAATAGGGGTCTTCAAACGGCTGGAACAGCTCTTCAAACGGCTGGAACAGAGCACCTAGGACTCCAAACCACGACACGAGCAGATAACTCCTCCAATCCACGGATGAACACCGCCCCAAAACTCTCCACCGATTGCTCTCCCTCCTCTGCTATTTATAGAATTCCATATGCGGCCTTGACGCGGAGAGGATGCAGAGAAGAATCTGTTTCAAAACAGAGAACGCAGCGGAAGCAACGAAAATAACAAAATAAATATGGATAAATAATCAATAAAATTTAAATTCCTTCTAAAGGAATTTAATTCTCTCAATTTGATAACTTCCAATCTAATTTATTCCTTAATTGATGGAGGAAACGATTAGAATGGAATCGGAGAAGAATCGTGCGGAAAGAGGGGATGAGATAACGATGAAGTCGGCACTTGGTTTGCCGACTTCACTTTAAAATCCATGCTAAAACAGATAAATCGATGAAAAATTAATTTGAGCTCATCTTAAATCCGATTTGGGTGCCGTTTGCATCATTAAATTCCTAAAATCGCGCTTTCAAATTGATAAGGTTTTATCTAAAATATTATATAAAATATTAAATATTAAATAATAATAAGTACGTTAAATTATTAATTAATAGATTTAATGATAATTATTTATGCGTTTATCATTCCCCCCAACTTGAATCTTACTCGTCCTCGAGCAAATAAGAAATTTAGAAATATGTACCAAGCTATTCCAAGAATTGATAGTTATCTTATAGTTTTTTTTTTAAGATCATAAGGGAAGTACTTCATTGGATTATTAAGTTTTTTAGTGATAAAGTGTAGTCCATAAGAATTTATAGAAGTCTTCCTTCACCAACTTTTACTTCTATGATTAAGTCTTCTAACTTAATTTGGGTTGGGTGTAATGTCTTTTGTAATTTGGTTATATTTATTTATTTATATGTAAAGTTAGTGCAATGTCCTAACCCCTTGCTTTCTAATTAACCCTTGTAGCGAGTTTTAGGCCAATGGCTCCCAAACCAATTGGTTTTAGGGCATTAGGTATAAAACACCCCTCGGACTTACTTACTCGAGTTAAAAAGGCTTTAGGTAGGACTGACTCTATTTAGGTTCTTTTACATTCCCACCTTTTTATGCGAACAACATCACTTTCTTAGGTGACGGGGCCCGGTTACTCAGTGAAAAATGCTAAGAACCTAATCTATTAACTTTAAGAGAGATTTTTTTTTTTTTTGAATAACATTTTCACCCATACCCTTATTAAGTAGATTGTACTATTAAGATCAGTGGTCAGGAGGGTCTGAAATTATTCTAAAAATTATTCTGGACTAAACCCTACCTTTTATTAGGTTTTCTTAATAATTTATTCCTCAGTATTTCAAATAATAATAATAATAATAATAATAATAATAATAATAATAATAATAATAATCTAACTATTAATTCATTAATAGACTGCTTGATTAACTTCAAATCGAGATACATCTGATTATAGTTTTACTCGAGGATTTATTTATTTTCTTTTTCCTCCCCCCCCAACTTAATTTTCATTGTCCCTAATGGAAGAAAAAAATAATAATAATAATAATTTCAAGGAAAGATACTACCTGGTAGATATTTGAAGGTTGGAAGTTTCATTGTTGCCATCTTCTTTCAATCTACTTCTGTTGCTCTTCTCTGGTCATACTAAAAGAACACACTAAAAGAACAGAAAGTTAAAAATAACTAATAAATTGGGTTGCCTCCCAAGAGCGCTAAGTTTAAAGTCTTCAGCCAGACTGTGCTACTTATTATGATAATGTTGGGTTCACAAGATCAATTGATTCAACAACTTCTCCATCATTAATTTCTTCTATATATGGTTTCAAACGTTGGCCATTTACTTTGAATGTATTTTCTTGCTTGGGGTCTTTAAGCTCTACAGCTCCATAGGGAAATACTTGAGTTACTATAAAAGGTCCATTCCATCGTGAACGAAGTTTTCTAGGAAAAGATGTAATCTTGAATTGTAAAGCCATACTTTTTGATTTGGTTCAAAAATTTTTCTACTAATAAATTTGTCATGATATGCTTTGGTTCGTTCTTTATAAATTTTTGAGCTCTCATATGCCTCATTTCGTAGCTCTTCTAACTCATTCAATTGGAGTTTTCTATTGATACCTGCATTTTTTATATCATAATTAAATTGCTTGATAGCCCAAAAGGCACGTGTTCTAATTCTACAGGTAAATGACAGGCTTTTCCAAATACGAGCCTATAAGGAGACATTCCTATGGGAGTTTTAAATGCAGCACGATAAGCCCATAATGCATCATCCAAACGTTCTGACCAATCTTTCCTATCAGGTCTCACCATTTTCTCAATGATATTTTTAATTTCTCGATTTGATATTTCAACTTGGCCACTAGTTTGGGGATGATAAGGTGTAGCTACCTTATGAGTAATTCCATATTTATTCATTAATCCTTCAAAGTGTCTATTCGTGAAATGTGTACCCCCATCACTAATTATAGCCCTTGGGCATCCAAAACGACTAAGGATATTATGCTGAATAAACTTGATTACAACTTTATGATCATTGGTTCGAGTTGCCATGGCTTCAATCCATTTTGACACATAATCAACTGCCACTAGAATGTATTCAAATCCAAAAGAGGAAGGAAATGGGCCCATAAAATCAATACCCCATACATCAAAAATTTCTACAACCAAGATAGGGTTTAGGGGCATCATGTCTTTTCGAGATATATTTCCTGTTTGTTGACATTGGAGACAATTACGGCTAAATTCATGTGCATCTTTAAAAAGAGTTGGCCAATAAAACCCACTTTGCAGTACCTTTGCTGCAGTTTTCTTTCCACTAAAATGTCCTCCACAGGCAAGAGAATGACAGAAGTTAAGTATACTTTTGAATTCACTTTCGGGAACACATCGCCTAATCACCTGATCTGAGTACTTAAATAATTCAGGGTCTTCCCAAAAGTAATATTTGATTTGTGAGAAAAATCTATCTTTTTCTTGTTTTGTCCAGTGGGAAGGTACTTTTCCTGTTGCCAAATAATTCACAATGTGGGCAAACCAGGGAAGACTGCTATGGGAAATTGAAAACAATTGCTCATCAGGGAACCTATCTCTGATTATTTCTTTATTGTATTCCACTGAGATCCTAGAGATATGATCTGCTACCATATTTTAGAACCCTTCTTATCTAAGATTTCTAGATCAAATTCTTGTAGTAGAAGGATCCATCTAATCAGTCTGGGTTTTGTATCCTTTTTTGATATAAGATGCCTCAACGCTGCATGATCTGAATAAACTAAAACTTTAGACCCTAACAGATATGATCTAAACTTTTCTAGGGCAAACACAACTGCTAGTAATTCTTTTTCAGTGGTAGTATAGTTCATTTGTGCATCTGAAAGAGTTTTGCTAGCATAATAAATTACATGGGGTTCTCGATTGAGTTTCTGTCCTAGAACTGCCCCTACAGCATAATCAGAAGCATCACACATGATTTCGAAAGGTATGGTCCAATCTGGTCAATAAATTACACAATGGTCGAGAAATTTTACTGAAATCTTTGATGAAGCGTCTATAAAAACCAGCATGACCAAGGAAAGATCGTACTTGTTTAACTGAGGTTGGGGGTGGTAGATTTGAGATCAATTCAACCTTGGCTTTATCAACCTCAATACCTCGCTCTGAAACAATGTGTCCAAGCACAATTCCCTCACGAACCATAAAATGGCTCTTCTCCCAACTTAGGACTAAATTCATTTCCATACATCGTTTCAGTACCTTAGTCAAGTTCTCGAGGCAGCTATCAAATGATGCACCAAAGACTGAAAAATCATCCATAAATACTTCCAAAAATTGACCAATCATATCAGAAAATATGGCCATCATACATCGTTGAAATGTGGCTGGTGCATTACAAAGACCAAACGGCATACGTCTAAAGGCAAATGTTCCAAAGGGACAAGTGAAGGTGGTCTTTTCTTGATCTGCAGGAAATACTGGGACTTGATTGTATCCTGAATATCCATCTAAGAAACAAAAGAAACTTTGTCCCGCTAGCCGTTCTAGAATTTGATCAATAAAAGGCAAAGGAAAGTGGTCTTTCTAGTCACGGCATTCAACTTTCGATAATCTATACACACTCTCCAACTAGTTGATGTGCGAGTAGGAATTGATTCGCCCTTTTCATTTTTAATCACGGTAATACCCAATTTTTTAGGTACTACTTGGATTGGACTGACCCATTGGCTATCTGAAATTGGATAAATAATACCAGCATCAAGCCATTTTACTACTTTTCTTAACAACATCCCTCATGTTTGGATTTAGCCTTCGTTGCATGTCTCTATGTGGTTTGGCTTCAATTTCACTATGAATGTGGTGCATGCAAACGGAAGGGTCAATTCCCTTAATATCAGCTATTGTCCATCCAATGCCTCTTTATGATCTTTAAGTACATCTACCAATTTATCTTCTTGCTCAGAGGTTAGGGTAGATGCAATGATTACTGGAAGGGTATCATTGGGTCCAAGGAATGAATATTTTAAGTCATCTGGAAGAGGTTTCAATTCTAGTTGGGGTGGTTCTTCCAAGGATGGTATTAAAGGACTTGGTTTAGTTGGAAGTGGTTCATATTTTATAGTCCAAGGCGGGATGGTGTCGAACTTAGGTGGTTCTAATAACATGTTTATCTCTTTGGTATACTCATCAATATCAAAGTCATCTATTCCAAAATGTGTAAGACATGTTTGTAAAGGATCCGAATCAATCAAACTTTGGAATTTCTTATCTACTACTTCCTCTATCATGTTTACTTCATTTAAATCATACACAGGTGGTCCTTGGGAAGCATTAAAAATATTTAATCTCATCTTTTGTTTCCAAAAGATACATCCATCACACCTGTTCTACAATTTATGCATGCATTAGCAGTAGCTAGAAAAGGTCTTCCAAGGATGATGGGAATTTGGTTAGGATTACCACTAGATTCCATATCCAACACAAGGAAGTCGACAGGAAAATAGAATTCATCCACCTTTACTAATACATCTTCCAATATTCCACGAGGTTCTTTGACTGATCTATCTGCCAATTGTAGTGTTACTGTCGTGGGTTTCAACTCTCCAAATCCAAATAATTCATATACTGAACTTGGAAGAAGGTTTACACTCGCACCCAAATCTAATAATGCTTTCTTGATTGTGAAGTTTCCTATGACACATGATATAATCGGGGTACCAGGATCTTTTAGTTTGGGTGGGGTTATTTGCTGAACAACTGAGCTGACTTGCTCAGTCAAATGTATCTTTTTTGGTATTTGTGTCTTGGCTTTCCGTTTTTGTGTGCATAAATCCTTCAAAAATTTGGCATAAGCTGGAACTTGCTTGATAGCATCGAGAAGAGGTAAGTTTATTTGGACTTGCTTAAATAACTCAAGCATCTCATTCATTTTTATATTCTTCTTATCTGAAGGCAAAGGAGATTCTAAAGCACTAGGGAATGGGGCTTTAGGTATGATTGCTTGATCATTGAATTCCTTTTCTTTTTCATTTCTTCTCTCTTCTGGTTTAGCCACTTCTAATTTCTGGGTTGGTTCAGGTGGGTTCAATGTTTTTCCACTTCTGAGAGTCATGACTGATTTAGCATGTTCTGGGAATTTGTCAGGACTATTGGAACCTTCAGCCATGAATTGTCCTTTTGGGTTATCGATAGGCTGACTAGGTAACTTACCCTCCTCCCTTCTACTGAATGCTGTGGCTAATTGACCTATCTGAGTTTCTAGTTTTGCAATAGATTGTGTGGGAGTGAAGGATTTGGTATTCATTTCTAGCCCTTTCAATGCTTGTAACACTTTGTCTTCAAAAGTAGGCTGATTATTCGGTGGAGGTTGTGGGATGTTTGGATATTGTGAATATGGCATGTTTCTAAAATTGGTTTCTTGTAATTAGGTCTGATCGATGAATTGACTACAGGTTGAGGTTTCCAAGAAAAATTTGGGTGATTTCTCCAACCAGGATTGTAAGTATTTGAAAATGGATCATTTCCTGTTCTAGGAGCTAATCGGGTTTGGGCTTGGTGGGCTTGCTCTTGAACAAGGTCAGGAAATTGGTATGCAGCTGGACATTCACCTACAGAATGGGTTGGACTCGAACAAATTATACAGACCTCATGTAATTGAGTAGATGGGGAAGAGATGTTTCCAACTTGTAGAATCCGATCAAGTTTATGGGATAATTCATCTACCTTAGTATAGATATCTGTAGAATGACCTATTTCATATATTCCACCTCTTTTAGGTTCTACGGGAGGGTCTCGACGAGCAACTGACATATGATGTAGTGAATTCTCACTCAATGTCTCAAAGAGTTGCCAAGCCTCATGTTCATTTTTTAACATAAATGTCCCACCACACGAAGCATCAACCATTTGCCTATGCTTTTCTGATAAACCATCATAAAAGCACTGAACCAGTTGCCATTTGGGTATAGCATGATGTGGACATTTTCTAATTAGTTCTTTGAATCTCTCCCATGTCTCATGGAACATTTCCCATCTGTCTGGGAAAAACTTGTTATGGCTTTTCTAATTTGATTCGTTTTTCCTATAGGAAAATATTTCTTAAGAAATTCTCTCTGAAGATGATCCCAAGTTGAAATTATAACCGTGTCTAATGAATTTAACCAATACTTGGCTTTATCTTTTAGGGAAAAAGGGAATAACTTAAGCCTAAGTGCATCATCGGAGAAATTTTGAATCTTGACAGTTGAGCAAATTTCTAAGAATTCATCTAAGTGTTTGTAGGGATCCTCATTTGTAAGTCCATAGAAAGATGGTAACATTTGGATTACACTTGACTTAATTTCATATTGGGCAGCCTCTACTGGAGGCACTTGAATGCAGGGAGAGTAGGTATACCTTGAAGGAGTGAAATACTCTTTCAACTGTCTTGGTTGATTATTTTCGTTATTAGGATCCATAATTCTGAGTCTGTTTGCTCTAATAGTTCTTTCTATCTTAGAATCTAAGGGTATAAGGTTGGGTTGCAACGATCGACGACCGAGCATACACCCTACCAATGCCTCTAAAGCAAATAGTTTTATTTATTTATTTATTTATTATTTTTTTAATTAAGTTTCTAATTTCTAATAAATTATGAGATGTCAATGAAAAAATTTTAAGTTTTGCAGAAAATAAATTCACCTAAGTCAATCTATAGCATAGAAATAAAATAATTATTTTGTTATATATTTTATTTTTATAAAATTTTTTTAATTAATTATGTTTTATGGAAGATGTCCTAGGGTTTATTTTAGGGTTTTTTTTAGGTAAGTTAATTAAAAGGAAAATTTGATTAGGTTAAAATTGGATTTGTGGCAAAAAGAAAAGTAATAATTTTTTATGTTAAAAAGAAAATATGCAATTCTAACAATTAAGGAAATAAAATAAAGCAGAAATAACTATTCAAAAATTAAGAGAAAATTAATCTTTTTTTTTCTATTTTTATTATTTTTTATTTTTTTTAAAATTTTTTTCAAAATAACACACTTAAGTCCCCGGCAACGGTGCCAAAAATCTGATGCGTGTCGTAGCGCAACGATTTAAACACCTTAATTTCACTATTAGAATAGCGAGAGTAAGGGATCGATTCCACAGGGACTTTAGCGATTATCTTCGAAATAAACTTATAAATTTAATTAATTAAATAATTAGTAGTGCAAAATAATCAAGATATGGTCTATCTTATAAGAGCACGATCCGTACCCGTAGATCATGGCCCGTCCCTTTAAAGAATAGATCAGTCTAAAATTATTTCCACTTAAATATAATTTAATAACAATTAATCATAAATAAAAATTTTATTTTATATAAAGTAAAGAGTTATGATATTAAGAAAGCAACAGATTATAATAAATTCCTAAACCAAACCGGGCCCTCTTCTGCATACTCCTCGAAGCAGAGCATCCAAGAACTCCACACCTATGGATGAACAGATGAACGGGGCCTCCCACGGAACTACTGGAACAGGGGTCTTCAAACGGCTGGAACAGAGCACTTAGGACTCCAAACCACGGCACGAGCAGATAACTCCTCCAATCCACGGATGAGCACCGCCCCAAAACTCTCCACCGATTGCTCTCCCTCCTCTTCTATTTATAGAATTCCATATGCGGCCTTAACATGAAGAGGACGCGGAGAAGAATCTGTTTCAAAACAGAGAACACAGCGGAAGCAATGAAAATAACAAAATAAATCTGGATAAATAATCAATAAAATTCATATTCCTTCTAAACGAATTTAATTCTCTCAATTTGATAACTTCCAATTTAATCTATTCCTTAATTGGTGGAGGAAACGATTAGAATGGAATCGGAAAAGAATTGTGCGGAAACAGGGGATGAGATAACGATGAAGTCGGCACTTGGTTTGCCGACTTCACTTTAAAATCCATGCTAAAATAGATAAATCAATAAAAAATCAATTTTGAGCTCATCTTAAATCCGATTTGGGTGTCGTTGCGTCATTAAATTCCTAAAATCGCGCTCTTCAAATTGATAAGATTTTACCTAAAATATTATATAAATTATTAAAATATTAAATAATAATAATAAGTATGTTAAATTATTAATTAATAGGTTTAATGATAATTATTTATGCGTTTATCAAATATCCACTTGCATCTCAACCAAGAAGATATGGGATCGGTTAAAAGTTACCCATGAGGGTACCAACCTGGTTAAAGAGTCTAAGATTAACATTCTTGTGCATGAATATGAACCCTTTAACATGGATCAGAATGAGTCCATCACTTGTATGTACACTAGATTTACTAATACAGTAAATAGATTAAAAAGTTTTGAAAAGACCTATACTAACTCAGAGCTTGTTCAAAAATTCTTAGATCTCTTTCAAGAGCATGGGAAGCAAAGTGGCAGCAATTCAAGAAGCCAATGATCTGAACAGTTTACCTTTGTAGGAGCTCCTTGGATTACTCATGACCCATGAACTCACAATGAAGCAACATCTGGAAGAAGATGTGAAGAAAAAAAAGACAATCACACTAAAAGCTGTTAAAAAGGAGAAAAGCAGCAGTGAAGAAGATGAAGATGATGAAGAATGCAAAAAGATAAGGAGGCCATTTCTTAAAAGAAAACCTGGTATCAAATTGAAAGGAGATAAGAAGAAAGATAAGGAGAAGGATCCCGTGATTTGTTATGAGTGCAAAAAGTCTGGATATTACAAATCTGAATGTCCTCAACTCAAAAAGGGATATAGAAAGAAACAGAAAGCATATGTTGCAACATGGAGTGACAATGATGAATCTTCATCCGAAGAAGAACAACAAGAATTTGCTAACATATGTCTTATGACAAATGAGAAAGAGGTATGTTCTGAAAGCTCTATTTATGATTTCACATTTGATGAACTTTATAATGCTTTCAATAAACTGCTTAATGATTTTAAAGTTTTGAGAACAAAGAATAAAATTTTAAAAACTAAAACCAAAATCTTCTTAAAAAGAAAGATGAATTCACCATTGAGTTTAGAAAGCTAAAATCTAAAAAGTAAAATTTGAAAAAAAATAATTTCTATCGAAAATCAAATCTTCCAAAATGAAGTTGAAAAGTATAAGAATATTGTTGACAAATTTACTTATAGCTTGAAAAGACCCAATTTATTTTTGAATAATCAAAGAGCTATTTTTGATAAAGCCGGTTTAGAATATAAACCACAAAGAAATAAAAACTAAGTAATAATTTCTTTGTTAAGAAATCAATTGATAATGATAGTTTTTATTTTTGTTGTGGTAAGAAAGGTCATAAATCTTATGTTTGCAATCATAAGATATCTCATATAAATGCTGGTTATAAAGGTAAAATAATTTAGGTTCTAAAAGTAACTATATTTTCTACTACTAACCATGAAGGACTCAAGAAGACTTGAGCGCCTAAACATAAGATATGATTTCTATGCAGGTGTATCTTGCAGCCAAAGGATTAAAAAAAATGGTATCTTAACAGCGGTTGCTCAAGATACATGACGGATGATAAAGATCAATTCATCACCCTTGAAGCCAAAAAAGATAGAGTGGCGACCTTTGGAGATAATGGTCAGTGTCACATTATGGGTATTGATAAAATTCAGATTACTCCATCCACTTTCATTGAAAATATTTTATATATTGATGGCTTAAAACATAATTTGATTAGCATTAGCCAACTATGCAATAAAGGTTTCAAAGTATCCTTTGAAGCATCTATTTGCACAGTATCTAATCCCATTGAAAATAGCATTATTTTTGTTGAAAATAGAAATGACAATGTATATTTAATTGACTTGAATAACTTATGTACAAGTAATTATTGCCTAATTGCTGATAATGCTAAGGTAAATGAGATTAGGTGGCTATGGCACTGTAGATTAGGTCATGCAAGCACACTTGATTTCAAAATTATTTAGAATGGATTTGGTTAAAGGTCTTCCAAAGTTAGATTTTGTAAACAATAGAGTTTATGATGCAAGTCAATTTAAAAAATAAACTAGAAATTCTTTCAAATCCAAAAATATTATTTCAATTTTTAGGCAACTCGAGCTACTACACATAAACCTTTTTGGATCTACTAGAACCACTAGTTTAGGAGGAAAGAAATATGATCTTGTGATTACTCTAGATTTGCTTGGGTACTGTTTTTAGCTTACAAAGATAAAACTTTCTCAGTTTTTTGAAATTCTTCAAGAAAGTCACAAATGAGAAAAATATTACCATAGTGTCTGTTAGAAGTGATCATGGGATTGAATTTAAAAATTATTTATTTAAAAATTTTTGTATTAAAAATAGCATCCATCATAATTTTTCAGCACCTAGGACACCTCAACAAAATGGGATGGTAGAAAAAAAATAGGACTCTAGAAGACATAGCCCATACCATGCTATGTGAAAGCCAACTCCCAAAATATTTCTAGGCAAAAGCTATAAACACAGCATGTTACATCCTAAATAGAGCCCTGATTAGACCAATTCTTAAGAAAAAATCCTATGAACTATGGCATGATAGAAAACCCAATATTAGCTATTTTTATGCATTCGGTTGTAGATGCTTCATTCACAACAATAGAAAGGATAATTTAAGAAAGTTTAATGCCAAGTCAGATAAAGGTATCTTCTTAGGATATTCTACATCTAGCAAGACATATAAAGGGTTTAATAAGAAGTATTTGATTGTTGAAGAATCAATTCATGTAGTGTTTGATGAGTCTTTAGCATCAAGTTCTGAAAAGAAAGATGATGAGGAAGATACTAATATTTTCGAAAGAAATTTTGAAAAACTAAATGTTAATGTATCTTTAGATCATGAACCTAAAGCTAAGGATGATGACTCAACTAAGAATAATGATGTTGATACTACTCGTAATGATACAGATCTACCTAGAGATTGAAGATATGCTTATGGTCATCCAAAGGATCTAATCATAGATGATCAATCTTAAGGTGTAAAAACTAGATCATCTATGAGAAATATTAATAATCATCTTGCATTTGTGTCTCATATAGAGCCCAAAATAATTAAGAAAGCTGAAAAGAATAGTTATTGAATGTTAGCTCTGCAAGAAGAGTTGAATTAGTTCACTAGAAATAAGGTATGGACCTTAGTTGATAGGCCCATAGATTATCTGGTTATAGGATCAAAATGGGTATTTAAAAATAAGTTAGATGAAGATGGCACTATTATTAAAAATAAGACTAGATTGGTTGCAAAGGGATATATTCAGAAAGTAGACATTGATTTTGATGAAACATTTGCGTCTGTTGCTAGATTAGAAGCCATAAGGTCATTACTTATATTTGCATGTTGCATGAATATTAACTTATTTCAGATGGATATAAAAAGTATATTTTTGAATGGTTTCATAAATAAAAAAATTTATGTTGAACAACCACTTGGTTTTGAAGATCATAAATTTTTAAATTATATTTTTAAACTACACAAAGCACTTTATGGTTTAAAGCAGGCACCTAGCGCTTGGTATGATAGACTTAGTAAATTTTTTAATAAAAATAATTTTTCTAGATGCAATGTTAATAAAACCCTATTTTTGAAAAAAAGAAAAAATAATTTATTAGTTGTACAGATTTATGTTGATGACAGTATTCGGTGTTACTAACAATCTTTTTTGTCAAGATTTTGCTAAGCTAATGCAGGGAGAATTTGAAATGAGCATAATGGAAGAACTGAATTTCTTTCTTGGACTCCAAATCAAATAAGAAAAAGAGAGGATTTTCATTAACCAAACGAAGTACATAAAGAAAATTCTTAAGAAGTTTGGTATAAAAATTGTCAAACCTCTTGGTATACCAATAGGTCCTTCATGCAAACTCAATGAGCTGATGAAGATGGTAAGAAAGTAGATCAAAATCTTTATAGAGATATGATTTGTTCTCTACTTTATTTAATAGCTAGCAGACCAGATATTATGTTTGTTGTATGCTTATGTGCCAGATATTAATATGATCCTAGAGAATCTCACTTAATTGTTGTAAAAAGAATTTTTTGATATTTAAGTGAAACAAAAAATATAGGATTATAGTATTCTAAAGACTCACCATTTGATTTGATTGCATATTCTGATTTTGATTTTACTGGTTGTAAACTAGATAGGAAAAACATGAGTGGTGCATGCCAATTCTTAGGCAGTAACTTAATCTCTTGGTTTAGTAAAAAATAAAACTCAATTGCATTATTCACTGCTGAAGCTGAATATGTTGCAACTGAAAGCTGCTGTGCTCAAATCCTTTGGATTAAATGATAAGTTGAAGATTATGGCATCACAATTGATAGGATTCCAATAAGGTGTGACAATACTAGTGCAATAAACCTCACCAAAAATCCAATTCAACATTCAAGAACTAAACATATAGAAGTTAGACATCACTTTATTAGAGAACATATTGCTAAGAATGATGTTTGTCTTGAATATGTATGTACTGAAGATCAATTGGTTGATATATTTACAAAACCCTTAAGTGAAGAGAGATTTTGTTATCTTAAAGGAGAATTAGGTATTTGTGATCCATTAGAATAGATGTGAAACCCCTAAGAATGATTATCTCGATTTTAATCCATTTTCTTGAAAACTCTCTTATGTTTCTAATGAAAATCATCTAGATATTTGAATTCCTTAATCCCCCATGCCTTAAGGAAAATTTATCTAGGGATTTAAGCTTGGCTTGACAAGTTTCAGAGTTTGAAACTCTTAGTTTTTCACTGAAACTATCGTAGAGCTGACTCCACTGAAGTTGGAGTCGATCCGAGAGTTTACAACTCTCTGTCTAGTTATTGGAGCCGACTCGTGTTGCTATGCAAGCCGACTCTGTTTCGAGTGCTAACTATTTTATTGGTGCGGAGTTGACTCCATGCTTTGTGGGAGCCGACTTTAAGTGGTCCCCAACCAGTATATCTAGGGTTGAGCCAATACTTTTCAAAATCAAATCATCTCCAAATCATTCTAACTCTCTCCCACTTCTCTCAAACTTTCAAATACTCTTGATTTCATCCTCTATTGACTACCTATGGCTCCAAAGCGTCGTGCATCTTCTATCGGAGTCTCCGTAACCACTGGGAGATGGTCCGTGTGACGTCCGACAAGGCAACCCTCACCCTGCACGCCCTCATCTTCTTTCACCTCCACACTTGATGCCATTCCAACTCCAACCTCTCCACATGTTGATCCTATGGCTGGGAAGGCTATCACCATCGGGAGGAAGGTAGATTTTTACTTCTTTGACCTTGAAAGGTTTAATAATGGAAGGTTGCTAAGAAACATGGGTTGAAAAAAGGTATGTTTCTTGGATGTTCCCACCTATCTTGCTCTTGTCAAAGAGTTTTACAGTAATATTGGAAGAGGAGACAGAGGCTTGGCTAGTTATGTAAGAGGAACCCGATTCCATACAAATTCGAAGATTTTGGGTAATCTTTTGGAGATGCCAACTGATGGAATGACTGCCACTCATCTCACTGATCGTGGTGATGCTCTGTCTAGAATATTGGGGAGGAAAGTAAATGAGATAGAGGATGTGTTTGCAAACTAACTAAATCTAGAGCTGAGACTTTTGCATAATATTTGTAGTAGGATTCTTTTCGCTAAGACTGAAAGATTTGAATATGTATCAGAAAGAGACATGGCCCTAATGGATTGTGTCTTAACTAGTCAACCTATTAATTTGGCGGGAATGATGCTAAGCTATATGGCTGAGGCTAGTACTAAGAAGAAGTCAACTCTGCCATATGGGAAGGTGTTGACAATGTTTTTTAGAAGCCAAGGGGTTGATATTTTGGACAATGAACCACAAAAGAAGTTAAGGCTCACAAACTATTATAATATCTTCACTCTACACCGCATGGGATTCCGGAAGATTAATGAAGAATGACAAAGGCGAAGACCTGGCGTTGTGCCAGAATCAGTCAGAGGAGATAGAATGGATGGTGATGATGATATTGAGGAGGTCCTTGGGCCTTTAGCACCTACACCCGCTCCATCCTCTTTAGCACCGAGACCCAGTTACCAGTACCACCATCAGTAGCATCAATAGTCCTTTCCTCTGCTTTTACAACAGTGCAAGTTGAGCAATTCAAAGAAATAATCAAATCCGCACTTTGCTGAGCAGGAGGAAAAGATAAATAAAAATATTCGAGATAGAATAAGGCAACTAATTTATATATTGGAGGAGAAAGTTGAGAAAACAGAAAGTTCAAACAATGCCCCGGCTGATAGTTTGAAGACTACGCTTTAAGATATTTTTGACGTAATCAAAGGCATTGCTGATGACTCCGATGTCTACTCCAACTCCATTGTGAAGCTTCAAATTAACATTGAAAAGGGAGTGTCTAAAACCAAAGAGTTGATAAATGATTTCTGCAAAATTCAAAAGAAAGGAATGGAACAGGTTTTAGAACAGTTGAAGAGACTTCTTAGGTTTTGAAGTGGATATTACCTTCCTCTCCAGCCTCCCCAGCTAATCAAGCCAATCCAACAAATCTTTGAAATCTACCTTAGTTTGCTTTTAAAATTTCATAGTTAGAATTTCATAATTATCTTAGAAATCTTAGTTTGTACTTAGGAACTTACTGGAAGATATGTTGTTTTGTTGTTTTACACTTAACTTGTACTTCATGTAATCAATGAATATGTATGAAGTTTTAAATATGACTTAATAAAATTTCTTTGATATTACTAAAATGATTGTCTTCTTGAGTTACTTTGTGATGTTCTATTCTAATTTGGTTGATATGAACCTCATCCTGAGCAAGGACTACCCTATGCTTCCTTAACCTTTTTTATTGATGACAAAAAGGGAGAGATTTGTATATGCATATTGATTTTAAATACGCACATATATAGAAGGAGAAATTACTCAGGGAGAGCTTATCTAATTTAAATTATTTGAATTGGTAATTTGAATTGATTAATTTGAATTCTCTGAATTATTAGATAAACATTTTGAATTCGTGGATTAGTTGAACTAAATATTTGAAATGAAGTTATAGTTCAAGATAATTATGTTGAAATTCTATTTACTATCATTCCGATTGAAAATTATTTAAGTTAAAGTTTATGCTTCAAATGTATATGCATATACTTTATGTTTTTGTTATCATCAAAAAGGGAGAGATTGTTAACCCAATTATTAATTTTGATGAATAACAAAAATCATATAAATATATTCCTTGTGTGACTAATGATTTTAATTAAGTGTTTCAAAAATTTAAATGTTTAATTAATCAAAATTCAAAAAATTGAGTTTGACCATATGTCTAGTGTTAAGTGTCAAGTTTCAGCATTTAGAGCCGACTCCAGAAGTATAGGAGTCGACTTCAGAGCATATCGGAATAATTTGACACTTTTGGCACGTGGTAAAGCCGACTTCATTAGAAAGATAGAAAGTCCTCAATTCTGCGTCAAGCTAGAGCCGACTCCTGCATAGATTAGAGCTGACTCTACCGATTATACAGAGAGTATATTTTTTGAGGCTTTAGTCGAGCGGGCTCCCACATTCACTAGAGTCGACTCCCATACGAAAAGGTGTCGACCCCTTGAAAAGCACAAGCCGACTCCACGATGGGCAGAAGTTCACATTTCGCACATCCCGCATTCGAGCTGATTCTAGGTCTACTCGAGTCGACTCCACTTGTCAGGGGCGAACTCCAAAGGTGTCAAAGATGACTCCAAACTCTGACATTTTTCTAACGAATTTTAATGGCTCTTTCCATTTCTGTGCAAAACTCATCCTCAAGCATTTTCAATGGCTAGTTTTCTTCTAAAAGAAGATTTATATGAGATTATAAGTAAGGGCCTTGGGACCATTTCAAAAATAAAAAAAGAGAGGAACACAAGAGATAATAGAAAAATAAAAGAGTTCAAATTTGAATACCCTACCGTGCGAAACAAAGATTAAAGAAATCCAAAGCATTCAAAAGCCAATCTTGAAGGATTTTCATCAAATCAAAAGGAGAAGAAGAGAGCCCTAGTTCTTCAAAAACCTCTACATCAAAAATTCTTCCAAAGCTTCAAGCTGATCTTGAGGAAGATCATTTCTGAGGAAAAAAAGAAAAGAAGAAAAGCCCAACTTCAGAAATCTTCTAATCAGACTCTTCTATTTCTGCTTTGATTACATTGCAATATTTGCTCATTTGAGGAGCTTTATAACTGTTGTAACCATATTCTTATTACATTTGCTTATTGATTCAATCAGAGGATTGAATCAAGGGAGGCAGTTTGGCCTTGTACAAGCTAGGAGGCCTGTGAGAGGTTTTTATGCTTTGTAAAAACCAGCTGAGTTCGTTGTGATCCCATTGTAAAACAACAAGTTTGAGTTGTGAGCTTGTAAAACAACTATATTGTAATCAGGGTGATTATAGTGTGGTCCAAGAGTTTCTTGGGAGTGGACGTAGGTGTAGCCAACACCAAACTACTATAAATTTCTTGTGGTTATAATGCTTGTCTCTCTTTTTTTCTCTACTCTATTCTTTATACTCTGATTAGTATTCTTAGCACTACTCTCATTGCATTCTTTCTTGTGCATTACTCTAAAAAATAGTTTTTAAGTTTCAAAATTTTTAAGAACCCAATTCACCTTTCCTTCTTGGGTTGCCATTTGGGCCAACATTTTTTTCACATTTGTTTAGAGAATAAAGAAAAAATTATGTGTGGTGTCCATGTACATTTTCTTTCCTTTATCAAAAAAAAAAAAAAAAAAAA
>UESW01004219.1:33484-178132 GCA_900491605.1 Calamus simplicifolius | reverse complement strand
AGTTCGTATTACTATACTTCTCCCACTACGAAGAGTTAATGGAAAGTTTGGGAACCCACTTTCTTGTGGTGTTTCTGCTTATACTATTGGTATTAAAGGAGCCAATCTAATTTTATCGCCTCTCAACTCTTCTAGAGCAATTTACTTTTGGGTTTGTGGTCTATAATATAGTCCTCCTCCATGAATCGGGCATTGGTGCTAACAATGACCTTCTGATCCTTAGGACAATAAATAAACCACCTTTTGTTCCTTTAGGATATCGAACAAAGAAGCATACATCTATCCTTGATTCCAACTAACTGGTTTACCTTTTAGTACATGTGTTGGACAACCCCAAACCCGAACATGTCTTAGACTAGGCTTGCGCCCAGTCCATAGTTCTGTGGGTGTCTTAGGTACTGACTTAGATGGTACCAAGTTAAGAATATATGCAGCTGTCTCTAATGCATATCCCCAAAATGAAATAAGTAAGTCTGAATAACTCATCATAGATCTAACCATATCCATAAGAGTCATATTCCTTCTTTCAGCTACACCATTCTGCTATGGCGTACTAGGTGCAGATAACTGGGATTCAATCCCAGCATCTAATAAGTAATCTATGAACTTCCCTAAGAGGTACTCGCCACCACGATCGGATCATAGTGTCTTGATATTTTTACCATTACGGTTCTCCATTTCTGTCTTAAAAATTTTAAATTTTTCAAAGCATTCAGACTTACGGCGCATCAGATAAATATACCCATATCTTGAGTAATCATCAATAAAAGTGATAAAGTACTCAAAACCACCTCTAGCTTGGATGTTCATTGGGCCACACAAATCAGAGTGAACTAATTCTAATATCTCCTTAGCTCTATTGCCTTTGGCCGAGAATGGCCGCTTGGTCATTTTCCTTCTAAGCAAGATTCACAGACCGGTAGTGCCTCTACTTCCAATGAACTTAATGGTCCATCTTGAACCAGTCTAGAAATCCATCTTAGATTTATATGATCTAGGCGCAAGTGCCAAAGATAAGTTTGATTCATTTCATAGGATGTTTTCTCTTACATGGTCTATTATAGCTATTCACTTTATTTAGTTGCACAGTAGGAGAAATAGGATTAATAATATAACGACCATCCACCATTGTACCAGAACAGATAAAATGTTTATTTTTCTTAATAACAACGGAGTCATTAAAATAAACTGAATATCCATCATCAACCAACTTAGAAACTGAAATTAAATTCCTTCTAATTGAAGGTACAAAAAAATAGTCCTTTAATATTAAAATTCTATTTCTACTAAAAGAAAAGCTAAAATCTCCCACTATAACTACTGACACTCTTGTGCCATCTCCTAGAGATATGTAAATCTCCCCATCACTTAGCTGCCGGGTCTGCTGGAACCCCTGCAAAGAATTGCAAACATGATTAGTGGCTCCTCTATCTACACACCAGCCACTGGTAGATAACAGCACTAAATAAGTTTCAACTACAAGTGAATGAGATATACCTCTAGCCTATTTTCTGGCAAGCCAAACTGGACACTGCTGCTTCTAGTGACCTGGCTGCTTGCAGACGAAGCACTTTCCCTTCTATTTTATTTCCCCATTGGGCTGTAGGGCCTGATGCTGTTTCTATTTCTGAACCTTTTTCTTCTTCTTAGCATGAGACTTCGAAGAAGAACCTTTTTCAGTAACCATAGCAACTGCAAGCTTCTTAATGAAACTCTCTGCTACCTGAAGTTCTTTAAGTAGCTCTGCCAGTGAAAAATTCATTTTGTTCATGGTATAATTTAGGCAGAACTGCTTAAAAGAATCAGGTAGGGACTGGAGAATGATATCAGCCTGGGTTTCCCCATCCATCTCCGCTCCAAGGATCTCCAGTTCATTCAGAAGACTAATCATCTTTAGAACATGATCCCTGACAGGAGTTCGTTTAGCCATATTAGTGTTCATCAGTTCTTTCATCGCAATCTGCCTAGCTGTACAACTCTGATCCCCAAACATTTCTTTGAGGTTGAATATCATGTCATAAGCAAAGGGCATAGATTGATGCTGATGTTGCAGAACATTTGACATAGATGCCAATATGTAACACCACGCCATCTCATCAGCCTTAATCCACTTACTGTAAGCTTGGGACTCCTCATCTGAATCCCCTTCACTGGGTTCTGTGGGATAGACCTGAGTGAGCACATACTTGTACCCTTCTGCAGTTAACACTATATCCAAGTTTTTTTTTCCAATCAATGTAATTAGGACCGATCAATTTGTTTTCTTTGAGTATCACAGCAAGCGGATTGAAAGAAGACATTTTAATCCTAAGAATCATTCATACATCAAATAAGACATCATGAGCAATAAACTTTAAATTCAAAATTATAAGTAGGGCCCCTCAACCACTACAAATAAAAGAATTTGCCAGCAGCCTAGTACATTTTGAATAGTATGCCTCGATGGGAGGAGGTCTACTACTCATCATTTATCTAGACAGATAAAACCTATTAATTTTACTATCTAGGTAAAAGATAACATATCAAGTAAAATTAATTAGCTGGCTAACTTTGGTCATATAAATATTTGTAGTGACTCTGATGGGGAGGATACCAATATTTATATCTAAGTGTATACCATCACTCAATCCTAGATCCATTGTCCCATGGTGGATCCCTCAGATGGAGAGGTAATCCAACATTAATAACTACTAGGGATTATTCTTGGTGAGCTGGCAATCAATTTCATCCTATGGGGAGGAAAGCACTAATGCTAACACGTGAAATTAACTACCTCACCAATAAACAAGTGATGGGACCATGGGATTTAAATGTGATTAATTCCCTCTCCCACTTAGTTATTTAAACAATATTTTAAGGGTTATTAAACTTGTGTTTGATTATCTTATAAATTCAAAACACAAACAGCAAGTGATTATCCAATTAACCATGTTCTCCTAGTTATAGACATAAGAACAAAAGGATAAACAATCAAGTATGCAACATAACCAATATAAACAAGATAAATAAAATCCCTGTTATTATGGTCAAAATTCTCCATGTAGATGAAGATCCCCGTTGCATCATGATTGCTTCTTTGCTCGACGATTTGCCGCTTTGCATACGGGGGTCTGGGGGCTGGCCCCTAGTGGGGATCGATGACCGGTCAGGTCGCGGGGTTTGGGGTAGCGCCCCAAAAACAAACGAAATTTGCTCTTCCGATTCCTTCGGATTTTCCTTCAGAATCCTTTCCTGCAACGGATTCTCCTTAGAATCTTATCTACCTTTTGATCATATCCTGCAACGGATTTCCTTAGAATCCTATCTACTTTTTGATCATATCCTGCAACGGATTCTCTTAGAATCCTATCCTGCAACCGATTCTCCTTAGAATCATATCCTACAACCGATTCTCCTTAGAATCATATCCTGCAACGGATTCTCCTTAGAATCCTATCCTGCAATTTGCAGCAGGTCTTCTTCCTCCATCAGAGCCGCACCAGATTACAAAAATCCTATGCCTCCATATAGGAGTTCACATGCTATGTATTTACAATCACAAAGCTCTCAAAAAACCGGAGCGTACATGCTATTAAAATAATACAATGAACCTACGCCTCCTTAAACCGGAGTTACAAAACAGATCTAAGCAATATCAAATCAAAACACATACATTCATGTGACCATAATAACAGGATAGAAACCTGCAAAACAACGTTAGCAGCAAGCACGATCTATCCCATGCATGCATATTCCGATTAATGGAGAAATGACCGTATTATTCATATACAGTATCAGCCATGGCTCTGATACCACTGTTGGGGAATGCGGAATATCCCCAAGATCATGGCTATAGCGTATATGAGTAATACAAAAACTTTTACCGTTCTAATCTATGAGTACAAGATCATACCTTCAGATTTGAACTTTGGAACACTTTGATTCGATTGCTCGACCTCAACCTTTTAGCCTTTCGTCGTATTCCCGAAAATACCTTCCTTCTCTCACAAGATGGTGGGATCTCTTGGCCGTCCTAGGGTTTCTTTTTTTCTTTCTCCAAAACCGTTCTCAAAACCTTAACCCTAGCAACCAACTGAGAGGGTATTTATAGGGCTACAACAGGGACCAATAGGCAAATATGAAAAGGACTTCCCTCGTAATTAAATCTCCCAATCCTACCATGGGTTAGGATCAATTACGTAAATTACGTAAATTACAATTCATTCCACTAAAGAATTATAATTGTACTCCTAATCATATTCGAATTTATATTTTTGAGCCTTAATATTAAATACTTATTATCTCCCATGTTAAGATTACAGATATCCACCAATTAAATTTAATTACTGACAATATAATTTAATTGGCTTTTATTATCCTTGAGACTTATCACTTAACTTATTTGATGTATCGGATTCAAAATCCACTTGCAAGATTTGATACAATCAAAACTTATAAGCTTCCTCAAGGGGATATCATCAATCCAATTTATCAGGACGTGGTTTCCTTCAACTATTAATATTCACCATATATATAATTATTGCCCAACCCACTGAGTTTATTGACTCATATAGAATCTCACTCTATGTGTAATCAAAGCAATAATCACTACATACACGTGTCTAGAAATAGAATTCGGATTAAGAGCATAAGTAATCATAATATTCATGAGTTTTAAATTATTTTATAAAGTCAGTATAAAATAATTAACTCAACTGGGCCTGTTCAATACACACAAAGTGTACTAGCACAAATAGTTAGAATAAACCATTCCTGTAGTCAAGACAGACCTACTAAAATTTGTGCTACAGTTCTACTGATGGTGTGTCCAATTCCATCTAAAACTGTGAACAATAAACTTATATTCCAAAAGAACCGATGATCTAGTCTTCTATGTGTAAGCCGTACTCTACACACTAGATCAAATACTCTTTGTAAATACTAGACACATGCACATATATAGTAAATGGCACACATTGCTCAAAATGAATTCTCATTAAAATATAAAGATAACATAAAGAATATCTTTTAGTCTATATCTCTATCAATCTCCCACTTAGACTCAAAGCAATGCTTGTACACATCTAACTCCCATGCCCTCTACATGTCTATCAAAAACTTTTGTAGTTAAACTCTTTGTAAAAGGGTTTGCCAGGTTGTCCTCAGATGTAACCTTGGTCACCAGCACGTCACCTCTTTGCACGATGTCACGTATCAGGTGATACTTACGCTCAATGTGTTTAGATTTCTTATGGGTCCTGGGTTCCTTCGAATTAGCAACTGCCCCACTATTATCACAATAAAGTATAATAGGTAATTGCATTGAAGGTATCACACTAAGATCCAAAAGAAAGTTTCTTAGCCAAACAGCCTCTTTTGCAGCCTCAGATGCAGCCACATACTCAGCTTCCATGGTAGAGTCAGCAACACAAGTTTGCTTCACACTCCTCCAGCTAATTGCTCCACCACCCAAAGTGAACACATATCCCGAGGTTGATTTCCTAGATTCATTATCTGATTGGAAGTCCAAATCTATATATCCTATAGGCACAAGACTATCTGCTTGGTAAATTAACATATAATCTTTAGTCCTTTTTAGGTACTTAATTATATGTTTTACTGCAGTCCAATGTTCTCGCCCAGGGTTAGACTAAATCTGCTAACCATGCCTACGTCAAAACAGATATCAGGTCTAGTACATAGCATAGCATACATTAGGCTTCCTATTGCAGAAGCATAAGGAATTGCCTTCATACTTTCTATCTCTTCAGGTGTCTTAGGACACTGATCCTTAGATAGAGAAATTCCATGCCTGAAAGGAAGAAATCCTTTCTTGGAATTATGCATACCAAAACGGGTGAGAATTTTATCGATATAAGTGGCTTGAGATAAGCATATCAACCTTTGCTTGCGATCTCATAAAAGCTTGATCCCTAGGATGTGACTTGCTTCTCCCAAGTCCTTCATATCAAACTGTCCAGATAACCATACCTTGATCGAAGATAACACTCCTATATCGTTTCCAATAAGTAAGATGTCATCCACATATAGCACCAGAAACACCAAAGTTTTTCCATCACGCTTCTTGTACACACATGACTCGTCAGGACTTTGATCAAAACCATAAGATTTAATAGCTTGATCAAAACAGTATTCCACGATCTAGATGCATGCTTAAGTCCATAAATGGACCTCTTAAGCTTGCACACCAAGTGCTCCTGGCCTTTTACTATAAAACCGTCTGGTTGCATCATGTAAATGCACTCGTCAAGATTTTCATTAAGGAAAGCTGTCTTGACATCCATTTGCCAAACTTCGTAATCGAAATGAGCTGCAATGGATAAGAGAATCCGGATAGACTTAAGCATAGCTACTGGTGAAAAGGTTTCCTCATAGTCGATCCCTTTTTTCTGAGTAAAACCTTTTGCAACTAGCCTAGCCTTGAAGGTTTCCACCTTCCCGTCTGCTCCTCTCTTCTTCTTATAGATCCACTTGCATCCGATGGGTTTTACTCCCTCGGGTGGTTCTACAAGATCCCAGACCTGATTAAAGTGCATAGACTCTATCTCTGATTTCATAGCATTTTGCTAAAGAGTTGCATCTTTATCCTGTAATGCTTCATTGTAGCTACTGGGTTCAGTATCCAGTTCATCAGAGATTCTGTCATATGACACTCCAAGGAACATATACCGTTTAGGTGTATTTACAACCCTCCCACTACGACGAGGCACAACCTGATTGTATGTGCTTGTAGTAATACGATCTGACTCTGATTCTTGTGCTCCATCAACCTGCACTGGTTCTAAAACTGGTGCATTAATGGTATCATTTTGTACCAGTTCAGGTCAGTTCGTATTACTATACTTCTCCCACTACGAAGAGTTAATGGGAAGTTTGGGAACCCACTTTCTTGTGGTGTTTCTGCTTGTACTATTGGTATTAAAGGAGCCAATCTAGTTTTATCGCCTCTCAACTCTTCTAGAGCAATTTTACTTCTGGGTTTGTGGTCTATAATATAGTCCTCCTCCAAGAATCGGGCATTGGTGCTAACAATGACCTTCTGATCCTTAGGACAATAAAATAAACCACCTTTTGTTCCTTTAGGATATCCAACAAAGAAGCATACATCTATCCTTGATTCCAACTTATCTGGTTTACCTTTTAGTACATGTGCTGGACAACCCCAAACCCGAACATGTCTTAGACTAGGCTTGTGCCCAGTCCACAGTTCTGTGGGTGTCTTAGGTACTGACTTAGATGGTACCAAGTTAAGAATATATGCAGCTGTCTCTAATGCATATCCCCAAAACGAAATAGGTAAGTCTGAATAACTCATCATAGATCTAACCATATCCATAAGAGTCATATTCCTTCTTTCAGCTACACCATTCTGCTGTGGCGTACTAGGTGCACATACTGGGATTCAATCCCAGCATCTAATAAGTAATCTGTGAACTCCCCTAAGAGGTACTCGCCACCACGATCGGATCATAGTGTCTTGATATTTTTACCATGACGGTTCTCCGTTTCTGCCTTAAAAATTTTAAATTTTTCAAAGTATTCAGACTTACGGCGCATCAGATAAATATACCCATATCTTGAGTAATCATCAATAAAAGTGACAAAGTACTCAAAACCACCTCTAGCTTGGATGTTCATTGGGCCACACAAATCAGAGTGAACCAATTCTAATATCTCCTTAGCTCTATTGCCTTTGGCCGAGAATGGCCGCTTGGTCATTTTTCCTTCTAAGCAAGATTCACAGACCGGTAGTGCCTCTACTTCCAATGAACCTAATGGTCCATCTTGAACCAGTCTAGAAATCCGTCTTAGATTTATATGACCTAGGCGCAAGTGCCAAAAATAAGTTTGATTCATTTCAGAAGGATGTTTTCTCTTACATGGTCTATTATAGTTATTCACTTATTTAGTTGCACAGTAGGAGAAACAGGATTAATAATATAAAGACCATCCACCAATGTACCAGAACAGATAAAATGTTTATTTTTCTTAATAACAACGGAGTCATTAAAATAAACTGAATATCCATCATCAACCAACTTAGAAACTGAAATTAAATTCCTTCTAATTGAAGGTACAAAAAAATAGTCCTTTAATATTAAAATTCTATTTCTACTAAAAGAAAAGCTAAAATCTCCCACTGCAACTACTGACACTCTCGTGCCATCTCCCAGAAATATGTAAATCTCCCCATCACTTAGCTGCCGGGTCTGCTGGAACCCCTGCAAAGAATTGCAAACATGATTAGTGGCTCCCCTATCTACACACCAGCCACTGGTAGATAACAACACTAAACAAGTTTCAACTACAAGTGAATGAGATATACCTCTAGCCTGTTTCCTGGCAAGCCAAACTGGACATTGCTGCTTCCAGTGACCTGGCTGCTTGCAGACGAAGCACTTTCCCTTCTTTTTTATTTCCATTGGGCTGTGGGGCCTGATGCTGTTTCTTTTTCTGAACCTTTTTCTTCTTCTTAGCATGAGACTTCGAAGAAGAACCTTTTTCAGTAACCATAGCAACTGCAGGCTTCTTAATGAAACTCTCTGCTACCTGAAGTTCTTTAAGTAGCTCTGCCAGTGAAAAATTCATTTTGTTCATGGTATAATTTAGGCAGAACTGCTTAAAAGAATCAGGTAGGGACTGGAGAATGATATCAACCTGGGTTTCCCCATCCATCTCCGCTCCAAGGATCTCCAGTTCATTCAGAAGACTAATCATCTTTAGAACATGATCCCTGACAGGAGTTCCTTCAGCCATATTAGTGTTCATCAGTTCTTTCATCGCAGTCTGCCTAGCTGCACGACTCTGATCCCCAAATTTCTTTGAGGTTGAACATCATGTCATAGGCAGAGGGCATAGATTGATGCTGATGTTGCAGAACATTTGACATAGATGCCAATATGTAACACCGCGCCATCTCATCAGCCTTAACCCACTTACGGTAAGCTTGGGACTCCTCATCTGAAGCCCCTTCACCGGGCTCTACGGGACAGACCTGAGTGAGCACATACTTGTACCCTTCTGCAGTTAACACTATATCCAGGTTTCTTTTCCAATCAATGTAATTAGGACCAGTCAATTTTTTTCTTTGAGTATCACAGCAAGTGGATTGAAAGAAGACATTTTAATCCTGAGAATCATTCATACATCAAATAAGATATAATGAGCAATAAACTTTAAATTCAAAATTATAAGTAGGGCCCCTCAACCACTAAAATAAAAGAATTTGCCAGCAGCCTAGTACATTTTGAATAGTATGCCTCGATGGGAGGACGTCTACTACTCATCATTTATCTAGACAGATAAAACCTATTAATTTTACTATCTAGGTAAAAGGTAACATACCAAGTAAAATTAATTAGCTGGCTAACTTTGGTCATATAAATATTTGTAGTGACTCCGATGGGAGGATACCAATATTTATACCTAAGTGTATACCATCACTCAATCCTAGATCCATTGTCCCATGGTGGATCCCTCAGATGGAGAGGTAATCCAACATTAACAACTACTAGGGATTATTCTTGGTGAGCTGGCAATCAATTTCATCCTATGGGGAGGAAAGCACTAATGCTAACATGAAATTAACTACCTCACCAATAAACAAGTGATGGGACCATGGGATTTAAATGTGATTAATTCCCTCTCCCACTTAGTTATTTAAACAATATTTTGAGGGTTATAAAACTTGTGTTTGATTATCTTATAAATTCAAAACACAAACAGCAAGTGATTATCCAATTAACCATGTTCTCCTAGTTATAGACATAAGAAAAAGGATAAACAATCAAGTATGCAACATAACCAATATAAACAAGATAAATAAAATCCCTGTTATTATGGTCAAAATTCTCCATGTCGATGAAGATCCCCGTTGCATCATGATTGCTTCTTTGCTCGACGATTTGCCGCTTCGCATACGGGGTCTGGGGGCTGGCCCCTAGCGGGGATCGACCTGACCGGTCAGGTCGCGGGGGTTTGGGACAGCGCCCCAAAACAAACGAAATTTGCTCTTTCGATTCCTTCGGATTTTCCTTCAGAATCCTTTCCTGCAACGGATTCTCCTTAGAATCCTATCTACCTTTTGATCATATCCTGCAATGGATTCTCCTTAGAATCCTATCTACTTTTTGATCATATCCTGCAACGGATTCTCATAGAATCCTATCCTGCAACCGATTCTCCTTAGAATCATATTCTGCAACCGATTCTCCTTAGAATCATATCCTGCAACGGATTCTCCTTAGAATCCTATCCTGCAATTTGCAGCAGGTCTTCTTCCTCCATCAGAGCCGCACCATATTAAAAAATCCTATGCCTCCATATAGGAGTTCACATGCTACGTATTTATAATCACAAAGCTCTCAAAAAACCGGAGCGTACATGCTATGAAATAATACAATGATCCTACGCCTCCTTAAACCGGAGTTACAAAACAGATCTAAGTAATATCAAATCAAAACACATACATTCATGTGACCATAATAACAGGATAGAAACCTGCAAAACAACGTTAGCAGCAAGCACGATCTATCTCACGCATGCATATTCTGATTAATGAGAACATGGCTGTATTATTCATATACAATATCAGCCGTGGCTCTGATACCACTGTTGGGGAACGCGGAATACCCCCAAGATCATGACTATAGCATATATGAGTAATACAAAAAACTTTTACCATTCTAATCTATGAGTACAAGATCATACCTTCAGATTAACTTTGGAACACTTTGATTCGATTGCTGACCTCAACCTTTTAGCCTTCCGCCGTATTCCCGAAATACCTTCCTTCTCTCACAAGATGGTGGGATCTCTTGGCCGTCCTAGGGTTTCTTGTTTTTCTTTCTCCAAAACCATTCTCAAAACCTTAACCCTAGCAACCAACTGAGAGGGTATTTATAAGGCTACACAACAGGGACCAATAGGCAAATATGAAAAGGACTTCCCACATAATTAAATCTTCCAATCCTACCCCGGGTTAGGATTCAATTACGTAAATTACAATTCATTCCACTAAAGAATTATAATTGTACTTCTAATCATATTTGAATTTATATTTTTGAGCCTTTAATATTAAATACTTATTATCTCCCCACGTTAAGATTACAGATATCCATCAATTAAATTTAATTACTGACAATATAATTTAATTGGCTTTTATTATCCTTGAGACTTATCCACTTAACTTATTTGATGTATCGGATTCAAATTCACTTGCAAGATTTGATACAATCAAAACTTATAAGCTTCCTCAAGGGGATATCATCAATCCAATTTATCAGGACATGGTTTCCTTCAACTATTAATATTCACCATATATATAATGTTATTGCCCAACCCACTGAGTTTATTGACTCATATAGAATCTCACTCTATGTGTAATCAAAGCAATAATCACTACATACACATGTCTAGAAATAGAATTCGGATTAAGAGCATAAGTAATCATAATATTCATGAGTTTTAAATTATTTTATAAAGTCAGTACAAAATAATTAACTCAACGCTGGATGGCGGGGCAAATAGAAATTCCCAATGGATGGCGATGGGATTGCTGCTTGGTGCACTTGCTTAGAAAGTTGTTATGGAGTCTTCTGCCTATTCTTTAAAAAGAGAAAAGGAAAAATAGATAGAAAAGCATAAACATGGATGAAGATTATGATACTCTATATAAATCTCATGTTCACATGATCTTTAAATCATGCTTTTATTCTTCATTCTAGCACATACAAATACAAATATTTTTTTAACATAAGAGATTCCTGCGATGCATCTTGGGCCAGTTAGAGGATGCTATCATCTGGAATTACTGCACTATTCAAAACAACAATGATGCCACCTGAAATGATGTATCCATATGCCTCTCTGTCACATTCTTGGACCCCATCTTTGTTAACGATCTACATCATCAAGACCAAACCAAGTAATGAGAGAGAGACAGAATGAGATGCATTACCATTTTCTTGTGACTAGCTCTGGGTTTTGTGCTTTTATTCATCAAATAAATATATCCATGCATTTACTTTGGCATTTTTATTTATGAATGCTCTAGTTTTACTATGTTATTAGTTGAACTATAAATTTGTATGAGCTTCCTTCGAAAAATATCCACAATTTCCTGACTATGTCCATTGGTCCATAGAGCGAGAATTCTATTTTTGATAATTTTGAAGCTAAAATAACAAGAATGGTGAATTCTATTAAATGCAATAGATGAGATAAAAAAAATGATGGAAATTTAACTTTGGTCTATGTCAATGTTAACTGTCACAAGCTTGACTTGAAAGTTCCAAGAAAGAATACCAATATGATTAAATTGTTTAGTGCAACAAGGAGAAAACTAAGAACTTGAATAATATGCTTAGTATAATTTTTCAAATATTTCAGTACCCTGACGTTTCTCCCTATCCTTGCATTCTTATCAATTATAGCCTTTCGAATATGAGTCCGCTCCCCAATCCCAACTGGGACATTGAAGTCTTGCAATTTTGTCTGGTTCGATTGCACATCTGCCTATTTGATCAGAGATGGAAAATTTAGTGGTAGAAAGTGAGAAAATGTAAAGATGTTTGCAGTCTAGTAAACATAATTGACATCAGATAATAGTTAGCAACATTGTACATTCAACAATATAAGCTGAAGAACAAGATTAACATGTAAATTTACCAACCTAAGAGGAAAAAGTTAAAGACTACATAAATTTACCAATCTATGGGTGTTACTCATAAAATTTAAAAAACTGCAAAACTTTTTCCCACCACGTGGAGTTTTAAAAATGGATGGTGATATGACTGATCCCGTGTCGTCAGAAAAGGTAACGGCGGCTACTGACCCCGAGACCCCCACCGGTCTTGGGGTACACTGGCATTTTCCCACCCCCTGGACCCCCTCGGGGTCACGGGGTGGGGTCATCATTTCTCGACCCCGAGACCCCTCCGGTCTCGGGGTGCACTGGCATTTCCCACCCCGGGACCCCCTCGGGGTCACGGGGCGGGGTCATCACTTCTCGACCCCGAGACCCCCACCGGTCTTGGGTGCACTGGCATTTTCCCACCCCCGGGACCCCCTCGGGGTCACGGGGTAGGGTCATCATTTCTCGACCCCGAGACCCCCTCCGGTCTCGGGGTGCACTGGCATTTCTCCACCCCCGGACCCCCTCGGGGTCACGGGGTGGGGTCATCATTTCTCGACCCCGAGACCCCCTCCGGTCTCGGGGTGCACTGGCATTTTCCCACCCCGGGACCCCCTCGGGGTCACGGGGTGGGGTCATCACTTCTCGACCCCGAGACCCCCACCGGTCTCGGGGTGCACTGGCATTTCCCACCCCCGGGACCCCCTCGGGGTCACGGGGTGGGGTCATCACTTCTCGACCCCGAGACCCCCACCGGTCTCGGGGTGCACTGGCATTTCCCCACCCCCTGGACCCCCTCGGGGTCATGGGGTGGGGTCATCATTTCTCGACCCGAGACCCCCTCCGATCTCGGGGTGCATCGGGTTCTCCCACCCTTGGGACCCCTTCCGGTCTCAGGGTGGGGGGTCGTCAGCGATTGGCATGAAACTCAACCACCAAGGAAAACGATAACTCCAGGTCACGCGGTACACCCACGTGATTTCTAGTACTCCCGTGATTGCGCCCCGTTACAGAAGGCCATGCCTCATAACGGCGTATGGCGCGTTGCATGTCCCTGTGCATGGCCATGCCTTGCTACGGCGTATGATTCACTACCACTTGCAACTATGCCCGGTCATATCAGCCGACGGCGCGCACTGGATGCCTTCACAGCTGTTGGACACATATGATATCACGCCAGCAAGAAGTATGGGGCATCTTCGGCACGCGCAGCGATGGTACGGTGGTGATCTCCCAGAGCTGTAAGCTAGGGTATTCGGACAGGTATAAAGGCACATGCTCGCGCTGTAAGTGGGATCTGAACTCTAGTTTTCTGAGCTTTCTTCCTCCCAGCAAAACCCTAACCGCCTCAGCTCTTCTTCGCTGGAGCGGTTCTCTGTCTGAGCCCAAGTGACTGACTTGACCATCGGAGGGTCCCCACTGGTATCGTCGGTCTCTGGGGGACTTTTCTTGTAGGTCTTCGAGGAGAAGGACATCCGTCTTCCCCGACTTTTGAGGCCGGTGACTTGGCGTCATCAGATTGGCACGCCAGGAAGGGGGAGTGTAAGAAAGACGTCGAACCAGCAGCTTTCTTCTCTCACCTGTCTTCAGGATCTTAAAGCCATGGTGATGACTTGGATGAAAGGAGTTTCAGCCGGTCGCACTGCGGGGCAGCGCTACGGGGCTGGTCCACCCGTGGAGGCCCCCCGGATCTCGCATCCAGTCTTCCGGAGCCTCTGCATCTCCGGGGGGCAGGGCCTTCACGGACTCTCAACTTGTTTCTGGACAAATCACCGGAGAGTATGAGGCTAGGGACCCAACCATGTCCCAATACTTGAGCAAGGTGCAGTCCCAGGCGTCTCATTTTTCTTACTTCCGTGTCAGCTATATCCCCAGAGCGGAGAACGCCAGGGCTGATGCATTGTCTCGCTTGGCCACTTGGGCTGACGGGACATTGGGAAGGACGTATGTGGAACACCTACAAGTCCCGAGCACTGAGGCTGCGGATGAAGCGTTGCCAGTGGAGCAGGAGCCCTCCTGGATGGACGCCTACATCCGGTACTTGACTAACGGTACTCTCCCAGAAAACCCCGCTGAGATCAAGCTGCTCAGGCGGAGGGCCCCGAGATTCTTGATGATGGACGGGAAGCTTTATCGGAGATCCTTCTCATACCCGGTTCTCAGGTGTGTGGGGCTGACTGAATCAGATTACATTCTCAGGGAGATCCACGAAGGCATATGCGGGAGTCACCTGGGGGGCAGAGCCCTAGCCTACAAGGCCCTGCGCCAAGGATACTTCTGGCTGACGATGAAGGAAGATGTGGCTGAGCTTGTCAAAAATGTGATAGCTGTCAACGTCACGCCAATATCCAGCGACAGCCGACGTCTCACCTGACCCCCTTAGTGGCACCTTGGCCCTTCGCCCAGTGGGGCATGGATATCTTGGGGCCATTTCCCCTGGCCTCCGGGCAGCGGAAGTTCCTCTTGGTAGCGGTGGATCACTTCACCAAGTGGATTGAACCGAGGCCTTGGCCAAGATTACCGAAAACAAGGTGAGATCCTTCTTCTGGAAGTCCATCATATGTCGGTTCGGGCTGCCGCACACACTAGTCACTGATAATGGCCGGCAATTTGACAACGCACCCTTCCGGGAGTTTTGCTCCGAGCTGGGTATCTGTCAGAGGTTCACTTCCGTCGGACATCCTCAAACCAACAGGGCAGCCAAAGTGACTAATCGGATCATCCTCCAGGGGCTGAGATCCCGGCTAGATGGCTGCAAGGGGCGATAGGTGGAGGAGCTCCCCAACGTGCTATGAGCCTATCATACAATGCCGCGAGCCCCCACGGCGAAACGCCATTCAGCTTAGTCTTTGGCTCTGAAGCTGTTATTCCTGTGGAGGTCGGTGCGCCAAGCCCCCGGGTGGAAGCCTATAGCGAGGAAGGCAACCCTGACCAACTGCGAGCCAACCTCGACATGGTGGAGGAGGTGCGAGACCGGGCGCGGCTTCGAATGGCAGCCTATCGACAACGGGCCCAAAATACTACAACGCTCGTGTGCGCCCCCGGACATTCCTGCCGGGAGATCTGGTCCTTCGACGGGCCGAGGTCTCGAAGCCAGCTGAAGGAGGCAAGCTAGCCCCAAACTGGGAGGGGCCTTATCGGATCGCCGAAACACTCCACCATGGAGCTTATAAAATTGAAGAACTTGATGGGACGCCACTCCCTAGGACGTGGAATGCGGATAACCTTCGCCGGTATTATCAGTAATGTATTCCTCCTTTCATGCTAAGTATCACCCTTGTATTCGCTTGTGTTCTTAACCCTTGTTCAATATTAACGAGATTCGATTTTAGCTACCTGAATCTCAGCAACAAAAGCCCGACACCCCGTCGGCACCTAAAGCCCTGCACCAGCCAGGCACAAAGCCCAGTGTACCACTGGCAGAGCGGTGTACCACCGGCTCTCAGCACCAAAAGCCCGACACCCCGTCGGCACCTAAAGCCCTGCACCAGCCAGGCACAAAGCCCAGTGTACCACTGGCAGAGCGGTGTACCATCGGCTCTCAGCAACAAAAGCCCGACACTCCGTCGGCACCTAAAGCCCTGCACCAGCCAGGCACAAAGCCCAGTGTACCACTGGCAGAGCGGGTACCACCGGCTCTCAGCAACAAAAGCCCGATACCCCGTCGGCACCTAAAGCCCTGCACCAGCCAGGCACAAAGCCCAGTGTACCACTGGCAGAGCGGTGTACCACCGACTCTCAGCAACAAAAGCCCGACACCCCGTCGGCACCTAAAGCCCTGCACCAGCCAGGCACAAAGCCCAGTGTACCACTAGCAGAGCGGTGTACCACCGGCTCTCAACAACAAAAGCCCGACACTCCATCGGCACCTAAAGCCCTGCACCAGCCAGGCACAAAGCCCAGTGTACCACTAGCAGAGCGGTGTACCACCGGCTCTCAGCAACAAAAGCCCGACACCCCGTTGGCACCTAAAGCCCTACACCAGCCAGGCACAAAGCCCAGTGTACCATTGGCAGAGCGGTGTACCACCGGCTCTCAGCAACAAAAGCCCGACACTCCGTCGGCACCTAAAGCCCTGTACCAGCTAGGCACAAAGCCCAGTGTACCACTGGCAGAGCGGTGTACCACCGGCTCTCAGCAACAAAAGCCCGACACCCCGTCGGCACCTAAAGCCCTGCACCAGTCACGCACAAAGCCCAATGTACCACTGGCAGAGCGGTGTACCACCGGCTCTCAGCAACAAAAGCCCGACACCCTGTCGGCACCTAAAGCCCTGCACCAGCCAGGCACAAAGCCCAGTGTACCACTGGCAGAGCGGTGTACCACCGGCTCTCAGCAACAAAAGCCCGACACTCCTCGGCACCTAAAGCCCTGCACCAGCCAGGCACAAAGCCCAGTGTACCACTGGCAGAGTGGTGTGCCATCGGCTCTCAGCAACAAAAGCCCGACACCCCGTCGGCACCTAAAGCCCTGCACCAGCCAGGCACAAAGCCCAGTGTACCTCTGGTAGAGCGGTATACCACCGGCTCTCAGCAAAAAAGCCCGACATCCCGTCGGCACCTAAAGCCCTGCACTAACTAGGCATGAAGCCCAGTGTACCACTAGCAGATCGGTGTACCACCGGCAGAGTGGTGTACCACCGACTCTCCGCAGCGAAGGCCAGACACCCGACAGCACAAAGTCCCTCTGGTCAGACGAAAGCCTACCCCCGTAGGCATCAAAATCCATGCACCTATTTAGTACAAGATCCGATACTTGACAGGGCATTGTGCCGATAGCCCCGAGGAACCTGCCTACCTAACCTCTGACTGACAGCGTTTCCACTCCGAGAATTCTACCCTCCCTGGCTCTAACTTTCGAGTTTAAACAGCTGGAGCGGAATAGCTCGAATGGGGAGTTGTCCCCCGGAACTATCAGAACTAATGGGGTTACAAGGCTACATATTAATCGATGAAGTCCATGACAATTCAGAAGGCATTTTGAAGAGTGTTTTCATTAATTGAAAGGGACTACAAAATGCCGACGTTGTCGGACTTGCCAAAAAGAAAGAGAGCAAAATAACAAGTGCGAGCTCACGGCTCCACCAGTGCGGGCTCATCGTCAGAAGGGGCCAAGTCTGACAACCGCTCCAGTTCAACCTCCAGGGCCCGGGGGAAGTTCAGGTCTCTGGCCACCTTCTCCTTGCCGTGCTGGAACCCATCGAGGAATACAGCTGCCGAGGCCTCGGCCAGGTCATCTGCGAAAGGCCCAGATGCCTTGTATTCCTCTATGAGCCCAGCGGCTCGGACTTTCTCTGCGGCAAGTGCTTCCGTTGCCACCCTTTCGGCCTCCCGAGCGCGGCTCACCTCCTCCTCAGACCGACAGATTTCCTCCTTCGCCACTCTTGCCTCTTCTACCGCTGCGCCCGCTCGATTTTCGGCCTCCCGGAGGGCTGAGGTTAACTCAGAGATATGTATGTCCCTGGCCATTACAGCATTCTCAGCCTCCGCCATTTGGAGGAGCACTGCGTGTGCACGGTTCTCGGTGGCTTTTACCTCGCTCGCACAATTGTTCTTGGCCGACTCCAGCGCCCTCTCAGCCGCCTCTGTGCGGCGCCGAGCCTCCTCAATTTCTTTCTGCGTCTCCCGCAGAAGAACCTTCTCCCCGCGAATCACCTCCCTGGCGGCCTTCAGGGAGTGCGCAATCTGCACACGTAAGCCCCGGGTCAGCTAAAAAATATATATATAATAAATAAAAAGGCAAAGAATAAGAAGATCGCTTACCCTGACAACGGCGGCATAGGAGTCTCGGAAGAACGCGCCTGCTTTCTGGCGACTGAGGTCCTCCAGGATCCCAGGAACGAAGATCGGGTCCAGGACTCGCTCAGCCCAACGGCCGTCATCCAGGGAGCCTCGAGATGGCCCGGGCTCGCCTGTGCCTCCCCCCGCCGTCTCAGCTGTCCCCGGTTCTATGCGTGGGCCACTCCTGAGCGACCCCTCAGGGGGAGGACTCGCAGGGCCAGATGGTCCCTCACCCTAGTCCCTGGTAGTATCCGGCGGGGTCGATCCCCCGGGAGCCGGGAGCTCTTCAGTCGATATGGGCTCCCCCGCGGCTGGCTCTTCAACGGCAGCTCCCACGGTTGTCCCCACCTCTGGTGGAGTATCGGCTGTAAGGTCGACCTCCGGAACAGCCAGGACGTTTTGCAGAGCCGGGGGTGGGGAGACTTGTGCTGGAGGGGAGGCCCGAGCCGTAGGGCGCTTCGGGGCTGGGGCCTGTTGACCCCTGGATGGTCCTTCCCGAGCCCTCTTCTTGGAGGCAGCTCTCAACAATTTTGCCGCCGGTATTTTCATGGCTGCATGGCATCAGTTGAGTTTTCAGAATAAAAAAAAAAAAGAGGGGAGGAAGAAAAGAAGAAGGAAAGGGGCAAAGGAGTGAAGTTTTTGGCTAAGAGTGGAGAAGGCTTAACCCGATGGGAGATGAGGCCCGCCAACTCTAGGTTGTCCTCCGATAGCAGCAGGGTGTACCGGGGGATCTCGGTGGCCAACAGTAGCCCAGTGCCTCCCGGTCCCAGGCTGGATAGCAACGGCGTTCCCCGGAGGTCGGGGTCTCCCCATTGCGGCCAGACTTGGTTGACATTTGCAAAGAAGAAGCGAGACTTCCACCCCTTAATCGATGAAGGAAGAAGGAGTTTCAGGACCCGATTGGGTCGGGGTTGGAATAGCCACCAACCCCTTTGGGCCCTGAGGGAGTAGAAAGTGCGGAACAGGCTAATTCTGGGGGTGATATTTAGGTGGTGACAGAGGATGACGAAAGCGCTGATTACACGATAAGAATTTGGAACTAACTGGGAGGGGGTCAAGGAATAGAAGTCAAGGAGGTTGACGAAAAAAGGGGGAAAGGGAGGGCGGAGACCTGCCTTTAGGGAGATCTCGTAAAGGGCCACCGGTCGGGCCGGGAGGATATGACCCTGTCGTCGGGGGTTGGCAGGAACAGCTCAACCTCCTGGGGGATCCTATAGCGGGCCCAGATTCTTTCCAAATCCGGCCGCGTCATTGTGGAGGCCGTCCCCTCTGGGGACTCCTCCGCCGTCGAGGAGGCGCCGGCCCTCAACCGGCGGCCCCTCGATGGGGCTCCACCAGTGACCCATCGTCGGGCCAGAGGGACGCGGTCCTCTGAATCAGAGGACCACTCAATCGAGGGAGAAGGGGTAGGAGAGGTACGACGCCTCTCGGAGGGAGGACGGTTCTCAGAACTGTCCTCCGAGGTCCAAGAAGGGGAACTCATGAGCGGGGAGACAAGTCCAAGATGGGAAAAAGCCAACCTGGAAGGGAAAAAATCAGACGCGGGCCCGCTGGTTGTAGGAGAAGTTGGAGTGTAGGCGAGGAAGAAGACGAAGACAAAGGCGGTATGGCGTCAGTTCACCCCCCCCTCGCTTGGCTTTATCGAGTTTTCAAATCATCCTGCCATGTCTCGTCGGCCACATGGCCCCTTGCCATACGCTGGCTCGCCTCGAGGAACGCCCCGGCGCGTGGTGCGGTACGCCTCCGGCCAGTGGTGGGACCCCGCTGACGTCGTCGTAATGAAAGGAAATGATGATGCGGCTTTTCGCGCGAACTTCGAAGAGCCAGTCCTCACTCTCGAGGGCGATCGTGGCAAGCACGGCGTACGGAAGGCCGCCTCCTTACATTCCCCGCACCGTCCGCATAAAAGACAAGGACGGGGATCAGCCACGTGGAGAACGCCCCTTGAGCCTCAGTGGTGGGGCCCGCTTCGCCCCAGGGGCGAGGGGGCATCTGATATGACTGATCCCGTGTCGTCAGAAAAGGTAACGGCGGCTACTGATCCTGAGACCCCCACCGGTCTCGGGGTACACTGGCATTTCCTCACCCCCGGGACCCCCTCGGGGTCACGGGGTGGGGTCATCATTTCTCGACCCCGAGACCCCCTTCGTCTCGGGGTGCACTGGCATTTCCCCACCCCCGGGACCCCTCGGGGTCCTGGGGCGGGGTCATCACTTCTCGACCCCGAGACCCCACCGGTCTCGGGGTGCACTGGCATTTCCCCACCCCCAGGACCCCCTCGGGGTCACGGGGTGGGGTCATCATTTCTCGACCCCGAGACCCCCTCCGGTCTCGGGGTGCACTGGCATTTCCCCACCCCCGGGACCCCCTCGGGGTCATGGGTGGGGTCATCATTTCTCGACCCCGAAACCCCCTCCGGTCTCGGGGTGCACTGGCATTCCCCACCCCTGGGACCCCTCGGGTCACGGGGTGGGGTTGTTAGGGTTTAGACTTGTGATTAATAGCAATGGGATTCCCTGTTGAACAAGAACTAGAACTAAGGATTCCTAATCCTGTTAGGTTTAGACCTTGATGAATAGCAATGGGATTCCCCATTCAACAAGAACTAGAACTAAGGATTCCCAATCCTGTTAGGTTTAGACCTTGATGAATAGCAATGGGATTCCCCGTTCAACAAGAACTAGAACTAAGGATTTCTAATCCTGTTAGGTTTACTTCTTGAAAAAGAGGAAGATGGGGAGGAGAAAGAAAGGGCTGCCGCCCTATGATGAGAGAAGGGAATTTTTGGGAGAAAAGAATCTGTTCTTTATTCCATCCAAACCCTAGAGACTAGGGTTTAAATACATCCACGAAGTGGGCCAGGCCCAGACTCAACAAAAAAACTCCCATGGACTAAACCAATGAGATTAAACTAATCCCCAAGCCCGTGTACACCCGTGACTTGATTTAATCTCAACCTTGGACTCAAACCCAGCCCAATACAAGTTAAGCCCACCTGGGCCTTGATAGCACCACACCAGGCCCAACAATCTCCACCTTGGTGCTTTCAAGGCCTCAGCATGTCCACTGTGTCCATCAGCTTTAACAACGAAATACACTTTTGAAAACTGTCCCGTGGAAGAACCTTAGTCAGTGCATCTGCTGGATTTTCTTTGGTGTATACCTTCACCAGCTCCACCTCACCATCTTCCACCAGCTCTCTGATCCTGTGGTATCTGAGGTCAATGTGCTTCGTCCTGGCATGATAGACTGCATTCTGCGCAAGCATCAGAGCACTCTGGCTGTCACTATGCACCTGGACAACCTTCTGATCAAGTCCCATCTCCAGCATCAAGCCCTTCAGCCAAAGAGCTTCCTTTGCTGCCTCTGTGATACCTATGTATTCTGCCTCCGTGGTAGATAAGGCTGTGATGGGCTGCAGACATGATCTCCACGATACTGGACCACCAAACAGGCTGAACACAAAGCCTGTTGTGGATCTCCTAGTGTCCACATCTCCACCAAAGTCTGCATCCACATACCCATATAACTGCCCACGAGCCTCCTTGGATAAGTTGGATCTCTCAGCATCTTCTTGCTGTCCATAGCAAATACCAACCCCAACTGTACCTACCAAGTACCTGAAGATTCCCTTCAGTGCTCGCCAGTGCTCCCTACCAGGCTGCGCCATGAACCTGCTCACCTGGCTCACTGCATGGGCTATGTCTGGCCTACAACATACCATGGCATACATAAGGCTCCCAACACCAGAAGCATATGGTACCTTCTCCATCTCCTGAGCCTCCACCTCAGTCTGTGGTGACATGGTCTTCGATAAGGAAAAATGTGCTGCCAAAGGTAGTGCTGTCGGTTTGGCATCCTTCATCCCATATCGCTCCAGAATCTTTTTAATGTAGCCACCCTGACTCAGATGCAGCACACCTTTGGATCTATCTCTGATGATTTCCATCCCTAGGATCTTCCTGGCTGGCCCCAGATCCTTCATCTCAAACTCCCGAGACAAAGCTATCTTCAGTTCCTGTACAGCCTTCTCACTCTTGCATGCTATCAGCATGTCATCTACATACAAGAGTAAGTACATCCTAGACCCATCATCCAGAGATTTAACATACACACAAGAATCATACTCACACCTGAAAGTCCAATGCTCCTAACATAAGTGTCAAATCTCTTGTACCACTGCCTCGGCGACTGCTTCAGCCCATACAGAGATTTCTTCAGCAAACAGACTTTCCCATCTGATCTTGGTTCTCTAAACCCTGGTGGCTGCTCCATGTAGATGCTCTCCTCCAAATGACCATGGAGGAATGCTGTCTTCACATCCATCTGCTCCAGCTCCAAGTCCTGAGCTGCTACAATACTCAATAATAGTCTGATGGAAGTGTGCCTGACAACTGGAGAAAATATCTCACCATAATCGATGCCTTCTTTCTGAGAGTATCCTTTGGCCACTAGTCTTGCCTTATACCTGATACCCTCTTGTTCTGAAGCTCCTTCCTTGCGCTGATAAACCCATTTACAACCAATGGGTTTCTTTCCTTGTGGCAGCTGGACCACCTGCCACGTATTATTGCTGTGAAGAGACTGCATTTCCTCTGCCATAGCATGGATCCACCTATCTCTATCCTGACTTTCCATAGCCTCCTCATAGGTGAAAGGGTCTCCATTCGCTGTCACCAGGGCATATGACAACGAATCCTCAAAGCCGTATCGAACTGGTGGTCGCACGTTCCTCCTGGGCCTTTGCTGTGCGATCCCAGTATCAGTCCCCTGTCCAGCTGCATCCTGCTGAACTCCCTGGCTTCTACCCCCTCTGTCAGTCCTCTCCACCTGAATCTCAAATCCTCCTGGTCCACTAGCAAATGGCACAACTGTATAGGAGGTTGTCTGACTAGTGTTACCGTGTTCTACCTCCTGTAGTCCCTGCTGTGCATCCATGCCACTTCTGTTCTGGAGGATTGAGCTCTCATCAAAGGTTACATCTCTGCTGATGACAACCTTCTTCTCCAAGGGGTCCCATAGCCGATACCCCTTGACTCCTCGCGGGTAGCCTAGGAACACCATCTTCTTAGACCTGGCATCCAACTTACTCCGCTCCCCAGCTCCAACATGCACATATGCTGTGCATCCAAACACCCTTAGATGGTTTAGGCTTGTCTTCCTTCCAGACCATATCTCCTCTGGAATGTCTCCATCTAACCTGGTGTGCGGTGACCGATTGACCAAGTAGCTAGCTGCATCTACTGCGTCAACCCAGAACATCTTTGGAAGCCCTGCCTGCAGCCTTAAGCATCTTGCCTTTTCCAATAGTGTTCTGTTCATCCTCTCAGCCACCCCATTCTGTTGAGGAGTTCCCATCACCGAGAAGTGCCTTCTGATGCCCCACTCCTCACAAAAAATCTGGAACTCCCTGCTGGTGTATTCCCCGCCATTATCAGACCTCAGACACTTCACACTTTTACCCTGCTCCTTCTCCACCTCAGCCTTCCAGATTTTGAACTTGGTGAAGACCTCTGATTTCTCCTTCATAAAGTAGATCCACAGCTTCCTTGAGAAATCATCTATCAGGGTCATAAAGTATCTGGCCCCATTCCTTGCAGAAACTGGGGCTGGTCCCCAGACATCTGTGTGTACTAACTCCAGGGGTTCAGCACTCCTAGCTGTGCTGACTGAGAACTGTACTCTCCTCTGCTTTCCCATCTGACAAGGCTCACAGATCTCCATATCTCCGCTACTCAAGTCTGGAAGCAGACCTCTCTTGCTCAGTTCTTTCATCCCCTTGTCTCCCATGTGGCCCAGGCGGTAATGCCACATCCTGTACACATCCCGGGGATCTTGCTCCACAGCTGCCACCTCAGATTTCACAGTCATCACAGAGCCCTCCATCTTGTATAGATTATTTTCCAGCCTCCTCCCTCTCATCACCACCATGGCTCCATTGGAGATGTTCAGAACTCCACTCCTGGCACGACTGCTGAAGCTGTATCCAGTCCGCTCCAAGTACCCCAGTGATACCAGATTCTTCTTGAGTTCTGGGAACATGCTTCACACTGGTAAGAGTGCGCACCATACCATCAAACATCCTCACCCTCACTGTGCCAATACCTGCCACCTTGCAAGGGTGATTATCTCCAAGAGTCACATTCCCCTCCTCAACCTCTGTGTAAGTACTGAACCACGACCGGTTGGGAGTGTAATGATGAGAACAGGCTGAATCCAAGGTCCACATCTCTGTGCTGTGCCTGTGATCATCTGATACAACCAAGAGATCATCCTCCACCTCCTGATCTGCAACTGTACTCACAGACTCAGATCCTCCTTTTTCTCCCTTCTGATTTTTCCACTTAGGACAATTCTTCTTAAAATGTCCTACCTCTCCACACTTATAGCACTTCAGCTCTCTCTTGCCTTTCCTGGACTTTGATCGTCCTCCAGACTTACTTCTGTCCCTGCCCCTACCTCTGCCTGTCCTTTCCCCAACTGATAGACCCTCCTGGGGAACAGCTTCCTTGGTCATCTTCTCCCTCTGCTCATTCGTCCGAAGCACCGAGACAATATCTTCATAAATTAATGTCTCCTTCCCATAGAGCAGTGTTGTGACCAATGAGTCATAAGACGTGGGCATTGAACATAAAAGCAGAAGTGCTTTATCTTCTTCCTCCATCTTGACCCCGACATTCAGAAGTTCATTGCTCATCTGGTCGAATATCTGGATGTGACCCAGCACATCTCCACCTTCTGACATCCGAAGGCTGTAGAGGCGCTTCTTCAACATCAACTTGTTGCACATATTCTTCCCCATATAGAGGGTGTGCAACTTCGTCCAGAGTCCCTTCGGGGTCTTCTCCTCCAGCACTGAATAGAGGACTGAATCCGCCAGACAGCCCCTGATCATTGAACATGTCTTCTTCTCCAATAAAATCCACTGCTTGTCTGTCATCCCATCTGGCCTTTCCTCCAAAGCCAAATCTAAACCCTGCTGCACAAGGAGGTCCTCTACCCGGACTTTCCACATGGAGAAACTTCCCTTCCCATCAAACTTCTCAACCTCTATTTTTATGCTACTCCCCATGGCCAATTTCAAAAATAGCACAAAAATAAATTTTATAAAATAGAGAAGTACCTTGACGAGATTCTGTTGAAATTATTTCAACTCCTTGAAGGCCTCCAGATTACTCCTTGAACCAGGCTCTGATACCACTTGTTAGGGTTTAGACCTGTGATTAATAGCAATGGGATTCCCTGTTGAACAAGAACTAGAACTAAGGATTCCTAATCCTGTTAGGTTTAGACCTTGATGAATAGCAATGGGATTCCCCGTTCAACAAGAACTAGAACTAAGGATTCCTAATCCTGTTAGGTTTAGACCTTGATGAATAGCAATGGGATTCCCCGTTCAACAAGAACTAGAACTAAGGATTTCTAATCCTGTTAGGTTTTACTTCTTGAAAAAGGAGGAAGATGGGGAGGAGAAAGAAAGGGCTGCCGCCCTATGATGAGAGAAGGGAATTTTTGGGAGAAAAGAATCTGTTCTCTATTCCATCCAAACCCTAGAGACTAGAGTTTAAATACATCCACGAAGTGGGCCAGGCCCAGACTCAACAAAAAACTCCCATGGACTAAACCAATGAGATTAAACTAATCCCCAAGCCCGTGTACACCCGTGACTTGATTTAATCTCAACCCTTGGACTCAAACCCAGCCCAATACAAGTTAGCCCACCTGGGCCTTGATAGCACCACACCAGGCCCAACAGGGTCATCACTTCTCGACCCCGAGACCCCCACCGGTCTCGAGGTGCACTGGCATTTCCCACCCCCGGGACCCCCTCGGGGTCACGGGGTGGGTCATCACTTCTCGACCCCGAGACCCCCATCGGTCTCGGGGTGCACTGGCATTTTCCCACCCCCGGGACCCCCTCGGGGTCACGGGGTGGGGTCATCATTTCTCGACCCCGAGACCCCCTCCGGTCTCGGGGTGCACCGGCGTTCTCCCACCTTGGGACCCCTTCCGGTCTCAGGGTGGGGGGTCGTCAGCGATTGGCATGAAACTCAACCACCAAGGAAAACGACAACTCCAGGTCGCATATGGCGTTGCATGTCCCTGTGCATGGCCATGCCTCGCTACGGCGTACGATTCACTACCACTTGCAACTATGCTCGGTCATATCAGCCGACGGCACGCACTGGATGCCTTCGCAGCTGTTGGACACGTATGATATCATGCCAGCAAGCGGTACGGGGCGTCTCCGGCACGTGCAGCGATGGTACGGTGGTGATCTCCCAGAGCTGTAAGCTAGGGTATTCGGACAGGTATAAAGGCACGTGCTCGCGCTGTAAGTGGATCTGAACTCTGGTTTTCTGAGCTTTCTTCCTCCCAGCAAAACCCTAACTGCCTCAGCTCTTCTTCGTTGGAGCGGTTCTCTGTCTGAGCCCAAGTGACTGACTTGACCGTCGGAGGGTCCCCACCGGTATCGCCGGTCTCTGGGGGACTTTTCTCGCAGGACTTCGAGGAGAAGGACATCCGTCTTCCCCGACGTTTGAGGCCGGTGACTTGGCGTCATCAGATGGTATGAAAGTCCTATTTGAAATGGCCCAAGTGTAATCAATGTAACACAATGTATATATGTTGGGCATTGGTGCAGATCATGGATGAATATAAGTACAACTCTTGGAATAAAATTTCAAGGGCAGTCATGTGCTTGGCCAATGCAAGCAAGTTTCTTGTATATATCACCAGAAAGAAAAAGAAATAAGAAATGGTTTCAGAAGGCTTCATACGTGGTAATAGTCACTACCCATGATCACGGAATTCTCGATCAGTGCTTCTTCTCCGATATATGTTTGCATACCAATCACGGAATCAGTGATCTTGCACTTCTACTCTTAAAACAATAAAGAAAAAGAGCACCCAGTAAACATCAAATACATGGCTGAATATGACATTATTGTATTTTGTCAATATCAATATCATAGATGATATAACAGAAAATTTATAAAAATAAAGTATGACCATAATTTTTTTTTTAAAAAAATCAGAATACTGAGACAATGCATGACTACATACTAATTATCCTTGTGTGGATCACTACTCAAGCAGAACCCTAAACCTTTTTAGGATGATGGCAGTGTCATTTAATAAAACCATACTGCTTGGTATTGAATCATCAAAAAATAATTGCATTGTGGATTGTTATTTAAGAAGTGTTAAACCAGGATAGGAAGTTTATGTCATGCTGTCAGACTGTCATCAAGCAAACTCATCCCCTTTGACCAGGCTTTTCCTGGATGCTCAGTTAGCACAACCAGCTCAGTTGCTCCATCTCCTACAGATTTCTTTGCAAAAATCTTTTACGCTGTGGACTTAAGCTCTATCCACTATCTTACCTCTCCAATTCGTTTCCTCTTGCCTTTGTTTCTTGATAGTCTTTAGACCCTCTCTTAACTATTTCAGAAAAAAACTATATCCAGTCTTCATTCCTTTTTTTTTTTTTTTTTGTCAAAATGTTCTTTCTTCCTTCCTAGTTAAATTTTCCAATTCTAGTTAATGAACATGGTTCAAAATCAGTACAGAATTTTGTTGTTTACCTTCAATTTATGGGCCATAAAGATACCTTCTTAACAGAAGAAAGAAAGATGGGAAGAAAACACACAGGCTTATCTAGCATAAGTTTCTCTAGCATTTCTTTGTTACATAATCGAAGATGATGATGGTGATGAAATCAAAGTGAAACTCAATTTATACATGATTTTGAACATGGTATGGAAGAGAAGAAATGGAGATTTTGTGGCTGATATAGATCTTTGGAGGTTCTTGTATACAACTTGAGTCAGATTCAGAAGAATTCTATTTATGCTGCTGGCGTTTTACCTCATCCATATGAATTATCTTTTCCGTACAGTGATCTATTCTTGGCTGAACTACTCGATTCTTGAAAATATTCAGAAATATAAAAATCTCATCCATTGATGTAATTGCAACAGCTCTCACCGTCGTCGATGGCATTAATTAAAGGGGAAAAAAAAAAAGATGGCTGTCCCATCTGGTGGAAGGATCATATAGCAAGCCAAGAAACTAATCATATAGCAACCAAGAAACTAAGGACCAAGAAACTAAGGAGCCAACTACCTAAGAAAACCAATGCATGCAATGCTCACAACAGGGCGCAATACTAATAGATATAGAAAGGACGCAGACGAGAATCGATAATATATTTTTACTCCCTCACCAGACGGTCCAGCCATCTCATAGCCCCCGCTCGGGTGACAGGCTCACGCTACTGAGCTCGGCAGGAGACTTCGCGAAATCCTCTGAAGTTGAGACGCCTGGTTTCGTGACGACTTCCGGTGTGGGACTAATCAAAATTCAGGACTCAACTGCTGTCGGAACTGAGTGTGAGCTGGCTCGAGAAGTTAAATCTAAATCCACGTACGTTCAGCCAGTTTGACTTTGATCTTGCGTATCGTTCAGCTCGTAAAGGTTGAATCTGTTTCAGAATCCCATCCCATCTGGTAACCCTTGGGAGCGTAATCTACCAAACTCCTTATAATTAATTAGAAAAAGCACATAAACCAAAAAAATGTAAAATAATATTTGAATTTCATAATTTATGTAAAATATAATCATTGCATGATTAATTAATCGTTGGCATCAAAACGCTGGGTCCTATCATCGCTTTTTCATATGTGATGGAGCCTCTGTAGCAAAACATTCAGCGACGAGTTTAGCTTAATTTCATGGCAAGGGAAAGCAATAGCCCTTCACATCAATATTTTCACAAGAATAGAAGCAGCAAGGACTGGAATGTATATTTATTTATAAAGTCTGACTTAGAATACAAAAATACAAATTGCGGCTCTTTTTAACAGGGCATGGCCTCCCACCACCAACATTATTTCTCCTCCTATTACAACTTATTTATAATCTTATTTACAGCAAGAACAATTCTCCTCTTATTACAACTTATTTATAATCTTATTTACAGCAAGAACAAGTGTGCTAAGGAGTTACTATGCGACAGTAATATACAAGCCTATAAGCAAAGGTGTTGTATAAGAAAGTATGGGGACTTTAGTTCTTCAGGCTAGCTTATCTCCATCATTTTTCTTTTTATATTTTTTTTCTTAAGGCTAGGATATGTATAGATATAAGAAAACCATAAAAAAGCATATCTTATTAAATGCCAAGAATGTAAAATAAAAATATAAGAAAGCATGTTGATTAACACTTACAAAATAGAAATAAAATAAGATGAAATAAATCATAGGTCTACTTAAAACTATTCTACGATTGATTCATATCTCAATCTGAATCCCTAAACCTATTTATAGGTCAGCCCATAAAAGCTAACGGCTCGCCCATAATGGCCTTAAAGGCCTAATAATCGTTAGCCTCAAATCACGTCAGCAACGGCTTACAAAATGAATTGTTTGAGCCATTTCTGGACATTGATGAATATTGCCCCTCGCAACGTTTACGCAACGTTTACGCAACGCTTTCGTTGCGTCAGTGAACGTCCGCGAGCGTTTCGCTCGCGGGCGTTCCCTTTTTGTTAAAAAAAAACTTTTTTCAACAATCCCCTACAAAAAAGGGTAAGTTTCGTAGCTTGTGCAAGGTCAGAAGTTCGAACTTCCTTGCACCCCAATGAAAAAGAGGGCAATGAGGTTAACCGCGCTTAAGGTGATGCTGGGCGCATCACGACCGTCTGATTCCGTTAGACGACACCAGCGCTCCTAAGCTCTTTCCTTTTAACTGTTGGAAAATATTTTTGTTCTTTCAAAAAATATCCTTCCTAGAAATTGCTAGAGAATTAATTTGCAATTACATTTCTAAATTAATTCTCTAGCAATTTCTAGGAAGGATATTTTTTGAAAGAACAAAAATATTTTCAATAGCTAAGGATAAGATTTTCTCTGAAAATTGCTAGAATTTAAGTCTTTTGCTATGATCAATTTTTGCAAAAGATTTTTTGTTTTCTTTTAAAGCTATATGACTAAAATATAGTTGTCAAGCCTAAATACATTATTGACCAATCTTTTGGGAGCTCTAGTTGTTGTTATCTAGTAGGGAAGAAGGGGCGCGGTGGATTGGGAAAGAGAAGGGACGGAAGTCAAGAGTGATCCAGGCCCTCGACACAGCTCCTGTTTCGGAGCCGCTGTTCCAGATCGATGGACGACAGGGGATGGTGGCGGAGGGGAAAAATCTTTTCATTTTCACACATTTTCCACCTTTCTTTTTCCTGGTTGTCCATTTGAATCGGTCTTGGGTTTCCTTCATTGCGATTATTGATGAGGAGTTGCTATCATTTGCTCCGAAACTGGTATAAGCACACCAAACTTGATATGCTTTTCTTTATCTGATTTGATTTCTAGTTTCTCAAGTCATTTAATTTCCTGAGTTTCTAAATTTTTTCCTCTTCTTTTGTGATATAGTAGTTTGACATTTTTCTTATATTTAAATTATAAAAACCATATGATGCAGTTGCGATTCATATTTTTATGTGTGAATGCAGATTATTTTTGACCTGTGACACCACGTCCACGCACACAAGGTTTAGCTTAGGTCAAAGAAAAACCAAGTGCAGTTTAGTTCTTTGGTTAATTGTATAGTCTGAACAAGATCAATATGGAGTGTTACCAAACCCATGTAGCTGGGACAAGACATTACTGTTCAGGTATGTAATGACTCATCGGTTATCTTGTTATTGTTGATGAGTTTCATTCTTTTCTTTTGAAGGTTATAGTTGGACTTTGGTCACTACTAATGATTAGAGAATTTAAAATTGCTATTCTTGTTTCTATTATTTAGTGCTTTGTTCTGCCATGAATGTCTTATAACAGCAATAATTGCACAAATCTTGCTACAATATATGTAATATGGTAATTTACTTAAGTTTCAGTAACAACAAAATTCAAATATGCTTAAACACGCTTGCTTCTTATATCTAACTAGAAACCATAATACCATTGTTCAGAGACACTGAATGTTTGTGGAGTTGAATTTTTAAAAGTTATAACCAAGGTTCGCTATCTCGGTACATGGTTCAATTCAGTCTGTCAAGACTTGATATGCATCATTATTGAGTCTCGATCTGATACAAATATGGTATAGCACACTTGGTGTAGGACAGTACCTATCGGTATGGTATACCATGGTTATGGCATTAAAATTTTACATGGCGTGGAAATACAGATCTCATCAGAACTAAATTAGACATCAAAGCTGCAAATCAATTACAAAATTAGTATTGTTTTAATAAGTTAGTTGGATAATAAACACCTGTTGAATTGGTTTCAGCTGAGACTTTTGCACCCCAAAAGTGACATTCTGGACTGACTTCGTATGGTGTCTTCGCTTTGCTAATTTGGTCATGCAATTCAATCTTTTTCTTTACCACCCAATGTTGCATGTCAGTAGTTCAACTTTGCCCATGTTTAGCAAACATTTTCTTCAAGTTCTTTTGTTTGATTAAGACAGATGGTCCATTTCAAAATGCATGCACGTTATTGTTCAAAATATATCTTTATTTAATTCTCTTATTTGAGGTCTAGCCCAAAAATAATGTTATCTTCTTGGAATTTATCAAGTTCGAGAAAAATTTGGCAGATCAATTAACCAAGGAGTTATCTAGGAGTGGAGTTGTTGACCCAATTATTGATTTTGATGATTAATAAAGGAATTGAGTATATTTATTTGATTACTAATAGATTTAATAAGTGTTTCAGGGCTTAAAAATATTTGATTGATTTAAAGGCATTAAGAAACGTGTTTTGAATCAATTGCAAAATATAAGTTTCAAAGTTTCAGAGCCTAGAGTCGACACCTAGGAATGCTGGAGCCGACCCCATGGCCAGTCAAATATTCTTCTGATTTTTGATACGGTCCGGAGCCGACACCCAGAGTTTCGGAGTCGACACTTACAGTGTCTGGAGCCGACTCCGATGCGGGGACAGAATGTTTGATTTTTGACTACCTCGGAGCCGACACTTACAGTCTTTTGGAGCCGACACCTGAGTATGGCGAGCCGACACCTAACTTTTTTGAGCCGACTCCTCGATGAACTCAAAACTTTCTATTTTTGGATAAACTACTTGGAGCCGACACCTGAAAAGTTGGAGCCGACTCCAACCTATTTGGAACGAAATTTTAAAATGCCAGATCAGCTCTAACGGTAATATTTTCTTTTTACCTAACTTCTAACGGATATATTTTGTTTGGAAAAACTTTCCAGGTACATTCCAATGGCTAGTTTTCTCACCAAAAATGGATTGAAGGAAATCTATAAAAAGGGGGAGAAAGCTCGTTTGAAAATAACAAAAAATCAGAGTGAATACAAATCAAAAATCCGAGAAGTCTTGAGCCTGAAATCAAAGAGAAAAGTATCCAAACTCAAATCCTTCCACTCCAAAAAGCTTAAAGAGAAATCCAAGGCGCTCATATTGGAAAAATCGGAGGATTCCCAAAATAGAAGAAAAAGCTCTATTTTCTCAACTTCTCATCTGTAACATTTGCAACGAATCAAAGCTGAGGCCTGATTCAACATCTCCAGAGAGAAGAGGAAAAGAAGAAAAGCTCAAATCCAAAATCTTCAAAACAAGCTTTTCTAACCTTGCTTATTCATTTTGAATATTCGCTCATTTGAGGAGCTTTGTATTATTGAAAAACATTATTCTTTCTTGTTTGTGCTAGTTCTATCAAGGGGATTGAACTAGTGGAGGTAGTATACCTCGGGTCAAGCTAGATTAGCTTGAGTTTAGGGTTTTGTGCTGGTGAGCCCGGAAAACCCTGGGTTCATTGTGATCCCTGGGAAACAACAAGTTTGAGTTGTGATCTTGTAAAACAACTCGATGTAATCAAGAGGATTATAGTGTGGACCCAAGTGGATCTTGGGAGTGGACGTAGGTGTTGGATACACCGAACCACTATAAAACCTTTGTGTTTGCCGTGCTTTGATTATCTCTTTCTCTATCTCCTTGGTTGTACTTAACATTCGCATTGCATTTCATCTATCTCCAAGCACATAGTTGTTAAAAGGTTAAAAATTTTTAAAGAACCCAATTCACCCCCCCCCTCTTGGGTTGCCATCTGGGCCAACAATTGGTATCAGAGCTTGTGCTCATTGTTTATTTGATCACACGATCAAGAGCTAAAGATCCAAATGGCAGCTCAAGTTGGATCTTCATTTGCTGAAGGTCATTCTACAAATAGACCTCCCTTGTTTAATGGTTCCAACTATTCATATTGGAAAGCAAGAATGAGAATATTCATTCAAGCTTCAGATTATGAATTGTGGAGTGTTATAATTAATGGACCTAGCACACCCACACACGTAGTTGATGGTTCTATTGTTCCTAAGCCCGAAAGGGATTGGAATGAGAATGATAGGAAAATGGCTCAGCTTAATGCTAAAGCCATGAATGTTTATATTGTTCATTAGATGCCAACGAATTTAATCGTATCTCTACATGTAATTCCGCAAAAGAGATATGGGATAGATTAGAGGTTACCCATGAGGGTACAAATCAAGTTAAAGAATCTAAGATAAATATTCTTGTTCATAAGTATGAATTATTCAGCATGGAACAAACTGAAACTATAGCATGCATGTATACTAGATTCACCGACATTGTAAATGGTTTGAAAAGTCTAGGTAAGATTTATACTAATTCTGAACTTGTTCGCAAAATTCTTAGGTCACTTCCAAGGACTTGGGAAGCAAAGGTGACAGCAATCCAAGAAGCCAAGGACCTCAACACTTTACCCTTGGAGGAGCTACTTGGATCACTAATGACCCATGAGTTAACCATGAAGCAGCACATAGAGGAAGATGTTAAAAAGAAGAAGACTATAGCTCTTAAGGCTGCAGAAAGTGAGGAGAGCTGCAGTGATAATGATGATGATGATGAGACTGCTCTTCTAGCTAGAAAATTCAAAAAATTCATGAGAAGAAAGAGACCCTTCCACAAGAAGAAATCTGGAATTAAGATGGAAGGAGAAAGAAAAAAGGACAAGACAAGGACAAAGAGAAAGACCCCTTAATTTGCTATGAGTGTAAGAAACCGGGGCACTTTAGATATGATTGTCCTCTACTAAAGAAAACCTACAAGAAGAAGAAGAAAGCCTATGTTGCAACCTGGAGCGACAGTGATGAATCCTCTTCAGAGGAAGATCAAAAAGAAGTTGCAAACATTTGCTTTATGGCAAACGACGACAACGAGGTAAGTTCTGAAAATCCTTGTGATGATTTTGCATTTGATGAATTGTTTGAAGCTTTTAATGAACTAGTTGATGATTTTAAAGTTTTAAAAAGGAAATACAGATTTCTGAAAAATGATAATTCAATTCTCATTAAAGAAAAAGATAATCTTACTAATGAGATTAAGATGCTGAAATCTGAAAATAAAAATTTGACAAAAGAAAAAGAGTCAATTTCCAATGAAAATGATAAATTAAAGAAGGAAGTAGATAAATATAAGAATATTATTGATAAATTTACTTATAGTTCTGAAAAACTTAATTTGTTATTAGGTAATCAAAGAGCCATATTTGATAAGGCTGGATTAGGATATAGACCTAACATAAAAAAAAATTTATCAAAAACTTCTTTAGAAAAGAACAAAATAGAGATAGTGTTACATGTCATTATTGTAACAAGAAAGGCCATAAATCCTATGAATGTAATGTGAGAAACAGTAACAAAATTTAAATAGTAAAGGAAAGAAAATATGGGTTCCCAAAGGAACAATCTTTTATGCTACTAACCATGAAGGACCCAAGAAGGCTTGGGTACCTAAATATAAGACTTAATTATTTTTGCAGGAGTGTCTTGCGGCCAAAAGATCAAAGCGAAAGTGGTATCTCGATAGTGGCTGCTCAAGACACATGACGGGTGACAAGGATCAATTCATCACCCTTGAAAGCAAAAGAGGAGGAGTTGTTACGTTTGGTGACAATGGCAAAGGCCAAATCATGGGGTTTGGTAATATTCAAATAACTCCCTCCACATATATTGAAAATGTTTTATATGTCAATGGTTTAAAACATAATTTAATTAGTATTAGCCAATTATGTGATAAAGGTTTTAAAGTATCATTCGAAGCATCTATCTGCACTGTTTCTAATCCCATTGATAATAGCATTATTTTTATTGGAAATAGAAATGGCAATGTATACTTGATTGATTTAGACAATTTGTCTACTAGTAATCATTGCTTAGTTGCTAATAATGCTAATATGAATGAGATTGGTTGGTTATGGCATCGTAGATTAGGTCATGCAAGCACACACCTAATTTCAAAATTAATAAGAATGGATTTAGTAAAAGGACTTCCACAACTAGATTTTGAAAATAACAAAATTTGCGATGCATGTCAATTTGGAAAACAAACTAGAAACTCTTTCAAAACTAAAAATATTGTTTCCACTTCTAGGCCACTTGAACTACTTCACATGGACCTTTTTGGACCTACTAGAACCACAAGTCTAGGAGGAAAGAAATATGGTCTTGTGATTGTAGATGATTACTCTAGATATACTTGGGTATTATTTTTAGCTCATAAAGATGAGACCTTTCCATTGTTTTTGAAATTCTTCAAAAAGGTCACAAATGAGAAAAATAACACCATAGTGTCTCTTAGAAGTGATCATGGCACTGAATTTGAAAATCATCTATTTGAAAACTTTTGCATAGAAAATGGCATCCATCATAATTTTTCAGCACCTAGAACACCACAACAAAATGGAGTAGTTGAAAGAAAAAATAGAACCTTAGAAGACATGGCCCGTACCATGCTATGTGAAAGCAACCTACCAAAATACTTTTGGGCGGAAGCTATAAACACGGCATGTTACATTCTTAATAGAGCTTTGATTAGGCCAATCATTAAGAAAACTCCTTATGAACTATGGAACAATAGAAAACCAAACATAAGCTACTTTCATGCATTTGGTTGTAAATGTTTCATTCATAATAATGGTAAAGATAATCTAGGAAAATTTGATGCAAAATCTGATGAAGGCATTTTCTTAGGATATTCAACATCTAGTAAAGCCTATAGAGTGTTTAACAAGAGAAACTTAATTGTAGAAGAATCTATTCATGTAATTTTTGATGAATCTTTAGCATCTAGTTCAAGAATAATTGATGATGAGGAAGATACAAACATTCTAGAAAGAGACATTGAAAAGTTAAATATTGATGTATCTTCAGATCATGAACAAGAAGCCAAAGATAATGATTCCCCTAGTGTTGATGTTGTTGATGCAAATCATAATGATATAGATCTTCCTAGAGATTGGAGATATGCCTATGGTCATCCAAAAGAATTAATTATAGGTGATCCATCTCAAGGAGTAAGAACTAGATCATCAATGAGAAACATCAACAATCATCTTGCATTTGTATCTCAAATTGAACCTAAAACTATTGAAGAGGCAGAAAAAGATAATAATTGGATGTTAGCCATGCAAGAAGAATTAAATCAATTTACTAGGAATAATGTCTGGACTCTTGTAGATAGACCTAAAGATCATTCTGTTATAGGATCAAAATGGGTATTTAGAAATAAATTAGATGAAAATGGCATAGTAATTAGAAACAAAGCTAGATTAGTCGCAAAAGGATATAATCAAGAAGAAGGAATTGATTTTGATGAAACTTTTGCACCTGTAGCTAGACTAGAAGCAATTAGATTATTACTCGCATTTGCATGTCATATGCATATCAATTTATTTCAAATGGATGTTAAAAGCATTTTTAAATGGTTTTATAAATGAGAAGTTTATGTTGAACAACCTCCTGGTTTTGAAGATCATGAATTTCCAAATCATGTTTTTAAACTTGCACAAAGCACTATATGGTTTAAAACAAGCACCTAGAGCTTGGTATGAAAGATTAAGTAAATTTTTGATTGAAAATGACTTTATAAGAGGAAATGTTGATAAAACACTATTTTTGAAAAGAAAAGACAAGGATTTATTAGTAGTACAAATATATGTTGATGATATTGTATTCGGTGCTACTAACAATCTGTTATGTCAAGAATTTGCTAAGTTAATGCAGGGTGAGTTTGAGATGAGCATGATGGGAGAACTCAATTTCTTCCTAGGACTTCAAATCAAGCAAAGCAAAGAGGGAATTTTCATCAATCAAGCAAAATACACAAAAGAACTTCTCAAGAAGTTTGGAATGGAGTCAATCAAACCACTTGGAACACCTATGAGCCCTTCATGCAAATTGGACAAAGATGAAGATGGTAAGAAAGTAGATCAAAAATATTACAGAGGTATGATCGGATCTCTTCTTTACTTAACAGCTAGTAGACCAGATATCATGTTTGCTGTTTGTCTATGCGCTAGATTTCAATCTGAACCTAAAGAATCTCACTTAATTGCTGTAAAAAGAATCTTAAGATATTTAAGTGGAACTAAAAATGTAGGTTTATGGTATTCTAGAGACTCAACATTAAACTTGATTGCATATTCTGATTCCGACTATGCTGGATGTAAATTAGATAGAAAAAGCACAAGTGGTGCATGTCAATTTTTAGGATGTAACTTAATCTCTTGGTTTAGCAAAAAGCAAAATTCGGTTGCATTATCAACTGCTGAAGCAGAATATGTTGCAGCTGGAAGTTGCTGTGCTCAAATCCTTTGGATTAAGAGACAACTTGAAGATTATGGCATAACACTTGATAAAACTCCAATTAGATGTGATAACACAAGTGCAATTAATTTAACTAAAAATCCAATTCAACATTCAAGAACAAAACACATTGAAATTAGATATCACTTTATAAGAGAACATGTAGCTAATAATGAAATTTGTCTTGATTATGTTAATACTGAAGAACAATTAGCTGATATATTTACAAAACCTTTGAGTGAAGAAAGATTTTGTTATCTTAGAGGTGAATTAGGGATTTGTGACCCTTTGGAATGATTTTGAAACTCTAAGGAATGACTATCTAGATTTCTATTAATTTCTTGATATTTCTTTCATAATTTTAAGGACAAATTATCTAGTCATCTGAGCAATTTGTTCCTCATATTCCAAAGATTTTTTCAAAATTTTATTGAACCTATTGTGACAAGTTTCAGTTGTTTGAATCTCAGTTATTTTTCTCTGAAACTGTCAGTGGAGTCGACACCTCAGTTTGAGGAGTCGACACCTTGTCTGTGTCGCTCTCGGTCCCTGACCTTGGAGCCGACACCCGTATAAGTGGAGCCGACTCCAGTTCGAGCGCTGACTGTGTTAGCGATTTGGAGTCGACACCCGACTTTGCGGGAGTCGACACCTGGGGGTCCCAAATCGACTTTATTAGGGCAGAGTCGACACCTCGTCATTTCATCTCTTTTCAAATTCCTTAAAACTCTTCCCAAACTCTCTCAAAGCCTCCCCATCTCTAATTCCACCCTATTCAAGCCTTCCTAAGGATCTAATGGCACCTAAGAGGAGAGGATCAGTGCTTGGAGTGCCCGTAGCAACCGGAAAACGATCGGCGAGATGACCCGTGCGCGAGCCATCTCCGAGTGATTCCTCTTCAACTGCTTCGGACAATCCAGACCCTTCATCTCCTCAGGTAGATACCCTAGCAGGGAGAGTGATAACTATGGGTAGGAAAGTTGATTTCGAGTTCTTTCAATCCGAGGGCTTCTCTATTGGGAATCAAATCAAGGAACTAGGCTGGATAAAGTGTGTTCTCTAGATGTTCCTACATATCCAGCTCTTGTCAAGGAATTCTATTTCAATCTGTCGAGAGGTGACGGTGGAATCGTGAGCTCAGTCAGAGGTAAAAGGATCCATCTCACTTTTCAGAAATTAGGAAACCTCCTTAGCATTCCCATTACTGGATTAGTTGCCGACATCCACAGTGAGAGGTCAGCCGCTCTATCGAGGATGTTAGGGAGAGAAGTTACAGAATTTGAGGAGATTAGGGCTAACCAACTGCCCTTGGAACTAAGATTACTTCACAATATTTGCAGTAGAATATTATTTCCAAAAACCGGTCGATTTGAGTATGTCTCCGAGCGAGACATTGTTGTGATGGACAGTGTGTTGACCAGTCAACCCATAAATTTAGCTGCAATGATGATATTTTATATGGCTGAGGCTGGAGGGAAAAGAAGATCATCCTTACCCTACGGCATGGTGCTAACTATGGTTTTCAGAAGCCAAGGTGTTGTGATATTAGACAATGAACCTTCTAAAATCTCAGGCATACTGATTACTACAGTTTGGCCACCTTGCATCGGATGGGATTTGTTAAGATCAACGGGCAATGGGAAAGGAAAGGCAACTTGGATGAGAGAGCCCCTGAACCTAGACCTTCTGCATCTTTTGAGGCTGGACCATCTGTGAGGGTTCCCTCTCCGCAGCCTAGCAGTCCTGTTCCTGCCCCTGCACCCGCTCAAGTTCATGTTCAGTCATCCACTTCATCAGTTGGTTTTTCAGACCTTCAATTGGAGCAACTCAAAGGATTGCTTGCTGCTCAGAAGGATGAATTGAAGACTGAGTTTGATAATAAGTTTATGAATCTTAAAGAAACCCTTTATTCCCTGGATGATCGCATTGGCAAAATAGAATCAACTCTTAGTTCATCTGCGGATTCCTTAAGTAATGATCTGAAAAATATATTTGAAGAACTTAAAGATATCTGTGGAGATTCTGAGACCTACTCCAAGTGCAATGCCGAGCTTCAAGATAAAATCATGACTGCTTGCTCTTTTGTTGATAGAAGGTTGAAAGAATTTGTAGCTACTCAAAGTGATGGAATGGGAAAGATTTTGGATCATTTAACAAGAATCATTAGAAACAATTTGTAATTTTCATGTAATGAAGTCTAAGTTTTTTTTGAGATATGTTGTTTGATGTTTGAAATGAAAGTTTAGTTTTTGATGTAATGAAAGTAGTTTCTTTTGTAATACTTGACCTTTGATGAAATGAAATTATTTTTGATCTATCAATTTTATCATTTGACTTAACTCTTTCTAACTTTTTGTTGATTACAAAAAAGGGGGAGAAAGTTATGTCGTATATGCATTAATTAGTTATGCTTTGATTGGCATTTTATTTGATTGGTATCAAGTGATTTTGGATATGCAAATAAGCCTAAGTGACAATTGATATAACTGAATTCTAAGTATCCAACACTAAAATGTAGAGCAAAAGGAAAAACAACTGCTAAATTGAACTTCATAGGGGGAGCTACCTTATTCAGGGGGAGCTTACTTGTGAGGATCACTTCCTTAAAATTTTGATTTAAGAATCCTATGCATATACTCAATGTTTTTATAATCATCAAAAAGGGGGAGATTGTTGACCCAATTATTGATTTTGATGATTAATAAAGGAATTGAGTATATTTATTTGATTACTAATAGATTTGATAAGTGTTTCAGGGCTTAAAAATATTTGATTGATTTAAAGGCATTAAGAAACGTGTTTTGAATCAATTGCAAAATATAAGTTTCAAAGTTTCAGAGCCTGGAGTCGACACCTAGGAATGCTGGAGCCGACCCCATGGCCAGTCAAATATTCTTCTGATTTTTGATACGGTCCGGAGCCGACACCTAGAGTTTCGGAGCCGACACCCAGAGTTTCGGAGTCGACACTTACAGTGTCTGGAGCCGACTCCGATGCGGGGACAGAACGTTTGATTTTTGACTACCTCGGAGCCGACACTTACAGTCTTTTGGAGCCGACACCTGAGTATGGCGAGCCGACACCTAACTTTTTCGAGCCGACTCCTCGACGAACTCAGAACTTTCTATTTTTGGATAAACGACTTGGAGCCGACACCTGAAAAGTTGGAGCCGACTCCAACCTATCTGGAACGAAATTTTAAAATGCCAGATCAGCTCTAACGGTAATATTTTCTTTTTACCTAACTTCTAACGGATATATTTTGTTTGGAAAAACTTTCCAGGTACATTCCAACGGCTAGTTTTCTCACCAAAAATGGATTAAAGGAAATCTATAAAAAGGGGAGAAAGCTCGTTTGAAAAAACGGAAAAATCGAGTGAATACAAATCAAAAATCCGAGAAGTCTTGAGCCTGAAATCAAAGAGAAAAGTATCCAAACTCAAATCCTTCCACTCCAAAAAGCTCAAAGAGAAATCCAAGGCGCTCATATTGGAAAAATCGGAGGATTCCCAAAATAGAAGAAAAAGCTCTGTTTTCAACTTCTCATCTGCAACATTTGCAACGAATCAAAGCTGAGGCCTGATTCAACATCTCCAGAGAGAAGAGGAAAAGAAGAAAAAGAAAAGCTCAAATCCAACAATCTTCAAAGGCTTTTCTAACCTTGCTTATTCATTTTGAATATTCGCTCATTTGAGGAGCTTTGTATTATTGAAAAACATTATTCTTTCTTGTTTGTGCTAGTTCTATCAAGGGGATTGAACTAGTGGAGGTAGTATACCTCGGGTCAAGCTAGATTAGCTTGAGTTTAGGGTTTTGTGCTGGTGAGCCCGGAAAACCGGCTGGGTTCGTTGTGATCCCTGGGAAACAACAAGTTTGAGTTGTGATCTTGTAAAACAACTCGACTGTAATCAAGAGGATTATAGTGTGGACCCAAGTGGATCTTGGGAGTGGACGTAGGTGTTGGATACACCGAACCACTATAAAACCTTTGTGTTTGCCGTGCTTTGATTATCTCTTTCTCTATCTCCTTGGTTGTACTTAACATTCGCATTGCATTTCATCTATCTCCAAGCACATAGTTGTTAAAAGGTTAAAATTTTTTAAAGAACCCAATTCACCCCCCCTCTTGGGTTGCCATCTGGGCCAATAGGAGTCCTAGATTCATCGAGGGAATAGGGTTTAAGCCCATTATTTGGTCACCAGCAGTGGATACCCAACCTCTATGATTGGAGATTCCATGAATGAGGTTCAATGTGGTAGAAACAAGCTGATTGAGTGATCATGTTAGAGCACAAATTTTTAAAAAAATTTATATCCTTATGATGAGTGCTCTTATAAAGTGACAAAGTAAATTTATGTAAGGTTGAGTCATACTTTTAATGGATCCGAGGTAGGTTATCTGCAGGATATTATCACAAATACCCTTGGAGGATTCACCTATATGAGAATTATCATATTAGGCCGTGACTAAAGGTTTGGGCTAACCTTAAAGAATTCTTATAAAAAATCAAGGTACTAAGCGCAAGGCCTTTAATATGCACTGATCGCATAAACCCAATTGATCCATACTGTGTGTGTGATTAGTAGAAGCCTGAGTCAAAGGACCTAATTCAAGGTCTAATCCACTATGGTTCCTTCAGGTGTATACAATCAAGGTTTAAATCCACAGGACACCTCACCTATTGCGCAGTATGAGATGCCCTAATTTTTATTTTATTTTATTTTTTATTTAAAACTTTGTAGGGTATTGTTGAAAAAAGTTAAAAAAAAAGGAATGCCCGCGAGCGAAACGCTCGCAGACGTTCACTGACGCAACGGAAGCATTGCATGAACATTGCGAGAGGCAACGTTCATCAAGGCCCAAACAATTCATTTTGTAAGCTGTTTCTGACGTGATTTGGGGCTAACAACTATCAGGCCTTTAAGGCCATTATGGGCCGAGCCAGCTTTTATAGGCTAAGCCTATAAATAGGCTTAGGGATTCAGATTGAGGAATGAATCAATCGTAGAATTATTTTGAGTAGCCCTATCAATAATTAATTGTTTCATCTTATTTTATTTCTAATTTTTATTGATCTTTTCAAGGGCATCTGAAGGTAATCATTGGGTTACACCTCCATGCGATCATGCTCATGGTAGGAGGATCGGATCGAGCCCTGTACCTTGGGGACAGATCGTTAATAACCTGCACGAAGGGACAAAAATCTGATTCTTAGGACAATGTCTAACATGCCTCGATCTTAGCTTAAATTCATAGATTCTTTTCATATTTCGTTTGTATTTTGCAATTACATTTCTAAATTAATTCTCTAGCAATTTCTAGAAAGGATATTTTTTGAAAGAACAAAAATATTTTCCAACAATTCTACCCTAAAGTTTTAGTTTTTTTGGTACAAAAATTGTTTTTGGTACAAAACACTCACTTTCAGGATTTATCTAATTTTTTCTTGAGAAATGTGCATATCTGATGAAAACCATAATCTCTGGTATTAAACGGTTATATTTTGATACAAATTGTCACTTTTGGCATATAGATCATGATTTTGGCATGAAATGCAGAGTTTCAACAAGAAAAACTGAGTTTCGGCACAAAAATCAGAGTTTTGGCACGAAATGCATAGTTTCGGCATGAAAAACTGAGTTTCGCATGAAAAGAGAGAAGTCTTGTTAAAATGCCAAGAATGCAATATTAAAATCTTGTGCATTATTATAGTTTTTTTTGCATTAAAAAAAATTGTATTAATGCATTGTTTCATGAATAGCTCGTATCAGGGAGTAGAGTGGAGATCATAATAAATTAGTTTGGGTAGTAGGCCTGAATGGATCCATAGCAGGTCGATCAGATCAGCTTCGAGTTGGCCCAGAAGCGCCGTAAATTATATGAAATTTATGCTGCTGGCGTTTTACCTCATCCATACGAATTCTTTCCGTACAGTGATCTATTCTTGGCTGAACTACTCGATTCTTGAAAATATTCAGAAATATAAAAAACTCATACATTGATGTAATTGTAGCATCTCTAACCGTCGTCGATGGCATTAATTAAAGGGAAAAAAAAACAAAAAGATGGCTGTCCCATCTGGTGGAAGGATCATATAGCAAGCCAAGAAACTAATCATATAGCAACCAAGAAACTAAGGACAAGAAACTAAGGCAGCCAAGACCTAAGAAAACCAATGCATGCAATGCTCACAACAGGGCGCAATACTAATAGATATAGAAAGGACGCAGACGAGAATCGATAATATTTTTTACTCCCTCACCAGACGGTCCAGCCATCTCATAGCCCCCGCTCGGGTGACAGGCTCACGCTACTGAGCTCGGCAGGAGACTTCGCGAAATCCTCTGAAGTTGAGACGCCTGGTTTCGTGACGACTTCCGGTGTGGGACTAATCAAAATTCAGGACTCAACTGCTGTCGGAACTGAGTGTGAGCTGGCTCGAGAAGTTAAATCTAAATCCACGTACGTTCAGCCAGTTTGACTTTGATCTTGCGTATCGTTCAGCTCGTAAAGGTTGAATCTGTTTCAGAATCCCATCCCATCTGGTAACCCTTGGGAGCGTAATCTACCAAACTCCTTATAATTAATTAGAAAAAGCACATAAACCAAAAAAATGTAAAATAATATTTGAATTTCATAATTTATGTAAAATATAATCATTGCATGATTAATTAATCGTTGGCATCAAAACGCTGGGTCCTATCATCGCTTTTTCATATGTGATGGAGCCTCTGTAGCAAAACATTCAGCGACGAGTTTAGCTTAATTTCATGGCAAGGGAAAGCAATAGCCCTTCACATCAATATTTTCACAAGAATAGAAGCAGCAAGGACTGGAATGTATATTTATTTATAAAGTCTGACTTAGAATACAAAAATACAAATTGCGACTCTTTTTAACAGGGCATGGCCTCCCACCACCAACATTATTTCCCTCCTATTACAACTTATTTATAATCTTATTTACAGCAAGAACAATTCTCCTCTTATTACAACTTATTTATAATCTTATTTACAGCAAGAACAAGTGTTGCTAAGGAGTTACTATGCGACAGTAATATACAAGCCTAAAAGCAAAGGTGTTGTGTAAGAAAGTATGGGGGCTTTAGTTCTTCAGGCTAGCTTATCTCCATCATTTTTCTTTTTATATTTTTTTCTTAAGGCTAGAATATATATAGATATAAGAAAACCATAAACAAGCATATCTTATTAAATGCCAAGAATGCAAAATAGAACTATAAGAAAGCATGTTGATTAACATTTACAAAATACATGTATAATTGAAATAAAAGTGCAACAATAAAAGGATAAATAAATAAAAGTGACTAAATGTAAAATTTAATATAGAATTTAAAGGTTAAATATAATTCAAACTAAAAAAGGGGTATAACAATATTATTATAAATCGTAATATATAGTCAAAAAATACCAAAGTAATGACATAAAATATTATAAATTATAAATAAAATATAAAGTTAAAAAGATATGAATAATAATAACATTTCTTATGGTAGTTGCTAGATATTAGATGTATTAGAATAGAAAATCTGAAAAATATTACGATGAACATTTCTTTAAGGTTTGATCTATTTTGTAGTCAAGCGATGTTTGAAAGGGGATCAATTGGAGATGGCTAGAGGATTACAATATTTTAACCATGAGTTCTTTCGAATGTAAATTATAAAGAATATCCCTTAAATTGTATAGATATATAGAAGAAGGATTCGTCATCGATTAGCATTTAAGCCTTTTTTTTTTTTCTTCTTAAACAACGTGTGTGTGCACCCCTCTGTACGAAGAGGAGCTATGGATCAAAGACCACGATTCACTTTTTTTTTTTTAATAAAGGCAGAGAGCAGAGTTAAAATTTTTGATTAGATAGCATGTTTCAACAAACCAAAGGCTTTAACATTTTATTAAAAATTATCATATTTTGCAAATAACCAAAATCAATCACTTCCTTCAACTATTAGGATGAAACAAGATCGACTAATATCAGCAACAAGAATATAGATAAGGATAAAAATATGTTCAACTATTATATAGAATAAAGAAAGCAGTAATATATATATATATATCTTACATATTTAAATTACTTATAATTATATTTAATTTTATAATTTTTTTTGTATTAAAATGCATAAGGGTATGTTGACCTCATATTGATTTTGATGATTACAAAATGATTAAGTAAATTACTAATAAGTTTTGTGTATAGCTACAGTGCAATTAATGCAGGCATATATTTGTCATAAAAAATGAAGAAGTTGAAATCCAAGCTCTTAATAAGGTCTCTGGTTAACATGACCAAAGAAGAAGGTTTCAAGTTTTAAATAATTGAGATTTAGATGCTTAGGAATGAATTCTATGAAAAAGAATTAAGATACTACAAGAAAAATGATTTACTATGGCGAATTAATTCATCGTACAAATATCACCGTAATAAGTTATTACGACGATAAAAAGTTCGTCGCAATATATTTCAAAATCATCGTAATAAGTTATTATCATAATAACTTATTACGACGTAAATAATTTTATCATAATAAATAATATATTACGGTGAAATAGTTTCTCCGTAACAACTTATAACCTATTACGACGAACCATTTTCGACGTAATAGGAAGCTATTATGGAAAAACTAATTTGCCGTAATAATTTATAACCTATTACGGTAAAACATTTTCATCATAATAGCTGCCTATTATGGCAAAATTAATTTGCCATATTAGGTTTTTATTTTAATTTTTTCATTTTACATCTGTTATAATAATTTAATATAATATTAAAGCAATAATTTAGAAATAATTTTTTGCTTCAAATTTTTTATAGAAAAATAAATAAAATTTTTATTCATTTCAATAAAATCATCATATACAATATTTTTGAAAATACATAATTAAAAAAATACATGTCATTAAGGGCACTATGGAGGAAATGGGGTATGCTGGGATCTACTCGGAGCAAATCCAAAAACTACCTGTTGCATGTAAGTAGTAATCTCATCAGTTGTCGCCTTTAGATTCTCGATGATCTTCTATTACTGAGTGATGATATCCTTATGTTGACTTAATTGCTCTCGGCACTCATATAATTCCCCTCGGCACTCATGTATAATTTTCAGAAGATGAAGAACTACCTCTAGTTCTCAATGTATCCTTCGGTAATGGACCCTATCCCCTTTTATAATCAGATCTAAAACCTAAAATCTTCTCAAAAGCGGCATCCTCACTAATTGATTCTCTTGTAGAGTTTGTGAAGAAAGTCGCTCTACTAACTGTGCCTACAATGAAAAAAAAATAAATTCAACATGTTTAGTATAAAACATTACATTCAAGAATATTATTTTGGCTAAACTATATAATTAACCCCTGTACTTAGGGGGTTGTGTCACTTTGGTCCTTAAACTTTAAAAAATTATAAAAATAACCTTGAACTTTCTGTTTTGTATCACTTTGATCCCTACCGTTAAATAGGAAAGACGTCGTTTATTTTTATCCTATGTTGCAACATATGTAGCAGCATACGTAGCATCCAAGTGGCAAAAATAAATTTAAAATTCATAACTAAACCGTTATTTAATAATTTAAAAAAATATAAAATAATAAAAATAATCTCTTTCCATCCTGATTTTCCCTAATCCATGAGTGCCAATGTACCCGCTGCGCTAACCCTCCTAAATTAGGACAAATCAGGATGAAGAGAGATTATTTTTATTATTTTATATTTTTAAAATTATTAAATAATAGGTTAATCATAAGGAAGAGTCATTATTTATCAGTGACAACTTTGTATCAATCAAATATATATTATATTTCTTTTTGTTATTTTGTAGAGGTACATATTATTTATATTTTAATACACAATGTTTAATGATTGATTGTTTTTTCCTAATTGACTGGTGGTTGTCAACGCCTTACCTTGGTTGTTTATTTGTTGACCTGACATTAGTGCTACTAACATATAATGTATAGGCATCTGAATACTTTCCTTATGCCTCTTTTAGCTACTGATTCTATGCTTCTATTACGATGAAATTATTATTTTATAAAATTTTTATTATGTATATATTATTTGTGTAAATTTTTTATCTTCCATGCTAAAACCATAAAACTGGTGTCATTTGACACCGATTTCAAAAGGGCTCCACGTTGGCTTGCTCTGGGTTGACCGTGTTATGGCACTTAGAGGTGGGCACTGGGCCGTGCCGCCCATGGCACGGCACGGCCCAGGCCCTGATGGGCCATGCCAGGCATGGCCCGGCACTGCTACAGTACCGGCCATGCCGGGCCCAGAAAATTTTTTCTGTTGGCCCAGCACGGCACGACCCATGACGGGCCTGGGCCGGCACGGCCCAGGTGGGCCTGAGCTGTGCCGGCCCATGTGGGCCATGCCATGCACGGCCCAGGTGGGCCTGAGCCGTGCCGGCCCAGGTGGGCCGTGCAGGCACGGCCCACCTGGGGCCTGGCCCATGCAGCCAAATAAAAAAAATTATTTGATAAATTAAAAAATTATTAGATAAATTAAAAAATTATTAGGAATAAAGAAATTTTATTAATATAAAGCCACCATAATGGTGGGGGGTTTGGCATAGACCCCTACAAGTTTATTAATTTAAAATTAAAATAGTACAGAAGGGAGGGGGGCTAGGCCTAACCTCTAGAACATAATACAATAAGTAAGAAGAAAAAAATAAAAAGATCGCAACCGTCGGATCATCACCGATCGGATGGATCGCAACCGTCGAATCGATCATCGTCGATCGGGATCATGGCTTGGATCGATCGCAACCGTCGGATCGTCTCCAATGGGATAGATCGCAACTATCGGATCGATCATCCCTGATCGAGATCATGGCTTGGATCGATCGCAACCGTGGATCGTCTTCGATCGGATCGATCGCAACGGTTCGATCGATCATCACCAAACGGGATCATGGCTTGGATCAATCGCAACCGTCGGATCGATCATCCTTGATTGGGATCATGGCTTGGATCGATCGCAACTGTCGGATATCTTCGATCGGATTGATCGCAACGATCTGATCGATCATCGTCGATCGGATTATGGCTTGGATCGATCGCAACCGTCGGATCGTCTCCGATCGGATTGCTCGCAACAATCCGATCGATCATTGCCGATCGGGATCATGGCTTGGATCGATCGCAACCATCGGATCGTCTCTGATCGGATGGATTGCAACTGTTGGATTGATCATCGCCGATCGGGATCATGGCTTGGATCGATCGCAACCATCGGATCGTCTCCGATCGGATGGATCGCAACCGTCGGATTGATCATCGCCGATCGGGATCATGGCTTGGATCGATCGCAGATCGGATCGTCGCCGATCGAATGGATCGCAACCGTCAGATCGATCATCGCCGATCATGATCATGGCATGGATCGATCGCAACCATCGGATCGTCTTCGATCGGATCGATCGCAACCGTCGGATCGATCATCCCTGATTGGGATCATGGCTTGGATCGATCGCAACTGTTAGATCATCTCCGATCGGATTGATCACAACGATCTGATCGATCATCATCGATCGGATCATGGCTTGGATCGATCGCAACCGTCAGATCGTCTCGATCGGATTGATCGCAATAGTCCGATCGATCATTGCCGATCGGGATCATGGCTTGGATCGATCGCAACCATCGGATCGTCTGATCGGATGGATCGCAATTGTTGGATTGATCATCGCCGATCGGGATCATGGCTTAGATCGATCGCAACCGTCGGATCGTCTCCGATCGGATGGATCGCAACCGTCGGATTGATCATCGCCGATCGGGATCATGGCTTGGATCGATCGCAGACGTCGGATCATCTCCGATCGGATTGATCGCAACCGTCGGATTGATCATCGCCCTTTTACTTCTCTTTATTTACAACACGAAGCGTTATAGCAAATACTTAATTTTTTAAAAAATTCTTTCTTAATTTCATCTATCATCTTTTTTATATTAAAATAAAATATTCTTTCTATTTATCTTAAAGAGTACATTTAAATTAGAGTAAAATAAAATTTATTATTATGTGATTTAAACATTATCAAATTAAACTCATGTGATTTAAAATGTTATATTAACTATCATATATTTTAAGTTTTATTAAATTACTCATAGGCTTTAATATGTGACACTTAATTATCATATATTTTAAACACCATCAAATTACATTCATGTGAAAATTTGAGCATATTAAATAAAGCTTGAATAGATTTAAAATACATGGGTGATTAAGTGTAATATTTCAAAACACATAGGTATAATTTGATAATATTTAAAACACATAGTAGTTAGTTGTAACGTGTCAAACCATGTTGGTATAATTTGATAAAATTTAAAATATAGTAGTTAAGTATAACATTTTAAAATCATATATATGTAATTTATTAATAATAATTAATATAATGGTAATCTATATTTTATATTTTACTCTTTATATTATCCCACTAACTTTTCTCACTCATCTTAACTTTTTTATTTTATTTTATGATAAATTAGGCTCCTTTTATAAAATTTTCAAATACATTGGAATGCATCTTACTCTTTGAGTTCCGTAGGTCGTACTTTTTATCCATCTCTTAAGTAAATTGGACTTTGGCAGCATCGGAATTTAGCTGGGGGACTTTGAATGCTAATAAAGATAATGAGATAGATGATGAGCTAAGAACTAAAGTAGACCTCAATTGGTTTGATCCTAAGAAGAGGTGCTTCACATCCTAATTGGAACTCTTACGAAGATAAAAGAAGACTATGAGGGGAGCCTACTCGGCTGTAGCTCTCCAATGTTTAATTTAATGACAAAGGAAATAGAGGAAGTTGGGGTAGATCTTACAGCAATCCCACTTCAAAAGGAAGAAAGATGGTGTGCACAGGAAGCGTAATACCAAGAAAGGGAACGACTTTGTGCACTGCCTCCGATGCATGAATGCGTGCATCGGGCGCGGCTATTGATCGTGCATCTGCACGGGTATGCATGCAATGGCCCAATGAACTGTGGCACGTCTTGTGCGCGCATCCTGCATCGGAGGCAGTGCAAGAAGACTTTTCCATCAAGAAAAGTAGGAGATGTGCCCCTCCATCCAGTGGAGTTCCTTCTTATAAATGGGCTTTAGTCCTGATATACCCAAGACTATCTTAGTTCTTTGTTATAAGACTTCTCCACTTGTCATGAGCTATGCTTTTGTCATAGATATGTGTATAGAGTGATTATCACGTAATCTTATTTTCAGGTATAGCAGGAGAAATAATTAGAAGTTATGCTAGCTATGCTCTTAGAACATCATCTAGTTGTAAGTGGCGGTAGTGAAGTGCCTTAAAACCATGTACTTATTGTAATAGAAGGCTAGCTAGGTGCCAACTTAATTAAGCTTGATCAGACTCCTATCATCCACCCTCTCTTTCACTCTTCCCTCCAATATATATTGCATAATATTTATGCTAACAAACTTCCATGATTGTACTATTCAACAGCTTTATATTTTTAGGTCCATTGACCTAGCATTGTGTTATGGCTTATATTTTGAAATTGAAAGCTCAAATTGCCATCTCCTTTCTGATTCTCCTTTGTTCTGCTCTTGCTGATGGCTAGCCATGGAAGCTTGTCCTGTTACCACCTTTGTGCTTTCTGAAAATAGAAGGGACATGCGTGTAAGATATGAAGTGCAACATGCAAATTAGGCCAAAAATTCATCAATTAGAATGACTTATTTCTGTATTGATAAAAAAAATATAAAACTAAATATGTCCTTTTAATCAAATAGGTAATCCAATCTAACACACAAGATCCATTTGATATATGGGTCAAATCAAATTAAATATTTTTGAAACAGACTAAGTTGGTCTTAGACAAATTGAAAGTGATTGGCTTAAATATGTCTTCAATGGGTTAAGTAGTTTTAAAAGAATTAAACAAATCAAATCAACTATTAAATAAATCAAAAAGATTAAATAAATTAGGGATCTAAATTTGAATCCGACTCATTTAATAAATATGTTTGAACAAGTTTACTATTTTATGAATTGAATCTATTTACAGTACAATATGATATATTAAAAATGAGTTAATTGTGAAACGGGTTGATAGGATGAATTATAAACTAAATATCATGGCTTTAATGAATATCGTAATAATAATATTTAATTATTATATATATATATATATATATATAAGTCTTAGTAAGTTGGATCACCCATCAAATAATTTGTTAAATCATAAATTAGATCTGAATAATTCTTAGTATTTATAAGACTCACAAATAATATGCAAATACATGAATTATTCATTAAGGGAAAGAGTTTACAACCTTCCACTCAAGACATTAAGGCACGCAGCCTACATGCAGGTGAAATAAGAAAGGGCAACTTTAATTGTCAACTTATTAGGCATCAAATAATCATATCCTTTTTACAAAAATTGTTACCAAGGGCCTTTTTTTTTGTTTGTTGTATTTTTATTAGTTTTTACATGTTCATCTTTAATTTTTTTATATTTATATATTAATTTCTATTTTTATATATTTACATACTAATTTTTTGAAATATTGTAATTTTTACTTCTAGTAGAATATTATGCTCATATTCTTTTAACTGATGCTAATTTTATATATTTTAAATTCTTTTATCCTTGGTACTTTCATGCAGCTAAATATTTTACTCATTCAATTGACAACTAAGGGCATTTTTGTCCTTTTATAATCTTAGTTAATCTAAACTATGATTTAACAAACTAAAATTAGTGGAAGGCTTGATTTGTCTTAAATAAGAATTTAAAAGTCTTTTTCTATAGATATGAAAGAATGCTTTTTTTTAATAAAAAAAAAAGGTCTTCTTAGCTCTACTGTTGATGTTTGCAGTTGCGGCTTTCTTAAAATTTAAATGCTCTAATTTCTATCTTTGTTAAACACTTAGAAGAAGTGAAAAAAAAAAGACAATAACTAATACACTAATATAAAATATTTTTGGAATGAATTTACAAAAACCCTTAAAACTCTTTTTTTTTCAAATATAACAAAATTTAATGGAATATGAAACTATTTAACATCATTGAATAATGGACCGGTTCAATTGTGATGTTTTTATAATTTCTTTTAAAAAATTGGGCTTCAATTCAGTTCATTCAATGCCTTTGATTAGTCTTCTGAGATCTTTGTACTTTTTTAATATTTTTAGGATGCGTTTGGATGAATGATTTTTAGAAAGGATTTCATTTGAAATTAAGCTTTTAAAATTTTAAAACCAATATTTTTTGTTCGGCCATTCTGAAGGTAGAATTTCTACGGGTTTCCCTTAAAGTATCAATTACAAATCCTTCATAAAAATTCAAGTAAAAGTACTCAAAATATTTAAATTTAATTACATACCAAAATATTTATATAACTATTATAAATGTTTACATAAATATTTATTTTTTAAAATATTAATATTTCATCCTTAATATTTACATAAATATCATTTGTTTATTAATAATAAATATATAACATTTATTAAAAATAATAATATTTTTAATAATATACTAATAATTTAAATATTATTAAATTAAAATATTTACGTAATTAAAATAATATCTAATTAATAATTTTTAATTAAATATTATTTTGTGTTTTATAATAATAAATATTTATAACATATTATGATTAATTTATATTTTTATAGCATAAATTTATTTTTAATTATTAAAACATTTAAAATGAAAATATAAATTTATTAATAAACATTTCTAATATTATTTATGAATATTTTATTTATTATTAATAAATATTTTTTAAATAAAAATAAAAATAAAAATATTTAATAAATATAAGTAAGTATATATATATAAGTATTAGTATTTGATAAATTTTGTTAATATGTACAATAATATTAATAGTAAATATTTTAATATCAATAGTAGAATATTAATATTGAAATAATAAAGATATAAGTATTGTTGAAATAAATATTAAATAATTATTGTATAGATATTCAATATTTAATAAAAATATTAAAATATTTGTATAAGTTTATATCAATTTATATAAATAATATTTATAGAAAATTTTATAATTCTTAAATAAAATTTTATTTTCAGTAGTAATTATTTAAAAAATTATAGAATTCTGAAATTTTATAATATTATATTTTAAAATATTGTATTTCAAAATTTTAAATATTTTTAAAATATCTCGTTCAAATGCAACCTTTTTTTTTTAATTTATGGCATCAGATTGCATGCGGCCCAAAGCATGATGATGCTGTTGGGGAACGCGGAATACCCCAAGATCACGGCTATAGCGTATATGAGTAATACAAAAAACTTTTACCGTTCTAATCTATGAGTACAAGATCATACCTTCAGATTTGAACTTTGGAACACTTTGATTCGATTGCTCGACCTCAACCTTTTAGCCTTCCGCCGTATTCCCGAAAATACCTTCCTTCTCTCACAAGATGGTGGGATCTCTTGGCCGACCTAGGGTTTCTTTTTTTCTTCCAAAAAAAACTTAACCCTAGCAACCAACTGAGAGGGTATTTATAGGGCTACAACAGGGACCAATAGGCAAATATGAAAAGGACTTCCCACGTAATTAAATCTCCAATCCTACCCCGGGTTAGGATTCAATTACGTAAATTACAATTCATTCCACTAAAGAATTATAATTGTACTCCTAATCATATTCGAATTTATATTTTCGAGCCTTTAATATTAAATACTTATTATCTCCCCACGTTAAGATTACAGATATCCACCAATTAAATTTAATTACAATATAATTTAATTGGCTTTTATTATCCTTGAGACTTATCCACTTAACTTATTTGATGTATCGGATTCAAAATCCACTTGCAAGATTTGATACAATCAAAACTTATAAGCTTTCTCAAGGGGATATCATCAATCCAATTTATCAGGACGTGGATTCCTTCAACTATTAATATTCACCATATATAATGTTATTGCCCAACCCACTGAGTTTATTGACTCATATAGAATCTCACTCTATGTGTAATCAAAGCAATAATCACTACATACACGTGTCTAGAAATAGAATTCGGATTAAGAGCATAAGTAATCATAATATTCATGAGTTTTAAATTATTTTATAAAGTCAGTATAAAATAATTAACTCAACTGGGTCCTGTTCAATACACACAAAGTGTACTAGCACAAATAGTTAGAATAAACCATTCCCCGTAGTCAAGACAGACCTACTAAAAATTTGTGCTACAGTTCTACTGATGGTGTGTCCAATTCCATCTAAAACTGTGAACAATAAACTTGTATTCCAAAAGAACCGATGATCTAGTCTTCTGTGTGTAAGCCGTACTCTACACACTAGATCAAATACTCTTTGTAAATACTAGACACATGCACATATATAGTAAATGGCACACATTGCTCAAAATGAATTCTCATTAAAATATAAAGACATAACATAAAGCATATCTTTTAGTCTATATCTCTATCAATCTCCCACTTAGACTCAAAGCAATGCTTGTACACATCTAACTCCCATGCCCTCTACATGTCTATCAAAAACTTTTGAAGTTAAACTCTTTGTAAAAGGGTCTGCCAGGTTGTCCTCAGATGTAACCTTGGTCACCAGCACGTCACCTCTTTGCACGATGTCACGTATCAGGTGATACTTACGCTCAATGTGTTTAGATTTCTTATGGGTCCTGGGTTCCTTCGAATTAGCAACTGCCCCACTATTATCACAATAAAGTGTAATAGGTAATTGCACTGAAGGTATCACACTAAGATCCAAAAGAAAGTTTCTTAGCCAAACAGCCTCTTTTGCAGCCTCAGATGCAGCCACATACTCAGCTTCCATGGTAGAGTCAGCAACACAAGTTTGCTTCACACTCCTCCAGCTAATTGCTCCACCACCCAAAGTGAACACATATCCCGAGGTTGATTTCCTAGATTCATTATCTGATTGGAAGTCCGAATCTGTATATCCTATAGGCACAAGACTATCTGCTTGGTAAACTAACATATAATCTTTAGTCCTTTTCAGGTACTTAATTATATGTTTTACTGCAGTCCAATGTTCTCGCCCAGGGTTAGACTGAAATCTGCTAACCATGCCTACGGCAAAACAGATATCAGGTCTAGTACATAGCATAGCATACATTAGGCTTCCTACTGCAGAAGCATAAGGAACTGCCTTCATACTTTCTATCTCTTCAGGTGTCTTAGGACACTGATCCTTAGATAGAGAAATTCCATGCCTGAAAGGAAGAAATCCTTTCTTGGAATTATGCATACCAAAACGGGTGAGAATTTTATCGATATAAGTGGCTTGAGATAAGCATATCATCCTTTGCTTGCGATCTCGCAAAAGCTTGATCCCTAGGATGTGACTTGCTTCTCCCAAGTCCTTCATATCAAATTGTCCAGATAACCATACCTTGACCGAAGATAACACTCCCATATCGTTTCCAATAAGTAAGATGTCATCCACATATAGCACCAGAAACACCAAAGTTTTTCCATCACGCTTCTTGTACACACATGACTCGTCAGGACTTTGATCAAAACCATAAGATTTAATAGCTTGATCAAAACGAGTATTCCAAGATCTAGATGCCTGCTTAAGTCCATAAATGGACCTCTTAAGCTTGCACACCAAGTGCTCCTGGCCTTTTACTATAAAACCGTCTGGTTGCATCATGTAAATGCACTCGTCAAGATTTCCATTAAGGAAAGCTGTCTTGACATCCATTTGCCAAACTTCGTAATCGAAATGAGCTGCAATGGATAAGAGAATCCGGATAGACTTAAGCATAGCTACTGGTGAAAAGGTTTCCTCATAGTCGATCCCTTCTTTCTGAGTAAAACCTTTTGCAACTAGCCTAGCCTTGAAGGTTTCCACCTTCCCGTCTGCTCCTCTCTTCTTCTTATAGATCCACTTGCATCCGATGGGTTTTACTCCCTCGGGTGGTTCTACAAGATCCCAGACCTGATTAAAGTGCATAGACTCTATCTCTGATTTCATAGCATTTTGCCAAAGAGTTGCATCTTTATCCTGTAATGCTTCATTGTAGCTACTGGGTTCAGTATCCAGTTCATCAGAGATTCTGTCATATGACTCTCCAAGGAACATATACCGTTTAGGTGTATTTACAACCCTCCCACTACGACGAGGCACAACCTGATTGTATGTGCTTGTAGTAATACGATCTGACTCTGATCCTTGTGCTCCATCAACCTGCACTGGTTCTGAAACTGGTGCATTAATGGTATCCTTTTGTACCAGTTCAGGGTCAGTTCGTGTTACTATACTTCTCCCACTACGAATAGTTAATGGGAAGTTTGGGAACCCACTTTCTTGTGGTGTTTCTGCTTGTACTATTGGTATTAAAGGAGCCAGTCTAGTTTTATCGCCTCTCAACTCTTCTAGAGCAATTTTACTTCTGGGTTTGTGGTCTATAATATAGTCCTCCTCCAAGAATCGGGCATTGGTGCTAACAATGACCTTCTGATCCTTAGGACAATAAAATAAACCACCTTTTGTTCCTTTAGGATATCCAACAAAGAAGCATACATCTGTCCTTGATTCCAACTTATCTGGTTTACCTTTTAGTACATGTGCTGGACAACCCCAAACCCGAACATGTCTTAGACTAGGCTTGCGCCAGTCCACAGTTCTGTGGGTGTCTTAGGTACTGACTTAGATGGTACCAAGTTAAGAATATATGCAGCTGTCTCTAATGCATATCCCCAAAACGAAATAGGTAAGTCTGAATAACTCATCATAGATCTAACCATATCCATAAGAGTCCTATTCCTTCTTTCAGCTACACCATTCTGCTGTGGCGTACTAGGTGCAGATAACTGGGATTCAATCCCAGCATCTAATAAGTAATCTGTGAACTCCCCTAAGAGGTACTCGCCACCACGATCGGATCGTAGTGTCTTGATATTTTTACCATGACGGTTCTCCGTTTCTGCCTTAAAAATTTTAAATTTTTCAAAGCATTCAGACTTACGGCGCATCAGATAAATATACCCATATCTTGAGTAATCATCAATAAAAGTGACAAAGTACTCAAAACCACCTCTAGCTTGGATGTTCATTGGGCCACACAAATCAGAGTGAACCAATTCTAATATCTCCTTAGCTCTATTGCCTTTGGCCGAGAATGGCCGCTTGGTCATTTTTCCTTCTAAGCAAGATTCACAGACCGGTAGTGCCTCTACTTCCAATGAACCTAATGGTCCATCTTGAACCAGTCTAGAAATCCGTCTTAGATTTATATGACCTAGGCGCAAGTGCCAAAGATAAGTTTGATTCATTTCAGAAGGATGTTTTCTCTTACATGGTCTATTATGTTATTCACTTCATTTAGTTGCACAGTAGGAGAAACAGGATTAATAATATAAAGACCATCCACCAATGTACCAGAACAGATAAAATGTTTATTTTTCTTAATAACAACGGAGTCATTAAAATAAACTGAATATCCATCATCAACCAACTTAGAAACTGAAATTAAATTCCTTCTAATTGAAGGTAAAAAAATAGTCCTTTAATATTAAAATTCTATTTCTACTAAAAGAAAAGCTAAAATCTCCCACTGCAACTACTGACACTCTCGTGCCATCTCCCAGAAATATGTAAATCTCCCATCACTTAGCTGCCGGGTCTGCTGGAACCCCTGCAAAGAATTGCAAACATGATTAGTGGCTCCCGTATCTACACACCAGCCACTGGTAGATAACAGCACTAAACAAGTTTCAACTACAAGTGAATGAGATATACCTCTAGCCTGTTTCCTGGCAAGCCAAACTGGACATTGCTGCTTCCAGTGACCTGGCTGCTTGCAGACGAAGCACTTTCCCTTCTTTTTTATTTCCCCATTGGGCTGTGGGGCCTGATGCTGTTTCTTTTTCTGAACCTTTTTCTTCTTCTTAGCATGAGACTTCGAAGAAGAACCTTTTTCAGTAACCATAGCAACTGCAGGCTTCTTAATGAAACTCTCTGCTACCTGAAGTTCTTTAAGTAGCTCTGCCAGTGAAAAATTCATTTTGTTCATGGTATAATTTAGGCAGAACTGCTTAAAAGAATCAGGTAGGGACTGGAGAATGATATCAACCTGGGTTTCCCCATCCATCTCCGCTCCAAGGATCTCCAGTTCATTCAGAAGACTAATCATCTTTAGAACATGATCCCTGACAGGAGTTCCTTCAGCCATATTAGTGTTCATCAGTTCTTTCATCGCAGTCTGCCTAGCTGCACGACTCTGATCCCCAAACATTTCTTTGAGGTTGAACATCATGTCATAGGCAGAGGGCATAGATTGATGCTGATGTTGCAGAACATTTGACATAGATGCCAATATGTAACACCGCGCCATCTCATCAGCCTTAACCCACTTACGGTAAGCTTGGGACTCCTCATCTGAAGCCCCTTCACCGGGCTCTGCGGGACAGACCTGAGTGAGCACATACTTGTACCCTTCTGCAGTTAACACTATATCCAGGTTTCTTTTCCAATCAATGTAATTAGGACCAGTCAATTTGTTTTCTTTGAGTATCACAGCAAGTGGATTGAAAGAAGACATTTTAATCCTGAGAATCATTCATACATCAAATAAGATATAATGAGCAATAAACTTTAAATTCAAAATTATAAGTAGGGCCCCTCAACCACTACAAAATAAAAGAATTTGCCAGCAGCCTAGTACATTTTGAATAGTATGCCTCGATGGGAGGACGTCTACTACTCATCATTTATCTAGACAGATAAAACCTATTAATTTTACTATCTAGGTAAAAGGTAACATACCAAGTAAAATTAATTAGCTGGCTAACTTTGGTCATATAAATATTTGTAGTGACTCCGATGGGGAGGATACCAATATTTATACCTAAGTGTATACCATCACTCAATCCTAGATCCATTGTCCCATGGTGGATCCCTCAGATGGAGAGGTAATCCAACATTAACAACTACTAGGGATTATTCTTGGTGAGCTGGCAATCAATTTCATCCTATGGGGAGGAAAGCACTAATGCTAACACGTGAAATTAACTACCTCACCAATAAACAAGTGATGGGACCATGGGATTTAAATGTGATTAATTCCCTCTCCCACTTAGTTATTTAAACAATATTTTGAGGGTTATTAAACTTGTGTTTGATTATCTTATAAATTCAAAACACAAACAGCAAGTGATTATCCAATTAACCATGTTCTCCTAGTTATAGACATAAGAACAAAAGGATAAACAATCAAGTATGCAACATAACCAATATAAACAAGATAAATAAAATCCCTGTTATTATGGTCAAAATTCTCCATGCAGATGAAGATCCCGTTGCATCATGATTGCTACTTTGCTCGACGATTTGCCGCTTCGCATACGGGGGTCTGGGGGCTGGCCCCAGCGGGGATCGACCTTCATTTGAAATTTGCTCTTCGATTCCTTGGATTTTCCTTCAGAATCCTTTCCTGCAACGGATTCTCCTTAGAATCCTATCTGCCTCATATCCTGCAACGGATTCTCCTTAGAATCCTATCTACTGATCATATCCTGATTCTAGAATCCTATCCTGCAACCGATTCTCCTTAGAATCATATCCTGCAACCGATTCTCCTTAGAATCATATCCTGCAACGGATTCTCCTTAGAATCCTATCCTGCAATTTGCAGCAGGTCTTCTTCCTCCATCAGAGCCGCACCAGATTACAAAAATCCTATGCCTCCATATAGGAGTTCACATGCTACGTATTTACAATCACAAAGCTCTCAAAAAACGGAGCATACATGCTATGAAATATTACAATGATCCTACGCCTCCTTAAACCGGAGTTCACAAAACAGATCTAAGCAATATTAAATCAAAACACATACATTCATGTGACCATAATAACAGGATAGAAACCTGCAAAACAACGTTAGCAGCAAGCACGATCTATCCCACGCATGCATATTCCGATTAATGGAGAACATGGCCGTATTATTCATATACAGTATCAGCCGTGGCTCTGATACCACTGTTGGGGAACGCGGAATACCCCCAAGATCACGGCTATAGCGTATATGAGTAATATAAAAAACTTTTACCGTTCTAATCTATGAGTACAAGATCATACCTTCAGATTTGAACTTTGGAACACTTTGATTCGATTGCTCGACCTCAACCTTTTAGCCTTCCGCCGTATTCCCGAAAATACCTTCCTTCTCTCACAAGATGGTGGGATCTCTCTCGGCCGTCCTAGGGTTTCTTGTTTTCTTTCTCCAAAACCGTTCTCAAAACCTTAACCCTAGCAACCAACTGAGAGGGTATTTATAGGGCTACAACAGGGACCAATAGGCAAATATGAAAAGGACTTCCCACGTAATTAAATCTTCCAATCCTACCCCGGGTTAGGATTCAATTACGTAAATTACAATTCATTCCACTAAAGAATTATAATTGTACTCCTAATCATATTCGAATTTATATTTTTGAGCCTTTAATATTAAATACTTATTATCTCCCCACGTTAAGATTACAGATATCCACCAATTAAATTTAATTACTGACAATATAATTTAATTGGCTTTTATTATCCTTGAGACTTATCCACTTAACTTATTTGATGTATCGGATTCAAAATCCACTTGCAAGATTTGATACAATCAAAACTTATAAGCTTCCTCAAGGGGATATCATCAATCCAATTTATCAGGACGTGGTTTCCTTCAACTATTAATATTCACCATATATATAATGTTATTGCCCAACCCACTGAGTTTATTGACTCATATAGAATCTCACTCTATGTGTAATCAAAGCAATAATCACTACATACACGTGTCTAGAAATAGAATTCGGATTAAGAGCATAAGTAATCATAATATTCATGAGTTTTAAATTATTTTATAAAGTCAGTATAAAATAATTAACTCAACTGGGTCCTGTTCAATACACACAAAGTGTACTAGCACAAATAGTTAGAATAAACCATTCCCCGTAGTCAAGACAGACCTACTAAAAATTTGTGCTACAGTTCTACTGATGGTGTGTCCAATTCCATCTAAAACTGTGAACAATAAACTTGTATTCCAAAAGAACCGATGATCTAGTCTTCTGTGTGTAAGCCGTACTCTACACACTAGATCAAATACTCTTTGTAAATACTAGACACATGCACATATATAGTAAATGGCACACATTGCTCAAAATGAATTCTCATTAAAATATAAAGACATAACATAAAGCATATCTTTTAGTCTATATCTCTATCAGATGCATCTGCCAACGAACTAAGTTTGGATTTTCAATTTTTTTATTTTTTTTATCTTTCTTCGATTCGCTGAAAGCGTGGTCGCGAGATGCCTCTCGAAACCTAGTCCGCTTGCCATCTGGAGTTCGGTACGATCGTCGATTGGTTTTTGAACAAATTTTACCCTTTTGCCTCATTTCTTTGCTTTGGAAAATTCTTCTTGCCCTTTTTCTTCCCATTTTTTTGGGATAAACACATCAGAGATCGGAAATCTAGCGGCATTAATAAGAGTTTCTTCTGATTTCTCCGTGTTTTATAGCCTAAGATTGTCAATTGATCTATTCTTGGTTAGTGTTTTTGTTTGCATTACCGTTTATCTTTGTTTTCCCTTGAAGGTTTTCGTAGTTGATTCTTCTTCGGTTCCAATTGTTATTATTGTTATTTTTGATGGGGTTGAATCATATTTCGGGTGTTTGTGAGAGAGGTAATCGCTAAAACTGATGAATGCCAAGAGAAGGATCGATTCAATTCAGAAATGAGCTAATTTTAAGCATGATTGTATTTATAGCATTAAGTCTCCCATATCCAAGTGGTTGGGTTTAGTTGGAAATATTTTAACATTCTCTGATTCAATGGATGGGGGAATTTCCAACACTCAGTTTGGATTCAATTGGGGGGGGGGGGGAGAATTTCTATTTGCACAGCCCAAATTACTCACTACACCCCTTATTTTTAAAAAATAAAATTCCTAAACTACCCTCCCTTTTTTCTCTCCACACCCCTCCCACCACACACGTCTCCTCTCCCGCACCGCTCCCTCCTCCCAGTACCGCCCCTCACTTTCCGACACCGTTCCCTCCTCCCCGGTACCGTCCCCTCACTTTCGACACCGGTCCTCTTCCAACGCCCCACTGGCCCCTTCTCCTCTCCACTCTTCGGCACCATTCGGCTAAACAGGACCAAACGGAGGGCCTCTATTCAGCCTGGCCTATCAGATCGAACAGAATGGTCTTTGTTCGGCCAAACAGGACCGAACAGAGCTCTCTGTTCGGCCTGTTTGGCCGAACGATGCCGAAGGGGAGTTAGTGCTAGAGGAGGGGGCGTTGGGCCGGTACCGAACAGTGGAGAGGAGACGGAGCTGAGGGGAGGTGGCGGTGCTGGGAAGGGGAGGAGATGGGGACGGTGCCAAAGAAAGGGGCTCTCTATTCGACCCTGTTTGGCTGAACGATGCCGAAGGGGGAGCCAGTGCCGAATAAGGGAGCGCTGAGCCGGTACCGAGGAGTGGGAGGAGACAGAGCTGAGAGAAGGGCGGTGCTGGAGAGGGGAGGAGATGGGGGTGGCGCCGAGAGAGGAGGAGGGGAGAGGAGAGGGGGGTGACGGGGCAAATAGAAATTCCCAATGGATGGCGATGGGATCGCTGCTTGGTGCACTTGCTTAGAAAAGTTGTTATGGAGTCTTCTGCCTATTCTTTAAAAAGAGAAAAGGAAAAATAGATAGAAAAGCATAAACATGGATGAAGATTATGATACTCTATATAAATCTCATGTTCACATGATCTTTAAATCATGCTTTTATTCTTCATTCTAGCACATACAAATACAAATATTTTTTTAACATAAGAGATTCCTGCGATGCATCTTGGGCCAGTTAGAGGATGCTATCATCTGGAATTACTGCACTATTCAAAACAACAATGATGCCACCTGAAATGATGTATCCATATGCCTCTCTGTCACATTCTTGGACCCCATCTTTGTTAACGGTCTACATCATCAAGACCAAACCAAGAAATGAGAGAGAGACAGAATGAGATGCATTACCATTTTCTTGTGACTAGCTTTGGGTTTTGTGCTTTTATTCATCAAATAAATATATCCATGCATTTACTTTGGCATTTTTATTTATGAATGCTCTAGTTTTACTATGTTATTTGTTGAACTGTAAATTTGTATGAGCTTCCTTCGAAAAATATCCACAATTTTCCTGACTATGTCCATTGGTCCATAGAGCAAGAATTCTATTTTTGATAATTTTGAAGCTAAAATAACAAGCATGGTGAATTCTATTAAATGCAATAGATGAGATAAAAAAAATGATGAAAATTTAACTTTGGTCTATGTCAATGTTAACTGTCACAAGCTTGACTTGAAAGTTCCAAGAAAGAATACCAATATGATTAAATTGTTTAGTGCAACAAGGAGAAAACTAAGAACTTGAATAATATGCTTAGTATAATTTTTTCAAATATTTCAGTACCCTGACGTTTCTCCCTATCCTTGCATTCTTATCAATTATAGCCTTTCGAATATGAGTCCGCTCCCCAATCCCAACTGGGACATTGAAGTCTTGCAATTTTGTCTGGTTCGATTGCACATCTGCCTATTTGATCAGAGAAGGAAAATTTAGTGGTCGAAAGTGAGAAAATGTAAAGATGTTTGCAGTCTAGTAAACATAATTGATATCAGATAACAGTTAGCAACATTGTACATTCAACAATATAAGCTGAAGAACAAGATTAACATGTAGATTTACCAACCTAACAGGAAAAAGTTAAAGACTACATAAATTTACCAATCTATGGGTGTTACTCATAAAATTTAAAAAACTGCAAAACTTTTTCCCACCACGTGGATCCGAGTTTTAAAAATGGATGGTATGAAAGTCCTATTTGAAATGGCCCAAGTGTAATCAATGTAACACAATGTATATATGTTGGGCATTGGTGCAGATCATGGATGAATATAAGTACAACTCTTGGAATAAAATTTCCAGGGCAGTCATGTGCTTGGCCAATGCAAGCAAGTTTCTTGTATATATCACCAGAAAGAAAAAGAAATAAGAAATGGTTTCAGAAGGCTTCATACGTGGTAATAGTCACTACCCATGATCACGGAATTCTCGATCAGTGCTTCTTCTCCGATATATGTTTGCATACCAATCACGGAATCAGTGATCTTGCACTTCTACTCTTAAACAATAAAGAAAAAGAGCACCCAGTAAACATCAAATACATGGCTGAATATGACATTATTGTATTTTGTCAATATCAATATCATAGATGATATAACAGAAAATTTATAAAAATAAAGTATGACCATAATTTTTTTTTTAAAAAAATCAGAATACTGAGACAATGCATGACTACATACTAATTATCCTTGTGTGGATCACTACTCAAGCAGAACCCTAAACCTTTTTAGGATGATGGCAGTGTCATTTAATAAAACCATACTGCTTGGTATTGAATCATCAAAAAATAATTGCATTGTGGATTGTTATTTAAGAAGTGTTAAACCAGGATAGGAAGTTTATGTCATGCTGTCAGACTGTCATCAAGCAAACTCATCCCCTTTGACCAGGCTTTTCCTGGATGCTCAGTTAGCACAACCAGCTCAGTTGCTCCATCTCCTATATGGTCCTTTTTCTGAGTGTCGGTTCCAGACATACAGATTTGTTTGCAAAAATCTTTTACGCTGTGGACTTAAGCTCTATCCACTATCTTACCTCTCCAATTCGTTTCCACTTGCCTTTGTTTCTTGATACTCTTTAGACCCTCTCTTAACTATTTCAGAAAAAAACTATATCCAGTCTTCATTCCTTTTTTTTTTTTTTTTGTCAAAATGTTCTTTCTTCCTTCCTAGTTAAATTTTCCAATTCTAGTTAATGAACATGGTTCAAAATCAGTACAGAATTTTGTTGTTTACCTTCAATTTATGGGCCATAAAGATACCTTCTTAACAGAAGAAAGAAAGATGGGAAGAAAACACACAGGCTTATCTAGCATAAGTTTGCTTCTCTAGCATTTCTTTGTTACATAATCGAAGATGATGATGGTGATGAAATCAAAGTGAAACTCAATTTATACATGATTTTGAACATGGTATGGAAGAGAAGAAATGGAGATTTTGTGGCTGATATAGATCTTTGGAGGTTCTTGTATACAACTTGAGTCAGATTCAGAAGAATTCTATTTATGCTGCTGGCGTTTTACCTCATCCATATGAATTATCTTTACCGTACAGTGATCTATTCTTGGCTGAACTACTCGATTCTTGAAAATATTCAGAAATATAAAAATCTCATACAATGATGTAATTGTAGCATCTCTAACCGTCGTCGATGGCATTAATTAAAGGGGGAAAAAAAACAAAAAAGATGGCTGTCCCATCTGGTGGAAGGATCATATATAGCAAGCCAAGAAACTAATCATATAGCAACCAAGAAACTAAGGACCAAGAAACTACCTAATGCAGCCAAGAACCTAAGAAAACCAATGCATGCAATGCTCACAACAGGGCGCAATACTAATATATAGATATAGAAAGGACGCAGACGAGAATCGATAATATATTTTTACTCCCTCACCAGACGGTCCAGCCATCTCATAGCCCCCGCTCGGGTGACAGGCTCACGCTACTGAGCTCGGCAGGAGACTTCGCGAAATCCTCTGAAGTTGAGACGCCTGGTTTCGTGACGACTTCCGGTGTGGGACTAATCAAAATTCAGGACTCAACTGCTGTCGGAACTGAGTGTGAGCTGGCTCGAGAAGTTAAATCTAAATCCACGTACGTTCAGCCAGTTTGACTTTGATCTTGCGTATCGTTCAGCTCGTAAAGGTTGAATCTGTTTCAGAATCCCATCCCATCTGGTAACCCTTGGGAGCGTAATCTACCAAACTCCTTAATTTTAATAAGATCACATCGTAATTCAAAATTTTATTTTTTTAAAAAATTAATTAAAAATAATATTTGAATTTCATAATTTATGTAAAATATAATCATTGCATGATTAATTAATCGTTGGCATCAAAACGCTGGGTCCTATCATCGCTTTTTCATATGTGATGGAGCCTCTGTAGCAAAACATTCAGCGACGAGTTTAGCTTAATTTCATGGCAAGGGAAAGCAATAGCCCTTCACATCAATATTTTCACAAGAATAGAAGCAGCAAGGACTGGAATGTATATTTATTTATAAATCGTAATAGTCAAAAATACCAAAGTAATGACATAAAATATTATAAATTATAAATAAAATATAAAGTTAAAAAGATATTAATAATAATAACATTTCTTATGGTAGTTGCTAGATATTAGATGTATTAGAATAGAAAATCTGAAAAATATTTACGATGAACATTTCTTTAAGGTTTGATCTATTTTGTAGTCAAGCGATGTTTGAAAGGGGATCAATTGGAGATGGCTAGAGGATTACAATATTTTAACCATGAGTTCTTTCGAATGTAAATTATAAAGAATATCCCTTAAATTGTATAGATATATAGAAGAAGGATTCGTCATCGATTAGCATTTAAGCCTTTTTTTTTTTTTCTTCTTAAACAACGTGTGTGTGCACCCCTCTGTACGAAGAGGAGCTATGGATCAAAGACCACGATTCACTTTTTTTTTTTAATAAAGGCAGAGAGCAGAGTTAAATTTTTTGATTAGATAGCATGTTTCAACAAACCAAAGGCTTTAACATTTTATTAAAAATTATCATATTTTGTAAATAACCAAAATCAATCACTTCCTCAACCATTAGGATGAAACAAGATCGACTAATATCAGCAACAAGATACAGATAAGGATAAAAATATGTTCAACTATTAGTATATAGAATAAAGAAAGCAGTATATATATATATATCTTAATATTTAAATTACTTATAATTATATTTAACTTTTATAATTTTTTTTGTATTAAAAATGCATAAGGGTATGTTGACCTCATATTGATTTTGATGATTACAAAATGATTAAGTAAATTACTAATAAGTTTTGTGTATAGCTACAGTGCAATTAATGCAGGCATATATTTGTCATAAAAAATGAAGAAGTTGAAATCCAAGCTCTTAATAAGGTCTCTGGTTAACATGACCAAAGAAGAAGGTTTCAAGTTTTAAATAATTGAGATTTAGATGCTTAGGAATGAATTCTATGAAAAAGAGTTAAGATACTACAAGAAAAATGATTTACTATGGCAAATTAATTCATCGTACAAATATCACCGTAATAAGTTATTACGACGATAAAAAGTTCATCGCAATATATTTCAAAATCTTCGTAATAAGTTATTATCATAATAACTTATTACGACGTAAATAATTTTATCATAATAAATAATATATTACGGTGAAATAGTTTCTCCGTAACAACTTATAACCTATTACGGCGAACCATTTTCGACGTAATAGAAAGCTATTATGGAAAAACTAATTTGCCGTAATAATTTATAACCTATTACGGTAAAATATTTTCATCATAATAGCTGCCTATTATGGAAAAATTAATTTGCCATATTAGGTTTTATTTTAATTTTTCATTTTACATCTGTTATAATAATTTAATATAATATTAAGCAATAATATTAGAAATAATTTTTTGCTTCAAATTTTTTATAGAAAAATAAATAAAATTTTTATTCATTTCAATAAAATCATCATATACAATATTTTTGAAAATACATAATTAAAAAAAATACATGTCATTAAGGGCACTATGGAGGAAATGGGGTATGCTGGGATCTACTCGGAGCAAATCCAAAACTACATGTTGCATGTAAGTCCAAATCTATATATATTATAGGCATAAGACTATCTGCTTGGTAAACTAACATATAATCTTTAGTTCTTTTTAGGTACTTAATTATATGTTTTACTGCAGTCCAATGTTCTCGCCCAGGGTTAGACTGAAATCTGCTAACCATGCCTACGGTAAAATAGATATCAGGTCTAGTACATAGCATAGCATACATTAAGCTTCCTACTGCAGAAGCATAAGGAATTGCCTTTATACTTTCTATCTCTTCAGGTGTCTTAGGACACTGATCCTTAGATAGAGAAATTCCATGCCTGAAAGGAAGAAATCCTTTCTTGAAATTATGCATACCAAAACAGGTGAGAATTTTATCGATATAAGTGGCTTGAGATAAACATATCATCCTTTGCTTGCGATCTCGTAAAAGCTTGATCCCTAGGATGTGACTTGCTTCTCCCAAGTCCTTCATATCAAACTATCCAGATAACCATACCTTGATCGAAGATAACACTCCCATATCGTTTCCAATAAGTAAGATGTCATCCACATATAGCACCAGAAACACTAAAGTTTTTCCATCACGCTTCTTGTACACACATGACTCGTCAGGACTTTGATCAAAACCATATGATTTAATAGCTTGATCAAAATGAGTATTCCAAGATCTAGATGCCTGCTTAAGTCCATAAATGGACCTCTTAAGCTTGCACACCAAGTGCTCCTGGCCTTTTACTATAAAACCGTTTGGTTGCATCATGTAAATGCACTCGTCAAGATTTTCATTAAGGAAAGCTGTCTTGACATCCATTTGCCAAACTTCGTAATCGAAATGAGCTGCAATGGATAAGAGAATCCGGATAGACTTAAGCATAGCTATTGGTGAAAAGGTTTCCTCATAGTCGATCCCTTCTTTCTGAGTAAAACCTTTTGCAACTAGCCTAGCCTTGAAGGTTTCCACCTTCCCATCTACTCCTCTCTTCTTCTTATAGATCCACTTGCATCCGATGGGTTTTACTCTCTTGGGTGGTTCTACAAGATCCCAGACCTAATTAAAGTGCATAGACTCTATCTCTGATTTCATAGCATTTTGCCATAGAGTTGCATCTTTATTCTATAATGCTTCATTGTAACTACTGGGTTCAGTATCCAGTTCATCAGAGATTCTGTCATATGACACTCCAAGGAATATATACCGTTTAGGTGTATTTATAACCCTCCCACTATGACGAGGCACAACCTGATTGTATGTGCTTGTAGTAATACGATCTGACTCTGATTCTTGTGCTCCATCAACCTGCACTGGTTCTGAAACTGGTGAATTAATGGTATCATTTTGTACCAGTTCAGGGTCAGTTCGTATTACTATACTTCTCCCACTACGAAAAGTTAATGGGAAGTTTGGGAACCCACTTTCTTGTGGTGTTTCTGCTTGTACTATTGGTATTAAAGGAGCCAGTCTAGTTTTATCGCCTCTCAACTCTTCTAGAGCAATTTTACTTCTGGGTTTGTGGTCTATAATATAGTCCTCCTCCAAGAATCGGGCATTGGTGCTAACAATGACCTTCTGATCCTTAGGACAATAAAATAAACCACATTTTGTTCCTTTAGGATATCCAACAAAGAAGCATACATCTGTCCTTGATTCCAACTTATCTGGTTTATCTTTTAGTACATGTGCTGGACAACCCCAAACCCAAACATGTCTTAGACTAGGCTTGCGCCCAGTCCATAGTTCTGTGGGTGTCTTAGGTACTGACTTAGATGGTACCAAGTTAAGATATATGCAGCTGTCTCTAATGCATATCCCCAAAACGAAATAAGTAAGTCTGAATAACTCATCATAGATCTAACCATATCCATAAGAGTCATATTCCTTCTTTCAGCTACACCATTCTGCTGTGGCGTACTAGGTGCAGATAACTAGGATTCAATCCCAGCATCTAATAAGTAATCTGTGAACTCCCCTAAGAGGTACTCGCCACCACGATCGGATCATAGTGTCTTGATATTTTTACCATGACGGTTCTCCGTTTCTGCCTTAAAAATTTTAAATTTTTCAAAGCATTCAGACTTACGGCGTATCAGATAAATATACCCATATTTGAGTAATCATCAATAAAAGTGACAAAGTACTCAAAACCACCTCTAGCTTGGATGTTCATTGGGCCACACAAATTAGAGTGAACCAATTCTAATATCTCCTTAGCTCTATTGCCTTTGGCCGAGAATGGCCGCTTGGTCATTTTTCCTTCCAAGCAAGATTCACAGACCGGTAGTGCCTCTACTTCCAATGAACCTAATGGTCCATCTTGAACCAGTCTAGAAATCCATCTTAGATTTATATGACCTAGGCGCTAGTGCCAAAGATAAGTTTGATTCATTTCATAAGGATGTTTTCTCTTACATGGTCTATTATAGTTATTCACTTCATTTAGTTGCACAGTAGGAGAAATAGGATTAATAATATAAAGACCATCCACCAATGTACTAGAACAGATAAAATGTTTATTTTTCTTAATAACAACGGAGTCATTAAAATAAACTGAATATCCATCATCAACAAACTTAGAAATTGAAATTAAATTCCTTCTAATTGAAGGTACAAAAAAATAGTCCTTTAATATTAAAATTCTATTTCTACTAAAAGAAAAGCTAAAATCTCCCACTGCAACTATTAACACTCTCGTGCCATCTCTCAGAAATATGTAAATCTTCCCATCACTTAGCTGCCGGGTCTGCTGGAACCCCTGCAAAGAATTGCAAACATGATTAGTGGCTCCCGTATCTACACACCAGCCACTGGTAGATAACAGCACTAAACAAGTTTCAACTACAAGTGAATGAGATATACCTCTAGCCTGTTTCCTGGCAAGCCAAACTGGACACTACTGCTTCCAGTGACCTGGCTGCTTGCAGACGAAGCACTTTCCCTTCTTTTTTATTTCCCATTGGGCTGTGGGGCCTGATGCTGTTTCTTTTTCTGAACCTTTTTCTTCTTCTTAGCATGAGACTTCGAAGAAGAACCTTTTTCAGTAACCATAGCAACTGCAGACTTCTTAATGAAACTCTCTGCTACCTGAAGTTCTTTAAGTAGCTCTGCCAGTGAAAAATTTATTTTGTTCATGGTATAATTTAGGCAGAACTGCTTAAAAGAATTAGGTAGGGACTGAAGAATGATATCAACCTGGGTTTTCCCATCCATCTCCGCTCCAAGGATCTCCAGTTCATTCAGAAGACTAATCATCTTTAGAACATGATCCCTGACAGGAGTTCGTTTAGCCATATTAGTGTTTATCAGTTCTTTCATCGCAGTCTGCATAGTTGTACGACTCTGATCCCCAAACATTTCTTTGAGGTTGAACATCATGTCATAGGCAGAGGGCATAGATTGATGCTGATGTTGCAGAACATTTTACATAGATGCCAATATGTAAACACCGCGCCATCTCATCAGCCTTATTCCACTTACGGTAAGCTTGAGACTCTTCATCTGAAGCTCCTTCACTGGGTTATGCGGGACAGACCTGAGTGAGCACATACTTGTACCTTTCTGCAGTTAACACTACATCCAGGTTTCTTTTCCAATCAATGTAATTAGGATCGGTCAATTTGTTTTCTTTGAGTATTACAACAAGCGGATTGAAAGAAGACATTTTAATCCTGAGAATCATTCATACATCAAATAAGATATCATGAGCAATAAACTTTAAATTCAAAATTATAAGTACGGTCCCTCAACCACTACAAAATAAAAGAATTTGCCAGCAGCCTAATACATTTTGAATAGTATGCCTCGATGGGAGGAGGTCTACTACTCATCATTTATCTAGACAGATAAAATCTATTAATTTTACTATCTAGGTAAAAGGTAACATACCAAGTAAAATTAATTAGTTGGCTAACTTTGGTCATATAAATATTTGTAGTGACTCCGATGGAGAGGATACCAATATTTATACCTAAGTGTATACCATCACTCAATCCTAGATCCATTGTCCCATGGTGGATCCCTCAGATGGAGAGGTAATCCAACATTAACAACTACTAGGGATTATTCTTGGTGAGCTGGCAATCAATTTCATCCTATGGGAAGGAAAGCACTAATGCTAACACGTGAAATTAACTACCTCACCAATAAACAAGTGATGGGACCATGGGATTTAAATGTGATTAATTTTCTCTCCCACTTAGTTATTTAAACAATATTTTGAGGGTTATTAAACTTGTGTTTGATTATCTTATAAATTCAAAACACAAACAACAAGTGATTATCCAACTAACCATGTTCTCCTAGTTATAGACATAAGAACAAAAGGATAAACAATCAAGTATGCAACATAACCAATATAAACAAGATAAATAAAATTCCTGTTATTATGGTCAAAATTCTGCATGTAGATAAAGATCCTCGTTGCATCATGATTGCTTCTTTGCTCGACGATTTGCCGCTTCGCATACAGGGGTCTGGGGGCTGGCCTCCAGTGGGGATCGACCTGACCGGTCAGGTCGCGGGGGTTTGGGGCAGCGCCCAAAAAAAAAACAAAATTTGCTCTTCCGATTCCTTCGGATTTTCCTTCGGAATCCTTTTCTGCAACGGATTTTTCTTAGAATCCTATCTACCTTTTGATCATATCCTGCAACGGATTCTCCTTAGAATCCTATCTACTTTTTGATCATATCCTGCAACGGATTCTCTTAGAATCCTATCCTGCAACCGATTCTCCTTAGAATCATATCCTGCAACGGATTCTTCTTAGAATCCTATCCTGCAATTTGCAACAGGTCTTCTTCCTCTATCAGAGCCGCACCAGATTACAAAAATCCTATGCCTCCATATAGGAGTTCACATGCTACGTATTTACAATCACAAAGCTCTCAAAAAACTGGAGCTTACATGCTATGAAATAATACAATGATCCTACGCCTCCTTAAACCGGAGTTCAAAAAACAGATCTAAGCAATATTAAATCAAAACACATACATTCATGTGACCATAATAACATGATAGAAACTTGCAAAACAATGTTAGCAGCAAGCACGATCTATCCCACGCATGCATATTCCGATTAATAGAGAACATGGCCGTATTATTCATATATAGTATCAGCCGTTGCTCTGATACCACTGTTGGGGAACGCGAAATACCCCCAAGATCACGGCTATAGCGTATATGAGTAATATAAAAAACTTTTACCGTTCTAATCTATGAGTACAAGATCATACCTTCAGATTTGAACTTTGGAACACTTTGATTCGATTGCTCGACCTCAACCTTTTAGCCTTCCGTCGTATTCCCGAAAATACCTTCCTTCTCTCACAAGATGGTGGGATCTCTTGGCCATCCTAGGGTTTCTTATTTTTCTTTCTCCAAAACCGTTCTTAAAACCTTAACCCTAGCAACCAACTAAGAGGGTATTTATAGGGCTACACAACAGGGACCAATAGGCAAATATGAAAAGGACTTTCCACATAATTAAATCTTCAATCCTACCCCGGGTTAGGATTCAATTACGTAAAGTACAATTCATTCCACTAAAGAATTATAATTGTACTCCTAATCATATTCAAATTTATTTTTTTGAGCCTTTAATATTAAATACTTATTATCTCCCTATATCCATCAATTAAATTTAATTACTGACAATATAATTTAATTGGCTTTTATTATCCTTGAGACTTATCCACTTAACTTATTTGATGTATCGGATTCAAAATCCACTTGCAAGATTTGAGACAATCAAAACTTATAAGCTTCCTCAAGGGATATCATCAATCCAATTTATCAGGACATGGTTTCCTTCAACTATTAATATTCACCATATATATAATGTTATTGCCCAACCCACTGAGTTTATTGACTCATATAGAATCTCACTCTATGTGTAATCAAAGCAATAATCACTACATACACGTGTCTAAAATAGAATTCGGATTAAGAGCATAAGTAATCATAATATTCATGAGTTTTAAATTATTTTATAAAGTTAGTATAAAATAATTAACTCAACTGGGTCCTGTTCAATACACACAAAGTGTACTAGCACAAATAGTTAGAATAAACCATTCGTAGTCAAGACAGACCTACTAAAAATTTGTGCTACAGTTCTACTGATGGTGTCTCCAATTCCATCTAAAACTGTGAACAATAAACTTGTATTCCAAAAGAACCGATGATCTAGTCTTCTGTGTGTAAGCCGTACTCTACACACTAGATCAAATACTCTTTGTAAATACTAGACACATGCACATATATAGTAAATGGCACACATTGCTCAAAATGAATTCTCATTAAAATATAAAGACATAACATAAAGCATATCTTTTAGTCTATATCTCTATCAGATGCATCTGCCAACGAACTAAGTTTGGATTTTCAATTTTTTATTTTTTATCTTTCTTCGGTTCGCTGAAAGCGTGGTCGCGAGATGCCTCTCGAAACCTAGTCCGCTTGCCATCTGGAGTTCGGTACGATCGTTGATTGGTTTTTGAACAAATTTACCCTTTTGCCTCATTTCTTTGCTTTGGAAAATTCTTCTTGCCCTTTTCTTCCCATTTTTTCGGGGATAAACACATCAGAGATCGGAAATCTAGCGGCATTAATAAGAGTTTCTTCTGATTCTCCTCGTTTTATTGCCTAAGATTGTCAATTGATCTATTCTTGGTTAGTGTTTTTGTTTGCATTACCGTTTATCTTTGTTTTCCCTTGAAGGTTTTCGTAGTTGATTCTTCTTCGGTTCCAATTGTTATTATTGTTATTTTTGATGGGGTTGAATCAGAATTAGGGTGTTTGTGAGAGAGGTAATCGCTAAAACTGATGAATGCCAAGAGAAGGATCGATTCAATTCAGAAATGAGCTAATTTTAAGCAGTGATTGTATTTATAGCATTAAGTCTCCCATATCCAAGTGGTTGGGTTTAGTTGGAAATATTTTAACATTCTCTGATTCAATGGATGGGGGAATTTCCAACACTCAGTTTGGATTCAATTGGGGGGGGGGGGGGGGGGGGGAGAATTTCTATTTGCACAGCCCAAATTACTCACTACACCCCTTATTTTAAAAAATAAAATTCCTAAACTACCCTCCCTTTTTTGTCTCCACACCCCTCTCCCACCACACACGTCTCCTCTCCCGCACCGCTCCCTCCTCCCGGTACCGCCCCCTCACTTTCCGACTCCGGTCCTCTTCCAACGCCCTACTAGCCCCTTCTCCTCTCACTCTTCGGCACCATTCGGCTAAACAGGACCGAACGAGGGCCTCTATTCAGCCTGGCCTATCAGGTCGAACAGAATGGTCTTTGTTCGGCCAAACAGGACCGAACAAAGCTCTCTGTTCGGCCCTGTTTGGCCGAACGATGCCGAAGGGGGAGTTAGTGCTAGAGGAGGGGGCGTTGGCCGGTACCGAACAGTGGAGAGGAGACGGAGCTGAGGGGAGGTGGCGGTGCTGGGAAGGGGAGGAGATGGGGATGGTGCCGAAGAAAGGGGCCCTCTATTCGGCCTGTTTGGCTGAACGATGCCGAAGGGGGAGCCAGTGCCGAATAAGGAGCGCTGAGCCGGTACCGAGGAGTGGGAGAGACAGAGCTGAGAGAAGGGCGGTGCTGGAGAGGGGAGGAGATGGGGGTGGCGCCGAAGAGAGGAGGAGGGAGAGGAGAGGGGGGGGGGGGGGGTGACGGGGCAAATAGAAATTCCCAATGGATGGCGATGGGATCGCTGCTTGGTGCACTGCTTAGAAAAGTTGTTATGGAGTCTTCTGCCTATTCTTTAAAAAGAGAAAAGGAAAAATAGATAGAAAAGCATAAACATGGATGAAGATTATGATACTCTATATAAATCTCATGTTCACATGATCTTTAAATCATGCTTTTATTCTTCATTCTAGCACATACAAATACAAATATTTTTTTAACATAAGAGATTCCTGCGATGCATCTTGGGCCAGTTAGAGGATGCTATCATCTGGAATTACTGCACTATTCAAAACAACAATGATGCCACCTGAAATGATGTATCCATATGCCTCTATCACATTCTTGGACCCCATCTTTGTTAACGATCTACATCATCAAGACCAAACCAAGAAATGAGAGAGGACAGAATGGATGCATTACCATTTTCTTGTGACTAGCTCTGGGTTTTGTGCTTTTATTCATCAAATAAATATATCCATGCATTTACTTTGGCATTTTTATTTATGAATGCTCTAGTTTTACTATGTTATTAGTTGAACTGTAAATTTGTATGAGCTTCCTTCGAAAAATATCCACAATTTTCCTGACTATGTCCATTGGTCCATAGAGCGAGAATTATTTTTGATAATTTTGAAGCTAAAATAACAAGCATGGTGAATTCTATTAAATGCAATAGATGAGATAAAAAAAATGATGGAAATTTAACTTTGGTCTATGTCAATGTTAACTGTCACAAGCTTGACTTGAAAGTTCCAAGAAAGAATACCAATATGATTAAATTGTTTAGTGCAACAAGGAGAAAACTAAGAACTTGAATAATATGCTTAGTATAATTTTTTCAAATATTTCAGTACCCTGACGTTTCTCCCTATCCTTGCATTCTTATCAATTTAGCCTTTCGAATATGAGTCCGGTCCCCAATCCCAACTGGGACATTGAAGTCTTGCAATTTTGTCTGGTTCGATTGCACATCTGCCTATTTGATCAGAGAAGGAAAATTTAGTGGTAGAAAGTGAGAAAATGTAATGATGTTTGCAGTCTAGTAACATAATTGATATCAGATAACAGTTAGCAACATTGTACATTCAACAATATAAGCTGAAGAACAAGATTAACATGTAAATTTACCAACCTAAGAGGAAAAAGTTAAAGACTACTAAATTTACCAATCTATGGGTGTTACTCATAAAATTTAAAAAACTGCAAAACTTTTCCCACCACGTGGAGTTTTAAAAATGGATGGTATGAAAGTCCTATTTGAAATGGCCCAAGTGTAATCAATGTAACACAATGTATATATGTTGGGCATTGGTGCAGATCATGGATGAATATAAGTACAACTCTTGGATAAAATTTCAAGGGCAGTCATGTGCTTGGCCAATGCAAGCAAGTTTCTTGTATATATCACCAGAAAGAAAAAGAAATAAGAAATGGTTTCAGAAGGCTTCATACGTGGTAATAGTCACTACCCATGATCACGGAATTCTCGATCAGTGCTTCTTCTCCGATATATGTTTGCATACCAATCACGGAATCAGTGATCTTGCACTTCTACTCTTAAACAATAAAGAAAAGAGCACCCAGTAAACATCAAATACATGGCTGAATATGACATTATTGTATTTTGTCAATATCAATATCATAGATGCTATAACAGAAAATTTAAAAATAAAGTATAAGTGACCATAATTTTTTTTTAAAAAAAATCAGAATACTGAGACAATGCATGACTACATACTAATTATCCTTGTGTGGATCACTACTCAAGCAGAACCCTAAACCTTTTTAGGATGATGGCAGTGTCATTTAATAAAACCATACTGCTTGGTATTCAATCATCAAAAATAATTGCATTGTGGATGTTATTTAAGAAGCGTTAAACCAGGATAGGAAGTTTATGTCATGATCTCAGACTGTCATCAAGCAAACTCATCCCCTTTGACCAGGCTTTTTTCCTGGATGCTCAGTTAGCACAACCAGTTCAGTTGCGTCCATCTCCTATATGGTCCTTTTTCTGAGTGTCGGTTCCAGACATACAGATTTCTTGCAAAAATCTTTTACGCTATGGACTTAAGCTCTATCCACTATCTTACCTCTCCAATTCGTTTCCTCTTGCCTTTGTTTCTTGATAGTCTTTAGACCCTCTCTTAACTATTTCAGAAAAAAACTATATCCAGTCTTCATTCCTTTTTTTTTTTTTTTGTCAAAATGTTCTTTCTTCCTTCCTAGTTAAATTTTCCAATTCTAGTTAATGAACATGGTTCAAAATCAGTACAGAATTTTGTTGTTTACCTTCAATTTATGGGCCATAAAGATACCTTCTTAACAGAAGAAAGAAAGATGGGAAGAAAAAACACAGGCTTATCTAGCATAAGTTTGCTTCTCTAGCATTTCTTTGTTACATAATCGAAGATGATGATGGTGATGAAATCAAAGTGAAACTCAATTTATACATGATTTTGAACATGGTATGGAAGAGAAGAAATGGAGATTTTGTGGCTGATATAGATCTTTGGAGGTTCTTGTATACAACTTGAGTCAGATTCAGAAGAATTCTATTATGCTGCTGGCGTTTTACCTCATCCATGAATTATCTTTCCGTACAGTGATCTATTCTTGGCTGAACTACTCGATTCTTGAAAATATTCAGAATAAAAATCTCATACAATGATGTAATTGTAGCATCTCTAACCGTCGTCGATGGCATTAATTAAAGGGGGAAAAAAACAAAAAGATGGCTGTCCCATCTGGTGGAAGGATCATATATAGCAAGCCAAGAAACTAATCATATAGCAACCAAGAAACTAAGGACCAGAAACTACCTAATGCAGCCAAGAACCTAAGAAAACCAATGCATGCAATGCTCACAACAGGCGCAATACTAATAGATATAGAAAGGACGCAGACGAGAATCGATAATATAAAGTTAAAAATATTAATAATAATAACATTTCTTATGGTAGTTGCTAGATATTAGATGTATTAGAATAGAAAATCTGAAAAATATTTACGATGAACATTTCTTTAAGGTTTGATCTATTTTGTAGTCAAGCGATGTTTGAAAGGGGATCAATTGGACATGGCTAGAGGATTACAATTTTAACCATGAGTTCTTTCGAATGTAAATTATAAAGAATATCCCTTAAATTGTATAGATATATAGAAGAAGGATTCGTCATCGATTAGCATTTAAGCCTTTTTTTTTTTTTTTCTTCTTAAACAACGTGTGTGTGCACCCCTCTGTACGAAGAGGAGCTATGGATCAAAGACCACGATTCACTTTTTTTTTTTAATAAAGGTAGAGAGCAGAGTTAAATTTTTTGATTAGATAGCATGTTTCAACAAACCAAAGGCTTAACATTTTATTAAAAATTATCATATTTTGCAAATAATCAAAATCAATCACTTCCTTCAACTATTAGGATGAAACAAGATCGACTAATATCAACAACAAGAATATAGATAAGGAAAAAATATGTTCAAGCTAATATTATATATATATATATATATATATATATAATATATATATATATATATATATATATATATATATATTATATATATATTACATTACTTATAATTATATTTAACTTTTTAATTTTTTTTGTATTAAAATGCATAAGGGTATGTTGACCTCATATTGATTTTGATGATTACAAAATGATTAAGTAAATTACTAATAAGTTTTGTGTATAGCTACAGTGCAATTAATGCAGGCATATATTTGTCATAAAAAATGAAGAAGTTGAAATCCAAGCTCTTAATAAGGTCTCTGGTTAACATGACCAAAGAAGAAGGTTTCAAGTTTTAAATAATTGAGATTTAGATGCTTAGGAATGAATTCTATGAAAAAGAATTAAGATACTACAAGAAAATGATTTACTATGGCGAATTAATTCATCATACAAATATCACCGTAATAAGTTATTACGACAAAAAAAGTTCGTCGCAATATATTTCAAAATCATCGTAATAAGTTATTATGATAATAACTTATTACGACGTAAATAATTTTATCATAATAAATAATATATTACGGTGAAATAGTTTCTCCGTAACAACTTATAACCTATTACGATGAACCATTTTCGACGTAATAGGAAGCTATTATGGAAAAACTAATTTGCCGTAATAATTTATAACCTATTACGGTAAAACATTTTTCATAATAACTGCCTATTATGGCAAAATTAATTTGCCATATTAGGTTTTTATTTTAATTTTTCATTTTACATCTGTTATAATAATTTAATATAATATTAAAGCAATAATATTAGAAATAATTTTTTGCTTCAAATTTTTTATAGAAAAATAAATAAAATTTTTATTCATTTCAATAAAATCATCATAAAATATTTTGAAAATACATAATTAAAAAAAATACATGTCATTAAGGGCACTATGGAGGAAATGGGGTATGCTGGGATCTACTCGGAGCAAATCCAAAAACTACCTATTGCATGTAAGTAGTAATCTCATCAGTTGTCGCCTTTAGATTCTCGATGATCTTCTATTACTGAGTGATGATATCTTATGTTGACTTAATTGCTCTCGGCACTCATATAATTCCCTCGGCACTCATGTATAATTTTCAGAAGATGAAGAACTACCTCTAGTTCTCAATGTATCATTCGGTAATGGACCCTATCCCCTTTTATAATCAATCTAAAACCTAAAATCTTCTCAAAAGCGGCATCCTCACTAATTGATTCTCTTGTAGAGTTTGTGAAGAAAGTCGCTCTACTAACTGTGCCTACAATGAAAAAAAATAAATTCAACATGTTTGTATAAAACATTACATTCAAGAATATTATATTTTGGCTAAACTATATAATTAACCCCTGTACTTAGGGGGTTGTGTCACTTTGGTCCTTAAACTTTAAAAAATTATAAAAATAACCTTGAACTTTCTGTTTTGTATCACTTTGATCCCTACCGTTAAATAGGAAAGACGTCGTTTATTTTTATCTATGTTGCAACATATGTAGCAGCATACGTAGCATCCAAGTGGCAAAAATAAATTTAAAATTCATAACTAAACCGTTATTTAATAATTTAAAAAAATATAAAATAATAAAAATAATCTCTTTCCATCCTGATTTTCCCTAATCCATGAGTGCCAATGTACCCGCTGCGCTAACCCTCCTAAATTAGGACAAATCAGGATGAAGAGAGATTATTTTTATTATTTTATATTTTTAAAATTATTAAATAATTGGTTAATCATAAGGAAGAGTCATTATTTATCAGTGACAACTTTGTATCAATCAAATATATATTATATTTCTTTTTGTTATTTTGTAGAGGTACATATTATTTATATTTTAATACACAATGTTTAATGATTGATTGTTTTTCCTAATTGACTGGTGGTTGTCAACGCCTTACCTTGGTTGTTTATTTGTTGACCTGACATTAGTGCTACTAACATATAATGTATAGGCATCTGAATACTTTCCTTATGCCTCTTTTAGCTACTGATTCTATGCTTCTATTACGATGAAATTATTATTTTATAAAATTTTTATTATGTATATTATTTGTGTAATTTTTTATCTTCCATGCTAAAACCATAAAACTGGTGTCATTTGACACCGATTTCAAAAGGGCTCCACGTTGGCTTGCTCTGGTGTTGACCGTGTTATGGCACTTAGAGGTGGGCACTGGGCCGTGCGCCCATGGCACGCACGGCCCAGGCCTGATGGGCCATGCCAGGCATGGCCCGGCACTGCTACAGTACCGGACCATGCCGGGTCCAGAAAATTTTTTCTGTTGGCCCAGCACGGCACGACCCATGACGGGCCTGGGCCGGCACGGCCCAGGTGGGCCTGAGCTGTGCCGGCCCATGTGGGCCATGCCATGCACGGCCCAGGTGGGCCTGAGCCGTGCCGGCCCAGGGGGGCCATGCTAGGCACGGCCCACCTGGGGCCTGGCCCATGCAGCCAAATAAAAAAAATTATTTGATAAATTAAAAAATTATTAGATAAATTAAAAATTATTAGGAATAAAAAATTTTATTAATATAAAGCACCATAATGGTGGGGGGTTTGGCATAGACCCCACAAGTTTATTAATTTAAAATTAAAATAGTACAGAAGGGAGGGGGGCTAGGCCTAACCTCTAGAACATAATACAATAAGTAAGAAGAAAAAAATAAAAAGATCGCAACCGTCAGATCATCACCGATCGGATGGATGCAACCGTCGAATCGTCATCGCCGATCGGGATCATGGCTTGGATCGATCACAACCGTCGGATCGTCTCTAATGGGATAGATCGCAACTATCGGATCGATCATCCCTGATCGAGATCATGGCTTGGACGATCGCAACGTGGATCATCTTCGATCGGATCGATCGCAACGGTTCGATCAATCATCACCAAACGGATCATGGCTTGGATCAATCGCAACCGTCGGATCGATTATCCTTGATTGGGATCATGGCTTGGATCGATCGCAACTATCGGATCGTCTCCGATCGGATTGATCGCAATGATCTGATCGATCATCGTCGATCGAGATTATGGCTTGGATCGATCGCAACCGTCGAATCATCTCCGATCGGATTGCTCGCAACAATCCGATCGATCATTGCCGATCGGGATCATGGCTTGGATCGATCACAACCATCGGATCATCTCTGATCGGATGGATTGCAACTGTTGGATTGATCATCGCCGATCGGGATCATGGCTTGGATCGATTGCAACCGTCGGATCGTCTCCGATCGGATGGATCGCAACCGTCGGATTGATCATCGTCGATCGGGATCATGGCTTGGATCGATCGCAAACATCGGATCGTCGCCGATCGAATGGATCGCAACCGTCAGATCGATCATCGCCGATCATGATCATGGCATGGATCGATCGCAACCATCAGATCGTCTCCGATCGGATAGATCGCAACCATCGGATCGATCATCCCTGATTGGGATCATGGCTTGGATCAATTGCAACTGTTAGATCATCTCCGATCGGATTGATCACAACGATCTGATCGATCATCATCGATCGAGATCATGGCTTGGATCGATCGCAACCGTCAGATTGTCTCCGATCGGTTTGATCGCAATAGTCCGATCGATCATTGCCGATCGGGATCATGGCTTGGATCGATCGCAACCATCGGATCGTCTCCGATCGGATGGATCGCAATTGTTGGATTGATCATCGCCGATCGGGATCATGGCTTAGATCGATCGCAACCGTCGGATCGTCTCCGATCGGATGGATCGCAACCGTCGGATTGATCATCGCCGATCGGGATCATGGCTTGGATCGATCGCAGACGTCGGATCATCTCCGATCGGATTGATCGCAACCATCGGATTAATCATCGCCCTTTTACTTCTCTTTATTTACAACAGAAGCGTTATAGCAAATACTTAATTTTTTAAAAAATTCTTTCTTAATTTCATCTATCATCTTTTTTATATTAAAATAAAATATTCTTTCTATTTATCTTAAAGAGTACATTTAAATTAGAGTAAAATAAAATTTATTATTATGTGATTTAAACATTATCAAATTAAACTCATGTGATTTAAAATGTTATATTAACTATCATATATTTTAAGTTTTATTAAATTACTCATAGGCTTTAATATGTGACACTTAATTATCATATATTTTAAACACTATCAAATTACATTCATGTGAAAATTTGAGCATATTAAATAAAGCTTGAATAGATTTAAAATACATGGGTGATTAAGTGTAATATTTCAAAACACATAGGTATAATTTGATAATATTTAAAACACATAGTAGTTAGTTGTAACGTGTCAAACCATGTTGGTATAATTTGATAAAATTTAAAATATATAGTAGTTAAGTATAACATTTTAAAATCATATATATGTAATTTAATAAAATTAATATAATGGTAATCTATATTTTATATTACTCTTTATATTATCCCACTAACTTTTCTCACTCATCTTAACTTTTTTTTTATTTTATAATAAATTAGGCTCCTTTTATAAAATTTTCAAATACATTGGAATGCATCTTACTCTTTGAGTTCCGTAGGTCGTACTTTTTATCCATCTCTTAAGTAAATTGGACTTTGGCAGCATCGGAATTTAGCTGGGGGACTTTGAATGCTAATAAAGATAATGAGATAGATGATGAGCTAAGAACTAAAGTAGACCTCAATTGGTTTGATCCTAAGAAGAGGTGCTTCACATCCTAATTGGAACTCTTACGAAGATAAAAGAAGACTATAAGGGGAGCCTACTCGGCTGTAGCTCTCCAATGTTTAATTTAATGACAAAGGAAATAGAGGAAGTTGGGGTAGATCTTACAGCAATCCCACTTCAAAAGGAAGAAAGATGGTGTGCACAGGAAGCGTAATACCAAGAAAGGGAACGACTTTGTGCACTGCCTCGATGCATGAATGCATGCATCGGGCGCGGCTATTGATCGTGCATCTGCACGGGTATGCATGCAATGGCCCAATGAACTGTGGCACGTCTTGTGCGCGCATCCTGCATGGAGGCAGTGCAAGAAGACTTTTCCATCAAGAAAAGTAGGAGATGTGCCCCTCCATCCAGTGGAGTTCCTTCTTATAAATGGGCTTTAGTCCTGATATACCCAAGACTATCTTAGTTCTTTGTTATAAGACTTCTCCACTTGTCATGAGCTATGCTTTTGTCATAGATATGTGTATAGAGTGATTATCACGTAATCTTATTTTCAGGTATAGCAGGAGAAATAATTAGAAGTTATGCTAGCTATGCTCTTAGAACATCATCTAGTTGTAAGTGGCGGTAGTGAAGTGCCTTAAAACCATGTACTTATTGTAATAGAAGGCTAGCTAGGTGCCAACTTAATTAAGCTTGATCAGACTCCTATCATCCACCCTCTCTTTCACTCTTCCCTCCAATATATATTGCATAATATTTATGCTAACAAACTTCCATGATTGTACTATTCAACAGCTTTATATTTTTAGGTCCATTGACCTAGCATTGTGTTATGGCTTATATTTTGAAATTGAAAGCTCAAATTGCCATCTCTTTCTGATTCTCCTTTGTTCTGCTCTTGCTGATGGCTAGCCATGGAAGCTTGTCTTGTTACCACCTTTGTGCTTTCTGAAAATAGAAGGGACATGCGTGTAAGATATGAAGTGCAACATGCAAATTAGGCCAAAAATTCATCAATTAGAATGACTATTTCTGTATTGATAAAAAAAATATAAAACTAAATATGTCCTTTTAATCAAATAGGTAATCCAATCTAACACACAAGATCCATTTGATATATGGGTCAAATCAAATTAAATATTTTTGAAACAGACTAAGTTGGTCTTAGACAAATTGAAAGTGATTGGCTTAAATATGTCTTCAATGGGTTAGTAGTTTTAAAAGAATTAAACAAATCAAATCAACTATTAAATAAATCAAAAATATTAAATAAATTAGGGATCTAAATTTGAATCCGACTCATTTAATAAATATGTTTGAACAAGTTTACTATTTTATGAATTGAATCTATTTACAGTACAATATGATATATTAAAAATGAGTTAATTGTGAAACGGGTTGATAGGATGAATTATAAACTAAATATCATGGCTTTAATGAATATCGTAATTATATATATATATATATATATATATATATATATATATATATATATATATATATATATATATATATATATATATATATAAGTCTTAGATCACCCATCAAATAATTTGTTAAATCATAAATTAGATCTGGATAATTCTTAGTATTTATAAGACTCACAAATAATATGCAAATACATGAATTATTCATTAAGGGAAAGAGTTTACAACCTTCCACTCAAGACATTAAGGCACGCAGCCTACATGCAGGTGAAATAAGAAAGGGCAACTTTAATTGTCAACTTATTAGGCATCAAATGATCATATCCTTTTTACAAAAATTGTTACCAAGGGCCTTTTTTTTTTGTTTGTGTATTTTTATTAGTTTTTACATGTTCATCTTTAATTTTTTTATATTTATATATTAATTTCTATTTTTTATATATTTACATACTAATTTTTTGAAATATTGTAATTTTTACTTCTAGTAGAATATTATGCTCATATTCTTTTAACTGATGCTAATTTTATATATTTTAAATTCTTTTATCCTTGGTACTTTCATGCAGCTAAATATTTTACTCATTCAATTGACAACTAAGGGCATTTTTGTCCTTTTATAATCTTAGTTAATCTAAACTATGATTTAACAAACTAAAATTAGTGGAAGGCTTGATTTGTCTTAAATAAGAATTTTAAAAGTCTTTTTCTATAGATATGAAAGAATGCTTTTTTTAATTAAAAAAAAAGGTCTTCTTAGCTCTACTGTTGATGTTTGCAGTTGCGGCTTTCTTAAATTTAAATGCTCTAATTTCTATCTTTGTTAAACACTTAGAAGAAGTGAAAAAAAAAGACAATAACTAATACACTAATATAAAATATTTTTGGAATGAATTTACAAAAACCCTTAAAACTCTTTTTTTTTTCAAATATAACAAATTTAATGGAATATGAAACTATTTAACATCATTGAATAATGGACCGGTTCAATTGTTATGTTTTTATAATTTATTTTAAAAAATTGGGCTCAATTCAGTTCATTCAATGCCTTTGATTAGTCTTCTGAGATCTTTGTACTTTTTTAATATTTTTAGGATGTGTTTGGATGAATGATTTTTAGAAAGGATTTCATTTGAAATTAAGCTTTTAAAATTTTAAAACCAATATTTTTTGTTCGGCCATTCTGAAGGTAGAATTTCTACGGGTTTCCCTTAAAGTATCAATTACAAATCCTTCATAAAAATTCAAGTAAAAGTACTCAAAATATTTAAATTTAATTACATACCAAAATATTTATATAACTATTATAAATGTTTACATAAAATTTATTTTTTAAAATATTAATATTTCATCCTTAATATTTACATAATATCATTTGTTTATTAATAAATATTATATAACATTTATTAAAAAATAACATATTTTTAATAATATACTAATAATTTAAATATTATTAAATTAAATATTTATGTAATTAAAATAATATCTAATTAATAATTTTAATTAATATTATTTTGTGTTTATAATAAAATATTTATAACATATTATGATTAATTTATATTTTTATAGCATAAATTTATTTTTAATTATTAAAACATTTAAAATGAAAATATAAATTTATTAATAAACATTTCTAATATTATTTATGAATATTTTTTTATTATTAAATAAATATTTTTAAATAAAAATAAAAATAAAAATATTTAATAAATATAAGATAAGTGTATATATATATAAGTATTAGTATTTGATAAATTTGTTATATGTACAATAATATTAATAGTAAATATTTTAATATCAATAGTAGAATATTAATATTGAAATAATAAAGATATAAGTATTGTTGAAATAAATATTAAATAATTATTGTATCGATATTCAATATTTAAATAAAATATTAAATATTGTATAAGTTTATATCAATTTATATAAATAATTTATAGAAATTTTATAATTGTTAAATAAAATTTTATTTTCAGTAGTAATTATTTAAAAAATTATAGAATTCTGAAATTTTATATATATTTTAAAATATTGTATTTCAAAATTTTAAATATTTTTAAAATATCTCATTCAAATGCAACCTATTTTTTTTAAATTTATGGCATTAGATTGCATGCGGCCCAAAGCATGATGATGCTGTTGGGGAACGCGAAATACCCTCAAGATCACGGCTATAGCGTATATGAGTAATACAAAAAATTTTTACTGTTCTAATCTATGAGTACAAGATAATACCTTCATATTTGAACTTTGGAACACTTTGATTCGATTGCTCGACCTCAACCTTTTAGCCTTCCATCGTATTCCCAAAAGTACCTTCCTTCTCTCATAAGATGGTGGGATCTCTTGGCCGTCTTAGGGTTTCTTATTTTTCTTTCTCCAAAACCGTTCTCAAAACCTTAACCCTAGCAACCAACTGAGAGGGTATTTATAGGGCTACAACAGGGACCAATAGGCAAATATAAAAGGACTTCCACGTAATTAAATCTCCCAATCCTACCCCGAATTAGGATTCAATTACATAAATTACAATTCATTCCACTAAAGAATTATAATTGTACTCCTAATCATATTCAAATTTATATTTTCGAGCCTTTAATACTAAATACTTATTATCTCCCTATGTTAAGATTACATATATCCACTAATTAAATTTAATTACTGACAATATAATTTAATTGGCTTTTATTATCCTTGAGACTTATCCACTTAACTTATTTGATGTATCGGATTCAAAATCCACTTGCAAGATTTGATACAATCAAAACTTATAAGCTTCCTTAAGGGGATATTATCAATCCAATTTATTAGGACATGGTTTCCTTCAACTATTAATATTCACCATATATAATATTATTGCCCAACCCACTGAGTTTATTGACTCATATAGAATCTCACTCTATGTGTAATCAAAGCAATAATCACTACATACACGTGTCTAGAAATAGAATTCAGATTAAGAGCATAAGTAATCATAATATTCATGAGTTTTAAATTATTTTATAAAGTTAGTATAAAATAATTAGCTCAACTGGGTCCTGTTCAATACACACAAAGTGTACTAGCACAAATAGTTAGAATAAACCATTCCCCGTAGTCAAGACAGACCTACTAAAAATTTGTGCTACAGTTCTACTGATGGTGTGTCCAATTCCATCTAAAACTGTGAACAATAAACTTGTATTCCAAAATAACCGATGATCTAGTCTTCTATATGTAAGCCATACTCTACACACTAGATCAAATACTCTTTGTAAATACTAGACACATGCACATATATAGTAAATGGCACACATTACTCAAAATAAATTCTCATTAAAATATAAAGACATAACATAAAGAATATCTTTTAGCCTATATCTCTATCAATCTCCCACTTAGACTCAAAGCAATGCTTGTACACATCTAACTCCCATGCCCTCTACATGTCTATCAAAAACTTTTGAAGTTAAACTCTTTGTAAAAGGGTCTGCCAGGTTGTCCTCAGATGTAACCTTGGTCACCAGCACGTCACCTCTTTGCACGATGTCACGTATCAGGTGATACTTACGCTCAATGTGTTTAGATTTCTTATGGGTCCTGGGTTCCTTCGAATTAGCAACTACCCCACTATTATCACAATAAAGTATAATAGGTAATTGCACTGAAGGTATCACACTAAGATCCAAAAGAAAGTTTCTTAGCCAAACAGCCTCAGATGCAGCCACATACTCAGCTTCCATGGTAGAGTTAGCAACACAAGTTTGCTTCACACTCCTCCAGCTAATTGCTCCACCACCCAAAGTGAACACATATCCCGAGGTTGATTTCCTAGATTCATTATCTGATTGGAAGTCCAAATCTATATATCCTATAGGCACAAGACTATCTGCTTGGTAAACTAACATATAATCTTTAGTCCTTTTTAGGTACTTAATTATATGTTTTACTGCAGTCCAATGTTGTCGTCCAGGGTTAAACTGAAATCTGCTAACCATGCCTACGGTAAAATAGATATCAGGTCTAGTACATAGCATAGCATACATTAGGCTTCCTACTGCAGAAGCATAAGGAATTGCCTTCATACTTTCTATCTCTTCAGGTGTCTTAGACACTGATCCTTAGATAGAGAAATTCCATGCCTGAAAGGAAGAAATCCTTTCTTGGAATTATGCATACCAAAACATGTGAGAATTTTATCGATATAAGTGGCTTGAGATAAACATATCATCCTTTGCTTGCGATCTCGTAAAAGCTTGATCCCTAGGATGTGACTTGCTTCTCCCAAGTCCTTCATATCAAACTGTCCAGATAACCATACCTTGATCGAAGATAACACTCCCATATCGTTTCCAATAAGTAGATGTCATCCACATATAGCACCAGAAACACCAAAGTTTTTCCATCACGCTTCTTGTACACACATGACTCGTCAGGACTTTGATCAAAACCATAAGATTTAATAGCTTGATCAAAATGAGTATTCCAAGATCTAGATGCCTGCTTAAGTCCATAAATGGACCTCTTAAGCTTGCACACCAAGTGCTCCTGGCCTTTTACTATAAAACCGTCTGGTTGCATCATGTAAATGCACTCGTCAAGATTTTCATTAAGGAAAGCTGTCTTGACATCCATTTGCCAAACTTCATAATCAAAATGAGCTGCAATGGATAAGAGAATCCGGATAGACTTAAGCATAGCTATTGGTGAAAAGGTTTCCTCATAGTCGATCCCTTCTTTCTGAGTAAAACCTTTTGCAACTAGCCTAGCCTTGAAGGTTTCCACCTTCCCGTCTACTCCTCTCTTCTTCTTATAGATCCACTTGCATCCGATGGGTTTTACTCCCTCGGGTGGTTCTACAAGATCCCAGACCTGATCAAAGTGCATAGACTCTATCTCTGATTTTATAGCATTTTGCCAAAGAGTTGCATCTTTGTCCTATAATGCTTCATTGTAACTACTAGGTTCAGTATCCAGTTCATCAGAGATTCTGTCATATGATACTCCAAGGAACATATACCGTTTATGTGTATTTACAACCCTCCCACTATGACGAGGCACAACCTGATTGTATGTGCTTGTAGTAATACGATCTGACTCTGATTCTTGTGCTCCATCAACCTGCTCTGGTTCTAAAACTGGTGCATTAATGGTATCATTTTGTACCAGTTCAGGGTCAGTTCGTATTACTATACTTCTCCCACTACGAAAGTTAATGGGAAGTTTGGGAACCCACTTTCTTGTGGTGTTTCTGCTTGTACTATTGGTATTAAAGGAGCCAATCTAGTTTTATCGCCTCTCAACTCTTCTAGAGCAATTTTACTTCTGGGTTTGTGGTCTATAATATAGTCCTCCTCCAAGAATCGGGCATTGGTGCTAACAATGACCTTCTGATCCTTAGGACAATAAAATAAACCACCTTTTGTTCCTTTAGGATATCCAACAAAGAAGCATACATCTGTCCTTGATTCCAACTTATCTAGTTTACCTTTTAGTACATGTGCTGGACAACCCCAAACCCGAACATGTCTTAGACTAGGCTTACGCCCAGTCCACAGTTCTGTGGGTGTCTTAGGTACTGACCTAGATGGTACCAAGTTAAGAATATATGCAGCTGTCTCTAATGCATATCCCCAAAACGAAATAAGTAAGTCTGAATAACTCATCATAGATCTAACCATATCCATAAGAGTCATATTCCTTCTTTCAGCTACACCATTCTGCTGTGGCGTACTAGGTGCAGATAACTGGGATTCAATCCCAGCATCTAATAAGTAATCTGTGAACTCCCCTAAGAGGTACTCGCCACCACGATCGGATCATAGTGTCTTGATATTTTTACCATGACGGTTCTCCGTTTCTGCCTTAAAAATTTTAAATTTTTCAAAGCATTCAGACTTACGGCGCATCAGATAAATATACCCATATCTTGAGTAATCATCAATAAAAGTGACAAAGTACTCAAAACCACCTCTAGCTTAGATGTTCATTGGGCCACACAAATTAGAGTGAACCAATTCTAATATCTCCTTAGCTCTATTGCCTTTGGCCGAGAATGACCGCTTGGTCATTTTTTCTTCCAAGCAAGATTCACAGACCGGTAGTGCCTCTACTTCCAATGAACCTAATGGTCCATCTTGAACCAGTCTAGAAATCCGTCTTAGATTTATATGACCTATGCGCAAGTGCCAAAGATAAGTTTGATTCATTTCATAAGGATATTTTCTCTTACATGGTCTATTATAGTTATTCACTTCATTTAGTTGCACAGTAGGAGAAATAGGATTAATAATATAAAGACCATCCACCAATGTACTAGAACAGATAAAATGTTTATTTTTCTTAATAACAACGGAGTCATTAAAATAAACTGAATATCCATCATCAACCAACTTAGAAACTGAAATTAAATTCCTTCTAATTGAAGGTACAAAAAAATAGTCCTTTAATATTAAAATTCTATTTCTACTTAAAAAAAAGCTAAAATCTCCCACTGCAACTACTGACACTCTCGTGCCATCTCCCAGAAATATGTAAATCTTCCCATCACTTAGCTGCCGGGTCTGCTGGAACCCCTGCAAAGAATTGCAAACATGATTAGTGGCTCCCGTATCTACACACCAGCCACTGGTAGATAACAGCACTAAACAAGTTTCAACTACAAGTGAATGAGATATACCTCTAGCCTATTTCCTGGCAAGTCAAACTGGACACTGCTGCTTCCAGTGACCTGGCTGCTTGCAGACGAAGCACTTTTCCTTCTTTTTTATTTCCCCATTGGGCTGTGGGGCCTGATGGTGTTTCTTTTTCTGAACCTTTTTCTTCTTCTTAGCATGAGACTTCGAAGAAGAACCTTTTTCAGTAACCATAGCAACTGCAGGCTTCTTAATGAAACTCTCTGCTACCTGAAGTTCTTTAAGTAGCTCTGCCAGTGAAAAATTTATTTTGTTCATGGTATAATTTAGGCAGAACTGCTTAAAAGAATTAGGTAGGGACTGGAGAATGATATCAACCTGGGTTTCCCCATCCATCTCCGCTCCAAGGATCTCTAGTTCATTCAGAAGACTAATCATCTTTAGAACATGATCCCTGACAGGAGTTCGTTTAGCCATATTAGTGTTCATCAGTTCTTTCATCGCAGTCTGCCGAGCTGTATGACTCTGATCCCCAAACATTTCTTTGAGGTTGAACATCATGTCATAGGCAGAGGGCATAGATTGATGCTGATGTTGCAGAACATTTGACATAGATGCCAATATGTAACACCACGCCATCTCATCAGCCTTAATCCACTTACGGTAAGCTTTAGACTCCTCATCTGAAGCCCCTTCACTGGGTTCTGCGGGACAGACCTGAGTAAGCACATACTTGTACCCTTCTGCAGTTAACACTATATCCAGGTTTCTTTTCCAATCAATGTAATTAGGACCGGTCAATTTGTTTTCTTTGAGTATCACAACAAGCGGATTGAAAGAAGACATTTTAATCCTGAGAATCATTCATACATCAAATAAGATATCATGAGCAATAAACTTTAAATTTAAAATTATAAGTAGGGCCCCTCAACCACTACAAAATAAAAGAATTTGCCAGTAGCCTAGTACATTTTGAATAGTATGCCTCGATGGGAGGAGGTCTACTACTCATCATTTATCTAGACAGATAAAATATTAATTTTACTATCTTGGTAAAAGGTAACATACCAAGTAAAATTAATTAGCTGGCTAACTTTGGTCATATAAATATTTGTAGTGACTCCGATGGAGAGGATACCAATATTTATACCTAAGTGTATACCATCACTCAATCCTAGATCCATTATCCCATGGTGGATCCCTCAGATGGAGAGGTAATCCAACATTAACAACTACTAGGGATTATTCTTGGTGAGCTGGCAATCAATTTCATCCTATGGGGAGGAAAGTACTAATGCTAACACGTGAAATTAACAACCTCACCAATAAACAAGTGATGGGACCATGGTATTTAAATGTGATTAATTTTCTCTCCCATTTAGTTATTTAAACAATATTTTGAGGATCGATTCAATTCAGAAATGAGCTAATTTTAAGCAGTGGTTGTATTTATAGAATTAAGTCTCCCATATCCAAGTGGTTGGGTTTAGTTGGAAATATTTTAACATTCTCTGATTCAATGGATGGGGGAATTTCCAACACTCAGTTTGGATTCAATTGGGAGGGGGGGGGGGGGAGAATTTCTATTTGCACAGCCCAAATTACTCACTACACCCCTAATTTTTAAAAAATAAAATTCCTAAACTACCCTCCCTTTTTCTCTCCACACCCCTCTCCCACCACACACGTCTCCTCTCCCGCACCGCTCCCTCCTCCCCGGTACCGCCCCCTCACTTTCCGATACCGGTCATCTTCCAACGCCCCACTAGCCCCTTCTCCTCTCCACTCTTCGGCACCATTCGGCTAAACAGGACCGAACGAAGGGCCTCTATTCAGTCTGGCCTATCAGGTCAAACAGAATGGTCTTTGTTCGGCCAAACAGGACCGAACAGAGCTCTCTGTTCAGCTCTGTTTGGCCGAACGATGCCGAAGGGGGAGTTAGTGCTAGAGGAGGGGGCGTTGGGCCGGTACCGAACAGTGGAGAGGAGACGGAGCTGAGGGGAGGTGGCGGTGCTGGGAAGGGGAGGAGATGGGGACGGTGCCAAAGAAAGGGGCTCTCTATTCGATCTGTTTGGCTGAACGATGCCGAAGGGGGACCCAGTGCCAATAAGGGAGCGCTGAGCCGGTACCGAGAAGTGGGGAGGAGACAGAGCTGAGAGAAGGGCGGTGCTGGAGAGGGGAGGAGATGGGGGTGGCGCCGAAGAGAGGAGGAGGGGAGAGGAGAGGGGGGGGGGGTGACGGGGCAAATAGAAATTCCCAATGGATGGCGATGGGATCGCTGCTTGGTGCACTTGCTTAGAAAAGTTGTTATGGAGTCTTCTGCCTATTCTTTAAAAGAGAAAAGGAAAAATAGATAGAAAAGCATAAACATGGATGAAGATTATGATACTCTATATAAATCTCATGTTCACATGATCTTTAAATCATGCTTTTATTCTTCATTCTAGCACATACAAATACAAATATTTTTTTAACATAAGAGATTCCTGCGATGCATCTTGGGCTAGTTAGAGGATGCTATCATCTGGAATTACTGCACTATTCAAAACAACAATGATGCCACCTGAAATGATGTATCCATATGCCTCTCTGTCACATTCTTGGACCCCATCCTTGTTAACGATCTACATCATCAAGACCAAACCAAGAAATGAGAGAGAGACAGAATGAGATGCATTACCATTTTCTTGTGACTAGCTCTGGGTTTTGTGCTTTTATTCATCAAATAAATATATCCATGCATTTACTTTAGCATTTTTATTTACGAATGCTCTAGTTTTACTATGTTATTAGTTGAACTGTAAATTTGTATGAGCTTCCTTCGAAAAATATCCACAATTTTCCTGACTACGTCCATTGGTCCATAGAGCGAGAATTCTATTTTTGATAATTTTGAAGCTAAAATAACAAGCATGGTGAATTCTATTAAATGCAATAGATGAGATTAAAAAAATGATGGAAATTTAACTTTGGTCTATGTCAATGTTAACTGTCACAAGCTTGACTTGAAAGTTCCAAGAAAGAATACCAATATGATTAAATTGTTTAATGCAACAAGGAGAAAACTAAGAACTTGAATAATATGCTTAGTATAATTTTTTCAAATATTTCAGTACCCTGACGTTTCTCCCTATCCTTGCATTCTTATCAATTATAGCCTTTCGAATATGAGTCTGCTCCCCAATCCCAACTGGGACATTGAAGTCTTGCAATTTTGTCTGGTTCGATTGCACATCTGCCTATTTGATCAGAGAAGGAAAATTTAGTGGTAGAAAGTGAGAAAATGTAAAGATGTTTGCAGTCTAGTAAACATAATTGATATCAGATAACAGTTAGCAACATTGTACATTCAACAATATAAGCTGAAGAACAAGATTAACATGTAGATTTACCAACCTAAGAGGAAAAAGTTAAAGACTACATAAATTTACCAATCTATGGGTGTTACTCATAAAATTTAAAAACTGCAAAACTTTTTCCCACCACGTGGAGTTTTAAAAATGGATGGTATGAAAGTCCTATTTGAAATGGCCCAAGTGTAATCAATGTAACACAATGTATATATGTTGGGCATTGGTGCAGATCATGGATGAATATAAGTACAACTCTTGGAATAAATTTTCAAGGGCAGTCATGTGCTTGGCCAATGCAAGCAAGTTTCTTGTATATATCACCAGAAAGAAAAAGAAATAAGAAATGGTTTCAGAAGGCTTCATACGTGGTAATAGTCACTACCCATGATCACGGAATTCTCGATCAGTGCTTCTTCTCCGATATATGTTTGCATACCAATCACGGAATCAGTGATCTTGCACTTCTACTCTTAAAACAATAAAGAAAAAGAGCACCCAGTAAACATCAAATACATGGCTGAATATGACATTATTGTATTTTGTCAATATCAATATCATAGATGATATAACAGAAAATTATAAAAATAAAGTATGACCATAATTTTTTTTTTTAAAAAAATCAGAATACTGAGACAATGCATGACTACATACTAATTATCCTTGTGTGGATCACTACTCAAGCAGAACCCTAAACCTTTTTAGGATGATGGCAGTGTCATTTAATAAACCATACTGCTTGGTATTGAATCATCAAAAAATAATTGCATTGTGGATTGTTATTTAAGAAGTGTTAAACCAGGATAGGAAGTTTATGTCATGCTGTCAGACTGTCATCAAGCAAACTCATCCCCTTTGACCAGGCTTTTCCTGGATGCTCAGTTAGCACAACCAGCTCAGTTGCTCCATCTCCTACAGATATCTTTGCAAAAATCTTTTACGCTGTGGACTTAAGCTCTATCCACTATCTTACCTCTCCAATTCGTTTCCTCTTGCCTTTGTTTCTTGATAGTCTTTAGACCCTCTCTTAACTATTTCAGAAAAAAACTATATCCAGTCTTCATTCCTTTTTTTTTTTTTTTTGTCAAAATGTTCTTTCTTCCTTCCTAGTTAAATTTTCCAATTCTAGTTAATGAACATGGTTCAAAATCAGTACAGAATTTTGTTGTTTACCTTCAATTTATGGGCCATAAAGATACCTTCTTAACAGAAGAAAGAAAGATGGGAAGAAAACACACAGGCTTATCTAGCATAAGTTTGCTTCTCTAGCATTTCTTTGTTACATAATCGAAGATGATGATGGTGATGAAATCAAAGTGAAACTCAATTTATACATGATTTTGAACATGGTATGGAAGAGAAGAAATGGAGATTTTGTGGCTGATATAGATCTTTGGAGGTTCTTGTATACAACTTGAGTCAGATTCAGAAGAATTCTATTTATGCTGCTGGCGTTTTACCTCATCCATATGAATTATCTTTTCCGTACAGTGATCTATTCTTGGCTGAACTACTCGATTCTTGAAAATATTCAGAAATATAAAAATCTCATCCATTGATGTAATTGTAGCATCTCTAACCGTCGTCGATGGCATTAATTAAAGGGGAAAAAAAAACAAAAAGATGGCTGTCCCATCTGGTGGAAGGATCATATAGCAAGCCAAGAAACTAATCATATAGCAACCAAGAAACTAAGGACAAAGAAACTAAGGAGCCAACTACCTAAGAAAACCAATGCATGCAATGCTCACAACAGGGCGCAATACTAATAGATATAGAAAGGACGCATACGAGAATCGATAATATTTTTACTCCCTCACCAGACGGTCCAGCCATCTCATAGCCCCCGCTCGGGTGACAGGCTCACGCTACTGAGCTCGGCAGGAGACTTCGCGAAATCCTCTGAAGTTGAGACGCCTGGTTTCGTGACGACTTCCGGTGTGGGACTAATCAAAATTCAGGACTCAACTGCTGTCGGAACTGAGTGTGAGCTGGCTCGAGAAGTTAAATCTAAATCCACGTACGTTCAGCCAGTTTGACTTTGATCTTGCGTATCGTTCAGCTCGTAAAGGTTGAATCTGTTTCAGAATCCCATCCCATCTGGTAACCCTTGGGAGCGTAATCTACCAAACTCCTTAATTTTAAGATCACATCGTAATTCAAAATTTATTTTTTAAAAAAATTAATTAAAAATAATATTTGAATTTCATAATTTATGTAAAATATAATCATTGCATGATTAATTAATCGTTGGCATCAAAACGCTGGGTCCTATCATCGCTTTTTCATATGTGATGGAGCCTCTGTAGCAAACATTCAGCGACGAGTTTAGCTTAATTTCATGGCAAGGGAAAGCAATAGCCCTTCACATCAATATTTTCACAAGAATAGAAGCAGCAAGGACTGGAATGTATATTTATTTATAATCGTAATAGTCAAAAAATACCAAAGTAATGACATAAAATATTATAAATTATAAATAAAATATAAAGTTAAAAGATATAATAATAATAACATTCTTATGGTAGTTGCTAGATATTAGATGTATTAGAATAGAAAATCTGAAAAATATTTACGATGAACATTTCTTTAAGGTTTGATCTATTTTGTAGTCAAGCGATGTTTGAAAGGGGATCAATTGGAGATGGCTAGAGGATTACAATATTTAACCATGAGTTCTTTCGAATGTAAATTATAAAGAATATCCCTTAAATTGTATAGATATATAGAAGAAGGATTCGTCATCGATTAGCATTTAAGCCTTTTCTTTTTTCTTTTTTTCTTCTTAAACAACGTGTGTGTGCACCCCTCTGTACGAAGAGGAGCTATGGATCAAAGACCACGATTCACTTTTTTTTTTTTAATAAAGGCAGAGAGCAGAGTTAAAATTTTTGATTAGATAGCATGTTTCAACAAACCAAAGGCTTTAACATTTTATTAAAAATTATCATATTTTACAAATAACCAAAATCAATCACTTCCTTCAACTATTAGGATGAAAAAAGATCGACTAATATCAGCAACAAGAATATAGATAAGGATAAAATATGTTCAACTATTATTATATAGAATAAAGAAAGCAGTAATATATATATCTTACATATTTAAATTACTTATAATTATATTTAATTTTATAATTTTTTGTATTAAAATGCATAAGGGTATGTTGACCTCATATTGATTTTGATGATTACAAAATGATTAAGTAAATTACTAATAAGTTTTGTGTATAGCTACAGTGCAATTAATGCAGGCATATATTTGTCATAAAAAATGAAGAAGTTGAAATCCAAGCTCTTAATAGGTCTCTGGTTAACATGACCAAACAAGAAGGTTTCAAGTTTTAAATAATTGAGATTTAGATGCTTAGGAATGAATTCTATGAAAAAGAATTAAGATACTACAAGAAAAATGATTTACTATGGCGAATTAATTCATCGTACAAATATCACCGTAATAAGTTATTACGACGATAAAAGTTCGTCGCAATATATTTCAAAATCATCGTAATAAGTTATTATCATAATAACTTATTACGACGTAAATAATTTTATCATAATAAATAATATTACGGTGAAATAGTTCCTCCGTAACAACTTATAACCTATTACGACGAACCATTTTCGACGTAATAGGAAGCTATTATGGAAAAACTAATTTATAACCTATTACGGTAAAACATGTTCATCATAATAGCTGCCTATTATGGCAAAATTAATTTGTCATATTAGTTTTTTATTTTAATTTTTTCATTTTACATCTGTTATAATAATTTAATATAATATTAAAGCAATAATATTAGAAATAATTTTTGCTTCAAATTTTTTATAGAAAAATAAATAAAAATTTTTATTCATTTCAATAAAATCATCATATACAATATTTTTGAAAATACATAATTAAAAAAAATACATGTCATTAAGGGCACTATGGAGGAAATGGGGTATGCTGGGATCTACTCGGAGCAAATCCAAAAACTACCTGTTGCATGTAAGTAGTAATCTCATCAGTTGTCGCCTTTAGATTCTCGATGATCTTCTATTACTGAGTGATGATATCCTTATGTTGACTTAATTGCTCTCGGCACTCATATAATTCCCCTCGGCACTCATGTATTATAACATCCTGAAAACCTTGTAATTTATGGCATTTTTATTTGAAATGAAAGTCAGAAAGTTTCAGTGAAATATGGGTGTGTTGGCCTTTTGATAAATGTAAAGAGAAGAAATTTTGGAGTAAATAAGTATATTTCTGAATGTTAATGAGTTTGATTTAAGAAATTGAGAGACTTAAGTTTTAATGGGTTTAAATCACAAGAAAAATCAAGTTTAGTTTGAGTTTTATCCTAAAATGATGTTTTTAGTGGTTGGAGTCGACCTATTGGAGTGGAGTCGACTCCGGCACGGTTTTAAACTTTCGGCACGCTTTGGAGTCGACCCCTGCAGAGCTGGAGTCGACCCCTACTTTTCTGGAGTCGACCCCTACTTTTCTGGAGCCGACACCTATTTCTCTGGAGCCGACTCCAAATCTGTTGGAGCCGACTCCAAGACGGCAGGTTTTTCTGAGTTAAATCTTGAGAATTTCATATTTAATCCGTTTCAAGTCCGATTTGGATGCCGTTTGAACCGTTGGATTTCTAAAATCGAGTTCTTCAAGCTGGTAAAGTCTTTTCTTAGAAATGTTACATAAAAGTATCGATTTAAGTGAAAAATGATAATCTGGGCTATAAATCGATTAAAAAAATGCTATATCAGGGGCAAAATGGGAAAAGGCTCCGATGTCAATTGCTAATTGTGTTAAGGGCAACTTGGGAAAGAAAATCTAAGGGCAAAATATCATGGTTATAAGTGAGCCACGTGTTTTCAAAAAGCGTGCGTTAAGAGTGTTTGAGGGCAAAAGGGGAATTTGGCATGCCTTAACCCTTAAGTTTCCAATGACTTGGTCCCCAAGTCATTAGAGAAAAAGGGAAACGTGGGTTCAGCCAGAGAAAAGAAAGAAAGAAAGAAAGAGAGAAAGAAGAGGAGAAAAGAGAGGAAGAGGAAGAAGAAGAAGAAAAAGGAGGAAGAAGAGAAAGGGAAAGGGAAGCTTGGGGTTTGTGCTCGACTCCAGGTAAGCTATAGCTTCCCTAGATCTTGTATGACTTTAGATTTTCTTAGATTATTGTATTTTGAGGTAATAGTAGAAGTAATCTTGAGTAGAGAAAGGGTGGAAGAAAATAATGAGATATTAGAGGATAGATCATGTATGCATGCATGGTTCGTGGGAAAACCTCGTGTGGAGGTAATCCTAATAGCTATCGTATCTGTATGTTGACGTAGGTCAAGAGGGTTATTCCAGGGAGCCGGAATACCAGAGTTGAGTACCAGTCGAGGAGTAACCTACTAAGGTGAGTGGGTTTCTCATCTAGCAATGAGAAGTTAATTTGAGCTAGTATAATGAGATTAATACCTAGTTATGGTATGTTATGTTTAGCAGAGTATTATGTATGTTTTAAATATGAGAAATGAGAACCTAGTATATGATATTCTGATAAATGAGTTTTGAGCATAAACACATAAGCATGAGTTTCGATGAGGGATTTTTAATGTATACATGGCATATTTGCATGATAAAGCTTTACAAATGATGTATGTATCATACTGAGCATCAGGCAGCTAGGGGGCTGATCACCCTTTAGACTGTACTGTAGCATGAGCATTGCACACTACTATCGAGCCGGCACCTCCTTGCGAACAGATCGTACGATGAACCCCAGAATCAGGGGTGAGTGCACGCTTAACCAGCCAGTGGGGCTGGTTGTGAGCAGCCCGTGGGGGCATGAATCATAGCTCAGTGGAGCTGATTACTATATATAGCCCGTGGGGGCAGAGAGAAAACCCGAGGTTCCAGGGTTAAGGAACAAAGCACTTTGCCAGGTGAACCGCACGGGTAAGGGGTGCTATTTGTGCGGGGATCCTGTTGCTAGTCACGCACCCGATGAGAGTACACCTACAGGAGGGCGACTGTAGGTGGTACCTCAGAGGCATTACACACACAGCCCAGCATCATGAGATTTAAAAGCATATGTTGTGATATAAAAAGGGCCATGGGCCAAATAGTTATCCCGAGAGGGAGAGTTTACTTGAGATGCCAGTGGGCAAGCAGATCCTGGGAGTCTGGGAGTCTGGGTTGTAGATAAAGAATGCATATCTTCATATTGTAATGCATGGATTTTTATCTTAATGAGTTATCTTTCAGTGAAAAGTTATTATAGAGTATTTCAGTACTGATATGTTATTTGAAGAATAAGCTACATTTTATTTTATCTGATATCATGTTAAAAATGTACTTTGAGTTGTACAAGCTAAATAGTTTCAGCATACGATTGAAATTAAGAGGTTATGGTTCTCTATTTCTCCATAGTTAGATGGTTATCCAGTCACTGGGACTTAGGTCTCATCCCTCTATGATTTAAATGTTCTTTCAGATCAGTGAGTATTTCTGCCAGGATCACAAGATAAGCAGGACAGACCCTTAGCTGGTGAAGCTTGCTTGGATGCAAGGGTGTATAAATGCTAGCCTTGTATATTGAGAGAGTGTGGTTTGATATTTGTATTTTGTATATGTGTATGTGTACAGTGAGATGTAATGATGTTTTAGACCTTTTTGGATATGAATACGAGACTTATGTTTTGGAGAAAATTATGAGCATGATGTGTGCACTTAGGATTTTGATGTCGATTGTGAATGTGATCTTGTAAACTGCCTGAGGAATGTCATGAAAAATATTATCTGAGCAGGTTGATGCTTAGTGTTGATTGAGTGATTTGTGTATATAATTGAGATGAAAATGAAAAGTTTTTAACAGGATGTGTTTTCGTGTGTCTGCCACTTATGATAATTAGTTGGGGTTCTCTAGCTCTTTATGGAGCGCTACATAAAGACTAGTAAAACTCTATCCGATTACCACAAGTGTGCAGGTGTGCTGTCGGTGGCCCCAGAGAGGAGGGGGAGCTGACAAGTTTTGGTATCAGAGCCCTAGGTTATTAGGTCCTAGGGGAATAAGTATGAGTATGAGTCTAGGATGATTGAATGTTTATGATTATAGCTATTGAATGATGAAACTGATGTAATGAATAATGTCTTGTAGGACGATTACTACAAAGGCATCTAGAGAGACAGAGCAATCTTCAGGCAGGGATAGAAGCAAAGGTCAAAGTAGACTCAGAAGGTCAGTTAGAAGAAGTCAAATTGATAGAATGGCTTCTAGTGATTCCACCGAGCCAGTATCTAATGAGGCTAGAGTGAGGGCATCTTCAGAGCAGATGCCAGAGTCTTCTTCACAGTCTATTACCCCTGTGCCAGTAGACCCATCTCGAGTACAGACTCAGGGGCCTAGTATGTCAGAGTTGGTAGGCATGATTACTCAGGCTGTGGTAGCAGCTGTGGGTGCTAGTTCTAGCCTTCCATCTAAAAATATGGAGGTTGTGAGGAATGTGGAAAGAGCCAGAAAGTTAGGGGCTCTGGAGTTCCAGGGAACTACTGATCCTATTCAGGCCGGGGCATGGCTGCAGAGGATCGAGAGAGTATTTGATGTGATGGGATGCTCTGAGGAGCAGAGGCTGAGTATTGCCACCTTTTTACTGGAGGGTAGAGCCCAGAGTTGGTGGAGATCTATTCAGGGCAGGCAGCCCCAGGGAGTGGAGTTGACATGGGAAAATTTTAGAAGAGAATTTCATCAGCAATATTATTCTGAGATTTATAGGGATCAGAAGAGGAGGGATTTCCTTTGTCTGACTCAGGGGAGGATGTCCGTGGCAGATTATGAAGCCACTTTTGTGGAGTTATCTCAGTTTGCTAGGGCCTTGGTGGCTGATGAGAGGGAGAGATGTCGACTATTCCAGGATGGATTGAATCTCCCTATTAAAGCCAAGACCTGTATGCAGACCTACAATAGTTACTCTGAGTTGGTGCAGGGAGCACTCAAAGCCGAGGAGATTGAAAAAGAATATATGAGTAGGAGGCAGGATAGAATGAAAAGAAGTGCTCCTAGTTATTCTTCTGCTCCGGGAGGGACTCAGCCATTTAAGAAACCCCAGAGGACTGGACAGTTTTATTCTGGGTTTAGAGCCCCTGGTGATGTGGGCAGAAGATCAGTATCTGTGTCAGCATCTAGCCCAGTTCAAAGAAAGCCTTATGGGGGTGTGCCTCAGGTTGCCACCAGCAGGGTGTCTGGTGATGTAGGGGAGCAGGGTCGTCCTTCTGGTGGAGGGAGAAATATACCCCATGTAATGTATGTGGAAAACTTCATTTGGGAGAATGTAAGAGGGGCAATAAGGGATGTTATATTTGTGGTGATCTAGGTCACCTGAAGAGAGATTGCCCTAGGAGAGGGCAGCAGGCTGGTGGGCTTCCTCAGGGGCCAGTAATGCCAAGGGGACAGCCTAGTAGGAGGGGTGATGGTAGTGTTGTGGCTTCAGCCAGTCAGGTGGGGCCTAATGTTAATCAGCCAGGAGGGTCATCCAGTATTCCGAGAGCCGAGGCCAGAGTGTTTGCCATGACCAGGCAGGAGGCTCAGATTGATCCTGATGTGGTGACAGGTATGCTACCCATCGATAATCATGATGCTTATATTTTAATTGATTCTGGATCTACGCATTCATTTATCTCATGTGAGTTTGCTAAGCATCTAGTTAGAGATGTGGGCCAGTTGGGTAGTCAGTTGGTAGTATCTATGCCCGTAGGGAGGCCTTTTATAGCAGACCAAGTGTATAGAGGTTGTGATATTTCTGTGGAGGGTCAGAAATTAGCAGCAGATTTGATTCCTTTGAGGTTGAAAGAGTTTGATGCCATTTTGGGGATGGATTGGCTATCTGTGCATAGAGCCAGAGTAGATTGCTTAAGGAAGGAGGTGATGTTACAAACTTCTGATGATAGAGAGGTCTGTTTTGTTGGTGATAGGAGGGGGTTACCCTCAGGAGTGATTTCAGCTCTGTCAGCCAATAAAATGCTAGCAAAGAGATGTGAAGCCTATTTAGCTTGTGCAGTGAGCCTAGAGGGCAATGGTTTAGAGCTGACGAATATCCCTGTGGTAAGGGATTTTTCAGATGTATTTCCTGAGGAGCTGCCAGGGTTACCTCCTGACAGAGGATTTGATTTCAGTATAGATCTAGCCCCAGATACCAGACCAATAGCCAGGGCACCTTATAGAATGGCTCCAGTTGAATTGAAAGAATTGAAAAGTCAGTTACAAGAATTATTGGATAAAGGGTTTATTAGACCCAGTATATCACCATGGGGTGCACCAGTGTTGTTTGTGAAGAAAAAGGATGGTACCTTGAGGTTGTGTATAGACTATAGACAGTTGAACAAGGTGACCATTAGAAACAATTATCCATTGCCAAGGATCGATGATTTGTTTGATCAGCTGCAGGGGGCAGCAGTGTTTTCAAAGATTGATCTGAGATCTGGGTATCATCAATTGAGAATAAAGAATGAGGATATATCTAAGACTGCTTTCAGGACCAGATATGGTCATTATGAGTTCTTGGTAATGCCATTTGGCTTGACAAATGCTCCAGCTGCTTTTATGGGTCTGATGAATCAAGTATTTCAAGAGTATCTAGATAAATTTGTGATAGTATTCATTGATGACATCTTGATTTATTCTAGAAGTAGTGAAGAGCATGAACAGCATCTGAGGACAGTTTTGCAGATATTAAGAGAAAAGCAATTATATGCAAAGTTTAGTAAAAGTGAATTTTGGCTGGATGAGGTAAAGTTCTTGGGACATGTAGTTTCAGCCAAAGGTATTATGGTAGATCCTCAAAAGATTGAAGCTATAGTAAATTGGGTATCACCTACCAATCAGACTGAGGTGAGGAGTTTCTTGGGGCTAGCAGGATATTATAGAAGATTTATAGAAAATTTCTCGATTTTGGCTTCTCCTATGACTAAGCTGCTTAGAAAGAATATCAAGTTTGATTGGTCTAATGAATGCCAGAAGAGTATGGATGAATTGAAAAAGAGATTAACCTCAGCCCCAATCCTAATACTACCTGATAGTGCCAGTGATTATGTGATCTATAGTGATGCCTCATTGAAGGGTTTGGGGTGTGTTTTAATGCAGAATGGGAAAGTAGTGGCTTATATATCTAGACAGTTGAGATCCCATGAAAAGAATTACCCCACCCATGATTTGGAGTTAGCTGCTGTTATATTTGCATTGAAGGTTTGGAGGCACTACTTGTATGGAAGAAGATGCCAGATATTTACTGATCATAAGAGCTTGAAATATATTCTGACCCAGAAGGAATTGAATTTAAGGCAGAGAAGATGGATTGAATTGATTAAAGACTATGATTGCACTATTGAGTATCACCCAGGGAAAGCTAATGTTGTGGCTGATGCCTTGAGTCGAAAGTCTATGGCCACATTGGCTTCTATCAGAACCGTACAGCTACCCTTGATGATTGAGTTAAGGAGGTTAGATGCAGAGCTAGCTGTAGAAGAATCAGGAGCCTTGTTGGCTACTTTCAGAGTGAGACCCCAAATGCTAGAAGAAATAAGAGAAGCTCAGTTGCTAGATCTACATTTGCTTTAGAGATTTAATTCAGAGTGGGTCTCAGTCAGAGTTTTCTGTTAGAGGTGATGGAGTGTTATTATTCAAGGGCAGAGTTTGTGTGCCAGCTGTGGAATCAGTGAAAGATCAGATTTTAAGGGAAGCACATAGCTCAGCTTATTCAATGCATCCAGGTAGTACTAAGATGTATAGAACTATCAAACAGAATTAGAATGGTATGAAAAAGGAGATAGCTGAGTATGTATCTAAGTGTGTCAGCAGATTAAGGCTGAACATCAGTGTCCAGCAGCTTCAGCCTCTGTTTGTGGAAATGGGAGCATATAACTATGGATTTCGTTGTAGGACTCCCAAAGACCAGAAGGGGCAATGATGCTATATGGGTGATAGTTGATAGATTGACTAAGTCTGCTCATTTTCTGCCTATTAAGATTGTCTTTACCTTGGATAGATTAGCAGAATTATATGTGCATGAAATTGTGAGTAGGCATGGTGTGCCAGTATCGATAGTATCAGATAGAGATCCAAGGTTCACATCTCAATTTTGGGCAGAATTACAGAAAGCTTTGGGGACTAAATTGAGGTTCAGTACAGCATTTCATCCCCAAACCGATGGTCAGTCAGAAAGAACCATCCAGACACTGGAGGATATGCTGAGAGCTTGTGTCATGGAATTTTCTGGTAGCTGGGATGATCATCTACCTTTAATAGAGTTTGCTTACAATAACAGCTACCATTCTAGCATTGATATGGCACCATATGAGGCCTTGTATGGGAGAAAATGTAGAACTCCAGTGTGTTGGGATGAGGAGGGAGAGAGAAGGCTGTTAGGCCCTGAGTTAGTGCAGCTTACAGCAGATCAAGTTAAAATTATAAGAGCTAAATTAAAGGCAGCCCAGGATAGACAGAAGAGCTATGCAGATAAAAAGCATAGAGAGGTAAAGTTTGAGGTTGGAGATAGAGTCTTTCTGAAGGTATCTCCTTGGCGAGGTATTATGAGATTTGGAAAGAAAGGCAAGTTGAGTCCCAGGTATATTGGACCCTATGAAATTCTGGAAAGAGTTGGGACACTAGCTTATAGATTGGCTTTACCTCCAGAGTTATCTCAGATTCATAATGTATTTCATGTATCAATGCTTAGGAGGTATGTGCCGGATTCCTCTCATGTGATTCAGTCTGAGACTATAGAGTTACAGGGGGATTTATCATTTGCAACAGAACCAGTGAAGATCTTGAGTAGGGAGATTAAGCAGCTCCGCAGTAAAAGAATTCCATTAGTTAAGGTGCAATGGTTAAATCATCAAAAAGAGGAGGCTACATGGGAGCGAGAGGATGAGATGAGATTGAAGTACCCCCATCTATTTGAAAATATATCTAGCTAAATTTCGAGGACGAAATTTCTTAAGAGGGGGAGAATTGTAACATCCTGAAAACCTTGTAATTTATGGCATTTTCATTTGAAATGAAAGTCAGAAAGTTTCAGTGAAATGTGGGTGTGTTGGCCTTTTGATAAATGTAAAGAGAAGAAATTTTGGAGTAAATAAGTATATTTCTGAATGTTAATGAGTTTGATTTAAGAAATTGAGAGACTTAAGTTTTAATGGGTTTAAATCACAAGAAAAATCAAGTTTAGTTTGAGTTTTATCCTAAAATGATGTTTTTAGTGGTTGGAGTCGACCTAATTGGAGTGGAGTCGACTCTGGCACGGTTTTAAACTTTCGGCACGCTTTGGAGTCGACCCTGCAGAGCTGGAGTCGACCCCTACTTTTCTGGAGTCGACCCCTACTTTCTGGAGCCGACACCTATTTCTGCTGGAGCCGACTCCAATCTGTTCGAGCCGACTCCAAGACGGCAGGTTTTTCTGAGTTAAATCTTGAGAATTTCATATTTAATCCGTTTCAAGTCCGATTTGGATGCCGTTTGAACCGTTGGATTTCTAAAATCGAGTTCTTCAAGCTGGTAAAGTCTTTTCTTAGAAATGTTACATAAAAGTATCGATTTAAGTAAAAATGATAATCTGGGCTATAAATCGATTAAAAAAATGCTATATCAGGGGCAAAATGGGAAAAGGCTCCGATGTCAATTGCTAATTGTGTTAAGGGCAACTTGGAAAGAAAATCTAAGGGCAAAATATCATGGTTATAAGTGAGCCACGTGTTTTCCAAAAAGCGTGCGTTAAGAGTGTTTGAGGGCAAAAGGGAATTTGGCATGCCTTAACCCTTAAGTTTCCAATGACTTGGTCCCCAAGTCATTAGAGAAAAAGGGAAACGTGGGTTCAGCCAGAGAAAAGAAAGAAAGAAAGAAGAGAGAAAGAAGAGGAGAAAAGAGAGGAAGAGGAAGAAGAAGAAGAAGAAAAAGGAGGAAGAAAGAGAAAGGGAAAGGGAAGCTTGGGGTTTGTGCTCGACTCCAGGTAAGCTATAGCTTCCCTAGATCTTGTATGACTTTAGATTTTCTTAGATTATTGTATTTTGAGGTAATAGTAGAAGTAATCTTGAGTAGAGAAAGGGTGGAAGAAAATAATGAGATATTAGAGGATAGATCATGTATGCATGCATGGTTCGTGGGAAAACCTCGTGTGGAGGTAATCCTAATAGCTATCGTATCTGTATGTTGACGTAGGTCAAGAGGGTTATTCCAGGGAGCCGGAATACCAGAGTTGAGTACCAGTCGAGGAGTAACCTACTAAGGTGAGTGGGTTTCTCATCTAGCAATGAGAAGTTAATTTGAGCTAGTATAATGAGATTAATACCTAGTTATGGTATGTTATGTTTAGCAGAGTATTATGTATGTTTTAAATATGAGAAATGAGAACCTAGTATATGATATTCTGATAATGAGTTTTGAGCAGTTTTGAGCATAAACACATAAGCATGAGTTTCGATGAGGGGATTTTTAATGTATACATGGCATATTTGCATGATAAAGCTTTACAAATGATGTATGTATCATACTGAGCATCAGGCAGCTAGGGGGCTGATCACCCTTTAGACTGTACTGTAGCATGAGCATTGCACACTACTATCGAGCCGGCACCTCCTTGCGAACAGATCGTACGATGAACCCCAGAATCAGGGGTGAGTGCACGCTTAACCAGGCCAGTGGGGCTGGTTGTGAGCAGCCCGTGGGGGCATGAATCATAGCTCAGTGGAGCTGATTACTATATATAGCCCGTGGGGGCAGAGAGAAAACCCGAGGTTCCAGGGTTAAGGAACAAAGCACTTTGCCAGGTGAACCGCACGGGTAAGGGGTGCTATTTGTGCGGGGATCCTGTTGCTAGTCACGCACCCGATGAGAGTACACCTACAGAAGGGCGACTGTAGGGTGGTACCTCAGAGGCATTACACACACAGCCCAGCATCATGAGATCTAAAAGCATATGTTGTGATATAAAAAGGGCCAATGGGCCAATAGTTATCCCGAGAGGGAGAGCTTACTTGAGATGCCAGTGGGCAAGCAGATCCTGATGGGAGTCTGGGTTGTAGATAAAGAATGCATATCTTCATATTGTAATGCATGGATTTTTATCTTAATGAGTTATCTTTCAGTGAAAAGTTATTATAGAGTATTTCAGTACTGATATGTTATTTGAAGAATAAGCTACATTTTATTTTATCTGATATCATGTTAAAAATGTACTTTGAGTTGTACAAGCTAAATAGTTTCAGCATACGATTGAAATTAAGAGGTTATGGTTCTCTATTTCTCCATAGTTAGATGGTTATCCAGTCACTGGGACTTAGGTCTCATCCCTCTATGATTTAAATGTTCTTTCAGATCAGTGAGTATTTCTGCCAGGATCACAAGATAAGCAGGACAGACCCTTAGCTGGTGAAGCTTGCTTGGATGCAAGAGTGTATAAATGCTAGCCTTGTATATTGAGAGAGTGTGGTTTGATATTTGTATTTTGTATATGTGTATGTGTACAGTGAGATGTAATGATGTTTTAGACCTTTTTGGATATGAATACGAGACTTATGTTTTGGAGAAAATTATGAGCATGATGTGTGCACTTAGGATTTTGATGTTGTCTAATGGAATATTAACATTCTCAATAATATACTTGCTGAGCTTGTGACGCTATAATAAATAACTCATATTTTTGCAATCTTCGTTTATGGTTCACTTTAATTAAATAATATTCTTTGTGAACCCTGGTCCCAATATTTACTGTTGGATCAAACCATTTGCAATGAAATAAGATAGTACATTTCATAGGCAACCTGGATACACTACAAGAAAGTATGGTATTTGTGGCGAACCTATTATGGCGAAATATTTTCATCATTATAGGTTTATTTATAACGGCGAAATAAAAATTAAATTCGTCATAACAATTATTTATTACGGCGAAAAACTTTTTCACGTAATAAAAGACTTATTACGACGAATTTTATAATTCGTCGTAATAAGTCCACATTTTATTTTACGATTTTAATTTTTTTAATTTTTCTTTCTTTATTACGGGAAATACTTTTTCGCCGTAATAAAAAGACTTATTACGATGAATTATAAAATTCGTCGTAATAAGTCCACATTTTATTTTACGATTTTAATTTTTTTAATTTTCTTTATTTTTATTACGATGAAATACTTTTTCACCGTAATTAAAAGACTTATTACGATGAATTTTATAATTCATCGTAATAAGTCCACATTTTAATTTTAATTTTAATTTTTTTAATTTTTCTTTCTTTTTATTACGGCAAAATACTTTTTTGCCGTAATAAAAAGACTTATTACGATGAATTATAAAATTCATCGTAATAAGTCCACATTTTAATTTACGATTTTAATTTTTTTAATTTTTCTTTTTTTATTACGGCGAAATACTTTTTCGCCGTAATTAAAAGACTTATTACGATGAATTTTATAATTCATCGTAATAAGTCCACATTTTATTTTAAGATTTTAATTTTTTTTTTTTCTTTCTTTTTATTACGGCGAAATACTTTTTCACCGTAATTAAAAGACTTATTACGATGAATTATAAAATTCATCGTAATAAGTCCACATTTATTTTACGATTTTAATTTTTTTAATTTTTTTCTTTTTATTATGGCGAAATACTTTTTCACCGTAATAAAAGACTTATTACGATGAGTTTAAAAAATTGTCGTAATATAATGAAAATATTGTCTTCCTCCGGGACCTTATTACGATGAAAGTTAATTTCGCCGTAATAAGGTCCCCTAAAACACCACCAGAAATCCTCGCGCGATTTTATTTTGCTGTGAAACCCTTCCTCTCCGCCGTCTTCCCCCCGAGCTCCTCTCCGCCGTCAGCCCCGGACGCCGCCATCAGCCCCCAGACGCCGTCAGCTCCCGAGCTCCTCTTCGCCTGTGGACATCGAGCTCCTCTCTGTCGTCTTCCCCCCCGAGCTCCTCTCCGCCTGTGGACGCCGAGCTCTCTCCGCTGCGGATGCTGAGCTCCTCTCTGTCAGCCCTCATTAGCTCTACGGTGGATCTGTCTGCACTTATCGGTAGACCCCTCTCTTTTCTTCTGTGACGTTCTTCTCTTCTCATTCCTCTCTCGCCGAAGCCACTTTTTTTTGGTCATGAGCCGCAAATCCGCTCTGTTTCTGTTACCCTGTGGACGGCGAGTCGATGCAACTTTTCCTGTCTTCCTAGTCCTTAGCACAAGAGGTCCAGCATAGGATCATATTGATGTGCTATATTTCTTTGGATCATTTTTCTAACTACAGTTGATTCATTGTGCACAGGTGGATACATTCCAGACCAAAGCAGATCGGTCTTCCTAACTCACTATTTGAGGTAATACTCCGAACCTCTCTTTTGTTTAATTTGATTATTAAGTCATGCCATAGAAAAACACAGGAATGGAGTTGGGATTGATGATAGCTTATTTAAATTAGTGAGGATGCCAATTTTCATATTTTATTATGCCAAGTATTGATTTTAAATTAATCAGGTGCAGTAGGTATATTTGTAGATTGAGTTGGCATATTAAATTAGATTTAGCTTCCAGTAGATCAAGCTATTGTTGTTGCTCCATTCCTTTTTCGAGAACCATATGGTAGATTTTTAATTGTTTGTATTAGCTATATGAATGGGCTCATGGGTGATCGTTTTGGCGCCATCTCTAGTTTTTTCATTACTAAGCGATTGATTATTGAAAGCGTAATAATAGAGACAGAGATTAGACATAATTTCATTATCAAGCAAAGTGAAAGTCTAAAAACATGGCTTTAGTTCTGGTTTAAGTTCAACATGTGGAATTTTGATTTTTTGTAGATTCAGTGGTTTTGGTAGTTTCAGTGGCTTCCACAGTTCCACTTCAAGATTCAGAATTTCAATCACAAAAGCCAAAAGGGAAAATAAAAAGAATGAAAAAAAGGATGAAAAGAGAGTTTAAACACCATAGAAAAACATCATAGAGTAAAGCATACATAAGCATGATGATTACATCCATGAAAAGGAAAACATGGAGTCTTCAATATATGTATAGTGATGAGTGAAAGTTAGAGACAAGGATGAGAATGAAATCCATAGATTAACCAAAATAAGGAGGACGAAATCTAGGGACATCGATCAAGTTAGCTGTCAGAGTGACAACTTAGATTTCCATGAAATAAAGGAAAAAAATGAAACAAAGATGTGAATGTTATTTTCAGAAATCATTTACTGAGGTTTCTAGCTGAAAGAATTAGTATTACCTTGTTATGCTGTTTCAGTGCAATTGCTGTCCAATCCAATGGTTCGAATCTTCGGTTTACTCTTCTCCACCTATATAAGAAAAAGAAAACTGTAACATAGAAACCTTCATGACATATAGAAGGCTGCATACTGAGATTGCCAGTGATGACCAAAGAATTTTATATTTGGATGACAATGGAATGTCTTATTTCAGTTTTAGCACCACCAAGCAAACAAGGCAAGAAATGCATTCATACAATACATAAATATCATATGTATCAAACTGAGGCCGCTCCGCCAACTGAAGAGGCGATAGCCAAGGAGCCTCCGCAGATGGTAGTGCCAACGGAAGAGGCACCATCGACCTCTGACCCGATGCCAGCAGCTCCAACACCCGCCAGTGCCGCGAAGGAAGACGAAGCCAATGCACCTTCCTTCCGGTCAATCCTCGAGCACCACGGCCGTTAGGCTGAGCGAACAATGGCTCAGGTCGTGTACCTGAGCTTTAGAGGTCCTCCAGAACCAAGGGACCTCTATCTTCTTCCGCGAAGCCTCTGTGGCTCACTTCTGGGTAAGTGTTTTCCCCCCTTATCGATAGTGCTTGAGAATTTCCTTCTTGACCCGAATGTTGCTTGTGCAGGTGATGAATTCCTTGGCTGCCGTCAGAGGTGTCCTATATTAGGCCGAGGCCACCCTTGGCCATTCGAATGAAGAGGTTAGCCGAGCTCAGGTCAGAGCAAAAAAGGCTGAGCAGGCTCTGGAGGCAACCCAAGCTGAATTGGACCAAGCACAAAGGGGCGAAGCCGAAGCCGAGGGTTTAGCTCGGGCGGAAAGGGCAAAAGGGGTACTTGAGGAAGCTCAACGCCGAGCAGTCCATGAGCTCGATAATGCTCGGGCGGCAGAGGAGAAGCAAACGGTGGCAGAGTCAGAGGTATTCATGTTGAAGAATCGACTACACTCCGCCATCATTGAAACAAAAGCGGCCGAGGAGCGAAAAGAAAATGCCGAAGAGATTGCCCATCGATCCGACGTCGAAATAATTGACCTAAAGGCAGCTGTGATGGCTGCCAAAGAAAAAATTATCACGGCCGAGAAGAAGGCGCTGAGGCCGTAGAGAGCTTTAGGCAGTCCACCAGTTATGAGGAGGAGCTGGTCGGGGCCACTGCCTTCGCATACAATGCGGGCTTCCAAGATTGTAAGGCTAAAGTAGGAAGAATCTATGGTCTCGAGGGGATCGGCGACCTGGAACCAGACGACGACGAAGAAGATCCTTCCCCTAATGACGATCCAGCGCCAGCCGAGCCTTGAGAGCACTCTATTTTCCTTGTAATGAGGCCCGACTAGAGTCGGTAATTTTGTAAAACTTCTACAATTAATGAAAATACATTTTTGATATCTTTGAGATTTACTGTTGGGAATTTGCTCATTCTAGAATCGGGGCCGGGGCAGAGAGTGTAGATCCAATATGTGAACCGAAGTAGTAGCTAGGGTTAGGTGAGGCAAAAGTTGTTAGAAATCCTGGCTATAGCTGGGACTTGGGGCCATAGTTGAGAGTCGACACTCGATGTAGGTGTCAAAGCCGAAGTCAAGATGTGGGGAAATCGAAATGGGAGTTAACTTGAGGCTGGAGCTAAGACCGAAATGAGTATGAATAAACGCTGATCCAACCTCATGCTTGCACGCTGATGCAAAGTCGGGATAGAGTGTCGACGCTGAGTCGGGCTTGAGTGTCGACGCTGGGTCGGGCTTGAGTTCCGACGTGAGGTCGGGTTTGAGTGCCAACGCAGAGTCGGGCTTGAGTACTAATGTAGAATCAGGCTTGAGATCTGACGTGAGGTCAGGATTGAACGTGATGTGGCTATCTAATGGCTGGCGCAGGAGGTCCACAGCAGCCAGCACAAACCGCCAATCCGAGAGGGGCGGTCCTGGCACGGGTCTCTCCCACCACACTGCGGGATCCATTTCGATTCAAGAGCACATACACCGTATGGTAAGAAAACATAAATAATTTAATTACTAATTTAGTTATTTACAAATACTTACATTTATTTCAATTTTTCTATTGTTGTAGTCTGAGCAGGAGGGCGGAGATCCTGGTGAGTTTTGTCTATTCAGAGCGACACACACCAGGAGGGATGGTTCCTGGGTCGATACACGATCATGGGAGGTTGCGGTAAGGAATTAGCTTTATATTATATCTGTTTAATTTCTAAAATTTTATTTAGAGAAATTTATTGATTCATTTATTGTTGATTTTATAATTCAAAGGCATGAGTCGAGAAGCTTCAGTCCCAGGCATCGCAGGTCGACTCCACTGATGGGGGACCGCCCATCAAACTCTCACCAGAGGAGAGTTGACGTGTGTTTTTGGAGGCTATTGGTGCCCAGCCACGAGACTGCAGGGTCTATGGTTTGGGCACTAGAGCTTCTGCATATTTTTCCATCAAGCCTTCAGTTCGTGCTACTCTGACGATATTCCTGCCGAGCGTTTAGACGACATTCAGAGATCTATTACAAAGGAGGTTTGGCAGGAGGTTCGGCAAGACGTTCGGCAGGAGATTTAGTAGGAGTTCAACCAGCGCACGGAAGGCCTTCAGCAGGAGCTCTCTGACATAAGAGAGCAGATGCGTTAGATGCAGGATTTGGTTAGACGATATCACAGGGTTTTCAGCTTCCACGTGATCGTGCGAATTCTTGATGTATTTTTTTTTACTTTTTATGTTTTGTACATGGAAACTTCAAAATTTTAATATATTAATTATTTTTAGAAATTTAAAGATAAATATTTCGATCAATATTAGTGTTTCGATCAATATTTTTAAAAATTTAACCGTTTTAATTTTTAATATTTTATATTTTTTTAAAAAAAATTAATTAGTAATGTATTAGCGACTGAAATTGTGCTGCTAATATTTTTAAAATATTATTATTAAATATTACAACGCAAGGATGTGATGTCGCAATATTGCGACACATTTGAATCATCGGTACGTCAATTCCAAGTTCACATATCGATCGTGGGCCAGCCAGCCACGTGACTTTCCTTTGTCAACGTAGAGATGATCCTAAAAAAGAGTGCAATATAGAAACCGAAAATCTTTTATTATTAAAATAATTAATATTTATTATTAAAAGAAAAAAAGTTTTATAATTGAATGTCACATGGGATAATTAAATATCTTTTATATTCAATTTTATAATATTTATTAAAAAGAAATTTTTTCCTCAACTGAAAATCTTGTTTCTGCACTAAAATTTACTATAGGATTAAGAACACTTTTATTATACATGCATGCTTTATGTCATAACTATATTAAATCATGATATATATATATATATATATATATATATATATATATATATATATATATATATATATATATATAGCCATTTCATAACTTGCACGATCTATTTCAAAACAAAGAATAGATCTATTGCCATCGATGAAAATTGAAAATTAAAATATTTATAAATATATTTTATAAATTTTTTAATACATATGAATTAGTAAATATTTTGAAATATTTTTAGTTTTTCTCTTATCCAAATAATTCTTCTTAATTTATTTTTTTTCCAAAAATTACGGGTCCATAACGGAAAGGCAAAGAAAGTAAAAAAAATTGAAACGCAAATTTTCTTCGAGCAACTATTTTATTTATATATTTATTTATTATTCTTTGCGGCGTTCAAGAAGTTTTGGCAAACAAATTGTTTATTCCTCGTTTCAGATCTTGATGGCCTGTTGATGTCCTGCTCCTTGTCAGTAAATTATTCGTAATTAATCATTTTTCTTTACAATCGAGGAGATTAGAACTTTCAAGAGCAAATGCACAATGTATTATATATGTAATTTATTCAGATCTGAGCACCAAGTCAGCAAACTGTGGACACGTTGCAGAAGGTGGAGACTACGTTTTAATGTTCCGGAAAAATTTAAAGTAAAAATATGAATAAATAAAATATATATACTAAAATTTTTAATAAAATACGTTTGAATTTCTTTGTGATCATTTTTTTAAGCTTTCAGTAAATTATAAGTTTAATGAAATAATTTTATTTTTTTATGTAAACGATCAAATCGATACCCAATGTGTACCCGTTTATTCGGTCGGATATCCTTATCCTTGTCCCGTTAACTATAATAGTTTAATAGCACAAAGAACGAAAAATTTTTTTCCAAAGAAGATAGAGATCAGTAGAGGCCGTCTTGGATCGTCCCTGGCCTTTACCATCCCTAGTCGGTATTAGGTGAAAACTGCCGCAATGAAAAGCTCATTGGTTTATAATTTATCTCCTTCCCTCTCACCTCATGTCAATAATCGATATTTATTTGGTCTCGCTTCATTTACAATGCCATTCTTGAAAGGCATAGCACCTATTATTCTTTTCACACCCTTGTCTTTCCATTTAAAAAGATCCAATCCAACACTTTTTTTCTTTTTCATAATGCCTATGCCATACCTAACGTACATAAATGAAGGAAAAGTCTTTCTAAGTCAAGCACGATGTAAAACAAATGCATCATGCGCAATGATTGATGCAAAGCACATATGCACGCATGCAAGGATAGAAACATCTTTTTTACCTTTGATATATGCGTGTGCACATACCATGCACCAAGGATAGAAACATATTTTATTAAAATTTTTTAATATATTTTTTATTTTTTTATTTTAAATTTTAAATATATATATATATATATATATATATATATATATATATATATATATATTAAAGTTAATGGGGGTGGAAATGGATAAATAGGGATGGAGTGAAGGATACCATCCCTCCCTGATTTATCCATTTAACTATTAAATAAATAATTTTTTGTATTCATTAAATCATTTAGATTAAAAAATTTTTAACATTACAAATGGTACCGATCGATGAATGGTCAAATGAAAAAATTATCATCCCTTATGCGGACTTTTTTATTGACGTTATGTGAGAACAAACACTACGGCAGCGACCTCGATCAGCAATTACTCTTGATATTAAACGTCCTTCTCCATCAACGACAATCCAACGCATTGAGGTCCACCACCTTACCCCGTGGAATCTTTTGTGGGCACCTGGAGGGATTTGGGTGTTATGCGGTCCATGTCATTCAATAAACATCACATGGGATAAATTTCCTCAACCGAATATCTTGCTCCTACATGAAAATTTATTGTAATATTAAGGATAGTTTTATTACATGCATATTTTATATTCACAATTATATTAAATCAAGATATTTATTATATTATATTTATTTTTATATTTTTAAATTATTTTTTGCTATAATTATTTTAATATTGTAGAGGTGATTTCATAACTTGCATCATCTATCCCAAAACAAAGGATAGACCTATTGCCATCCATGCAAATTAAAAAAGGTTAAAAATTATTTAAAAATATATATTTCACATATATATATATATATATATATATATATATATGAATTAGTAAATATTTCAAACTATTTTCATTTTTTCTTTTATCCAAATAATTCTTTGTAATAAAAAGTCTCCAATTTCTTTTAATTTTTTCTTTCAAAAAGTAAGGGTCCAAAACTAAAAGGCAAAGAAAGTAAAAAATATTGGAACACAAATTTTCTTCCAACAGTCATTTTATTTATTTATTTATTATTCTTTAATATTATTATTTTATTATATTAAGGATAATATGGTAAAATTTATTTATAAATTTTATTTATGTTTTTATTCCAAATGAAAAAATAGGAATTCAATTCCACAATTTTATACTTTATTTCAAACATAAAAATTTGATGGTAATTTTATTTGGAAAATTATCAATTTGACTTTAATATTGCTAAAATAAAAATTGCATGCGGTATATATTATATAATAAATTATATTATATTTATTATATTATACTATTGCATAATATTTTTGATATAATAATAAATTGGATCATATTATAACTTATCTAGCTATGATAATATAATATAATATTAGTTTATATATTTTAATATATGATATAATTTAATATGTTATATAATATAATATAATATATGCTAATTATAGTAATATAGTATAAATATAATAAAGATAATTTTAAACTTTTGTTATTAAAAATTTTTCAATTAGATGGATGGATAAAATACACTTCTCCTGGCTTTCAGATGGAGCTTGAGAAGAAAAAGTGCGGATCCTATTGCTATTTTTCTTTTCTTTATCAATCAAATAAAAAAAATATGAATGAAAAACCATTCGATGGTTGTTTGGTTGGGAGAAATCACATGGCTCGCTAGCTTATTGGGGTTTTTTTTTTGTTGCTCTTGGACTTTGAGAGGAGTCCATTTGGTTTAATTTCCTGTCTGATGTTAAGAAAACAAAATAATGTATTTATCCATCAATTTTGCCCTTGAAGGATTTTGCCATCATGTTCCACTCAGCGAGTGACATGTAAATAATTTTGTAAATGCAACCGTATTTTATTAGACGTTGAGAAAAAAATTGAGAAGGTGAAGTGTGAAAGCATCTGCAAAATTGTCTGCATATTATTTACTAAAGGGTTGTTGGCAAACATTACTGAGCTGTAGCAGAATTTATGAAGGAGACACAAACAATGGGTTTGGATAGGCCCATGGTGATTAATTAATGCCAGCTATATAATAAACGTTAGAACTTGGAACGGTGACGTTGCTGTCAAATCACTTCCGTCGAACGAGAAGCGAGCGTTATAGGTCTTTCAGAAGATGACTAGAATGCCTCCTTTAGTCGGAAACCTTCTACAAAAGTCTCGGATTGGTGGTTCCGATGGGGACCCTCCGACGCTCAAGTTAGCAGTTTGAAGAACAACAGTGTTGATCTCTTATTGATTTTGATGATCACAAAATAATTAAGTATGAAACTAATAATTTTGTGATTAAATTAAACAAATTCCAGGTGAATCATCAAGAAGATGTTACTCCAAATTGGATTACTCTTCATATCAAAAGAAAGGTATTACAAAGGTAAAATTAAGGTAATGTGATTGTATTTTTGCAAGTCCAAATGTTTTTGGAAAGGGCAAATGAAATTTTCAAATGGACTTTTGCTTCAAAGGTATCACAAAATATTTGTTTTATAAATGACTAAAACTACCTTTGCATGAATTATTGTATTTTCAAATGAGCCAATGAATTTGTATTCCAAATGTTTTTTCTCATGCCCAAATGTTTTATCATGGTTCTTCAATATTTGATCATTCATTTCTCAAAATACTAAATCTATATTTGATGATTTATCATGTAAAAATTTTTTTCAAAGTATTGCATGGCAATCCTGTAAATCCCACTAAATGCTGTCAATGGCATTTCTGTAAATCCCACTGAAGACTGTCAATGGCATTCCTGTAAATCCCATTGGAAGCTGTAAATGGCATTTCTGTAATTCTTAAAACCGTGTGAATCTTAGAGTTAACTAACTATTTAGTGCAGAAATTTGCTTTGGCCGAATACTCCTTGATTTCAGCTAGCTAGGCAGCTAGCTGGTTAGTTCAATGAGTTAGCTTATAAGCTAACTATTTTTCTTCTCTGTTGCTCTTGGCCGAATGAATGTTGAAAGCAGTTAGCTTAACAGCTAACTGCTTTATCTTTTCTCCCTCCACGTTGCATGAAAGTTTTCATTGGAGTTAGCTAACAAGCTAACTACTTTATAAGTCTTTTCATTCCTAGCCGCATGAAACTTGAATTGAGTTAGCTCTCGAGCTAACTACTTTTTTACATGGCTTCATGCACTTTTTAAATAGCTAACTAAAAAGCTAGCTAAATTTCAAATTCTCTCTGTTCATGAAAACATGGGATGCTTGTCTATGTGGCTAGTTTGCTAAAGAGCTAACTAGTTTGTGCCTTAGCTACCTTTCAAGCTAACTAATTTTTTTTATGGCAGATTTTTTCCTCAAAGCCGTGCACTCTTCCAAGCAAGCTAACTAGGGAGTTAACCACTTTATTCTCCTTGCCGCATGAATTCACATTTGAGTTAGCTAAATAGCTAACTCCTTTTGCATTAAAGTATGAAACCTTGAATATGGAGTTAACTATTTTTTTCCTAGCTTCTTTACCTAGCCGTGTAGATATTGAATTGAGCTAGCTTGCTAGCTAGCTCGTTTATTTCTTTGGATATGGCTGATTTCTTGTTGCCATGGAATCTTGTTTTCTAGCTAGCTAGCTTCGGTTGTTTAGCTAGCTTGGTGCTTCTCCCTTGTTTCTTCTATGGCCGCACGACTTTAAGGAGTTAGCTGGAAATTAATTCCAGCCAACTAGCTCTCTCAAATATTAAATGCTCTCTCTCTCTTTAATTATATTTCCGTTTTCATAGTTACTGACATTTTCTTTTGGTGTTTGACAGAAATCTTTCTTTACAAAAGGATTAAATGCAATCAATGTTTAAGGAAATAAATTCAAATTGTTATATTTCTTCCCATTTTTAATTTCCTTTATTTACCAATGTGTCTAGCGGACATTATTTTTGTTTTGGTTTAAATAGATGTGATCAAAGGAACAACTCTAGACGATTTCTTGATGTTTTTTGTTGACAAATCTGTGAAAATCTGAAAAAGAAAAAGGGAAAGAAAGAAATCAAAAAGAGAGTGTTCATTGCATATTTTCCGGAGTGTTGAAGAGCAAGCTCTTGTGCTGTGAAGTTGCAAATCTTAATCCTTGTTCTAGTCGTCCAGATCCGGTGAAACATTTACAATCTTCAGCTACCTCGAAGATCCACATCCATTGCCAAAGACTTGCTTCGAAATTTGTAAAGTTCTTCTTTGAATATTTGCTCAAGTTAGGAGCTATTTGTTATATTCTCTGATATTTCTTGTAATAGGGTTAGAGATAACCCTAGATTATCGTTTGACTGCCTTGTGTCGTGAAACAAGAGGACTAGCCAGGAAGGCTAGGGGTTTAGCTTTCTTGTGCCATGAAACAAGAGGACTAGCCGGGAAGGCTAGGGGTTTGGCTGCCTTGTGCTGTGAAACAAGAGGACTAGCCGGGAAGGCTAGGGGTTGTAATCATTGTGATACGATTAGTGAAATTCCCAAAGGGTTTTTGGGGAGTGGACGTAGGAGCCGAGTTTGGCACCGAACCACTATAAACCATCTTGTGTTTGTGATTGCTTATTCTGTGTGATTTTATTTCGTGCACTTCACTACACCGCTGCAAACTAATTTTTTAACTAGTGATTAAGCACATATATGCACTAGTAATTAATTTTTAAGAAACCCAATTCACCCCCCTCTTTGGTTGCTACATTTGGGCAACAAGTGGTATCAGAGCATCGTGCTCTTGATTTCTATAGCTTTGAGAAGCTTGGAGCTAAAGATCATTAGCAATCCAAATGGGTTCAGTTTTGACTGAGGGACAGTCAACTAATAGACCACCTCTATTTGATGGCACAAATTATACTTATTGGAAAGCACGTATGAAAATTTTTATTCAAGCACTTGATTATGATTTATGGAGTATCATAGTCAATGGACCTCACACACCTACTATTAAATCTGATGGTATTGATATTCCCAAACCGGAAACGGAATGGGATGTGCATGATAAGAAGATGGCTCAGTTGAATACTAAAGCCATGAATGTATTATATTGTTCTTTAGATGCCAATAAATTTAATCGTATTTCTACATTCATATCTCCTATTGAAATTTGGAATAGACTTGAAGTTACCCATGAGGGTACCAATCAAGTTAAAGAATCTAGAATAAATATGCTTGTACATGAATATGAATTGTTTAAAATGGAATCATATGAAAGCATTGGTGATATGTTTACAAGATTCACTAACATTATTAATGGGCTGAAAAGCCTTGAAAAATCTTATACTAATGGTGATCTTATTAGAAAAGTTTTGAGATCCTTGCCTAGGTCTTGGGAGGCCAAAGTTACTGCAATTCAAGAAGCCAAGGACCTCAACACACTATCTCTTAAAGAATTAGTTGGTTCATTAATGACTCATGAGCTTCAGAAGCAACAACATGATTTGAAGAAAAGGATAAATCAAGTTCAAAATCTTACTTTAGAAAAGGATAAACTATTAGAAGAAAATGAAGTTTTATTACAAGAAAACATGAATTTGAAAAATGAAGTAGATAGATTGAAACCTATTGCAGATAAGTTTACTTTAAGCTCTACTAAACTTAACATGATTCTTGAAAATCAAAAGCTATTTTTAACAAAGCTGGCCTAGGATACAATCCTTTAAAAAGACAAAAATTTCTGAAAAATATTTATGTGCATGCTGATGATTCAACTAAAATTATATGCTTTAAATATGGTAAATTAGGACACAAAGCATATACTTGTCGCACACACAAAGTTAAACAAATATGGGTTCCAAAAGGAACCATTTTAGCTAACCCTAAAGGACCCAAGAAAGTTTGGGTACCTAGAAGCAAAACTTGATATTATGGATGTAGGTGTGTCTTGCAACCCGTGGAGCAAAAAGAAAATGATACTTAGATAGCGGGTGCTTAAGACACTTGATGGATGATGAATCTCAATTCATCACTTTGAATGCAATTGATGGACGAGTGGTTACCTTTGAAAGTAATGACCAAGGTAACATTATTGGCATTGATAAAATTGATATCACTCCCTCTACTTATGTTAATAATATCTTGCTTTTAAATGGATTGAATCATAACTTGTCTAGCATTAGTCAATTTTATGAAAAAGGTTTTAAAATTAATTGTTGAATAATCTCTTTGCATAATTACAAATCCTGTTGATGACGGCATGAAAGCCATTAGTCATAGGCATAGTAATGTTTATATTGTTAATGACCAGATTATTGAATGTCTAGTTGTCATGAATGCTAAAATTGATAAATCTAGTTATGACATCATAGACTTGCTTATGTCAGCATGGATTCGCTTTCTAAATTATTCAAAAATGATTTGGTTAAAGGTTTGCCAAAATTGAATTCTAAAAAAGATAAGATTTGTGATACATACAAATTTTTAAAAAATTAACAAGAATTTCTTTTAAGTCTAAAAATATGATTTCGACTTCTAATCTTTTAGAATTTTTGCATATGGATTCATGATTATTGATGATTTTCTCGATTTACATAAGTTTTATTCTTAGTTAGCAAAAATGAAGCATCTTCAGTTTTCTAAAACTCCTTAGAAGAATTTCAAATGAAAAAGGTTTTCCTATTTTATCTATTAGAAGTGATCATAGAAAAGAATTTAAAAAATTGGCACTTTGAAAAATGTTGTAATAAACATAAGACCTTATATTCATGTTATGTTTGATGAATCTAATGATCTTCCATTAAGGAAGAGAAAGGTTTTAATTGATACAGATGAAATTAAAGTCAAGTCAAGAAGCTCACCTTGCATTCAATGATACAAGCGATACATGAAGAAGAAATTCAACATGATGAACCACAAGGTAATGCTGAATTTGAAAGCTAATGAAGGTATGTCTATAATCATTCTTAAAGAGCTAATATTAAGTGATCCATCTCATGATATTAGGATTAGATCATCATTTAGAAATACATGTATTAATTTTGCATTTATTTTTCATATAGAGCCTAAATGACATGCATGATAAATTAAATGAGAATTTAGAAACAAATTGGATGAGCATGATAATTTCATTAGAAATAAAGCAAGATTGTTAGCTATAGAATATAATCAAGAGAAGATATTGATTTTGATGAAACACATGTTCCTATTGCTAGATTAAAGATTATTAGATTACTTCTTGCATTTGCTTGCTTTATGAATGTTAAATTATATTGAATGGATGTTAAAAGCACTTTCCTTAATGAATATATTGCTGAACAAGTATTTGTTGATCAACCACCCGATTTCAAAAATCTTGTGTCTCCAAACCGTGTGTTCAATTGAACAAAGCTTTATATGGTTTGATACAAGTACCCCGGGCATGGTTTGATAGGCTTATTAAGTCCTTGATTAGCAATAAATTTATTAATGAAAATGTTAATGCAACATTATGAATTAAAAGATAGAATGATGATATATTGATAGTACAAATTTATGAAGATGATATTATATTCGGTGCTACTAATACTTTCTTGTTCCAAGATTTTGCTAAGTTCATGCAGGGGAAGTTCGAGACGAGCATAATGGGTAAAATCAATTATCGGACTTCAAATCAAGCAATCAAAGAAGAGGATCTTCATAAGCCAATCCTTGTACATCAAGAAATTTTGAAAAAGTTTGGCATGAAGAAATCTAAAGTATCGGTACATTTGTCGAGTGATATGGGTTGCAGGTCCATGATCGGCAACTAGTAGTATCAGCTTGATCTATTTACTCCTTGCTTGATATGATTTTATTGTAAGACTTGAATTATTAAATGCCTACTTTATTAGTGGTATCATTTCTTGATCATATCTTATAATAAATTGCTTATGCATGAAATGAAAAGGATTGATAAAGGTGATGCATATTTTATTATAATATCTTGTTTGCATATCACCTATATAAGAAATCTTATGTTATCATATGAAATGTGAAATTGAAATGTGATGATTGTTATAGAATGCCTATGTATTTTTCATATATACATTGAGATTAGCACGATACATTTATAAAATGTTTTGATTATATGACATTGGTATCATTTCTTGCATAAAACTTTTATTACATATAGACCAAATTTGAAATATTAAGGGGGAGAAGATTGTAAGCATATTTGAAATCAAATATTTGATGTGGTATCTATTAATATTGTATCTCAATACATTTTTAAATTAGTAAGGGGGAGAAGAAACTTACTTGAATATTTGGATACTTTGACGCATTAAGCACTATGATGTATTAAATATCAAATATCTTACTGTTATAAGTGCTTTGATATATGAATGTGGTATCAACTCTTATATGTGGCAATGATTTGAATGCATATCAAACTATGAAACTACCATCTTGCTCCATATATATATATATATATATATATATAAGGTGATATTTTGATCCTACATTCAAACTTTTTTTTTTAATTGGTATCAATTGAGTTATGAAAAATGATTGTTATTAAATGATTAATATTTTTGCATCTTATTGTTACTATTGAAGATTAGAATTTTTCTTTATAATATAAACTTTGTTGTGAACTTTAATATATTTGGACCTTGACGTATTTTGAACCTTAATATATGTTATTTTTTATGATTTGAGATTATGAACCTTGATGAACTTTGATGTATCTTTGTTGTATGGTTGAAATTATATCTTGTATGATCAAGCCATAAACTTAATAGTTTGTATTATATACTTATGCTTTTTAATGCATTACGAATGCTTAATGTCTTTTCCTTGATGAATGCTTAATTGTGCACATTCTTTCATCTCTTTTTGATTAATGATAAAAAGGGGGAGAGAATAGCATACACTTCATTTACATTCATGGGAGAGAATAGCATATAAAGAGAAAAGCATATACATTAAAAGGGAAGAGAATTTTATATATTTTCTTTTGTATGCTTAATGGTTTTGTCATCATCAAAAAGGGGGAGATTGTTGACCTCATATTGATTTTGATGATCACAAAACAATTAAGTATGATACTAATGATTTCATGGTTAAGTAAAATAAATTCCAGGTGAATCATCAAGAAGATGTTACTCCAAATTGGATTACTCTTCATATCAAAAGAAAGGTATTACAAAGGTAAAATGAAGGTAATGTGATTGTATTTTTGCAAGTCCAAATGTTTTTGAAAAGGGCAAATGAAATTTTCAAATGGACTTTTGCTTCAAAGGTATCACAAAATATTTGTTTTATAAATGACTAAAACTACCTTTGCATGAATTCTTGTATTGTTTCTTATAGCATGAAAAACAATTTTCAAATGAGCCAATGAATTTGTATTCCAAATGTTTTCCCTCAAGCCCAAATGTTTTATCATGGTTCTTCAATATTTGATCATTCATTTCTTAAAATACTAAATCTATATTTGATGATTTATCATGTAAAAATTGTTTTTCAAAGTATTGCATGGCAATCCTATAAATCCCACTAAATGCTGTCAATGGCATTTCTGTAAATCCCACTGAAGGCTGTCAATGGCATTTCTGTAAATCCCATTGGAAGCTGTAAATAGCATTTCTGTAATTCTTAAAACCGTGTGGATCTTAGAGTTAGCTAACTATTTAGTGCAGAAATTTGCCTTGGCCGAATACTCCTTGATTTCAGCTAGCTGGTTGTTCAATGAGTTAGCTAACAAGCTAACTATTTTTCTTCTCTGTTGCTCTTGGCCGAATGAATACTGAAAGTAGTTAGCTGTTAAGCTAACTTCTTTATATTTTCTCCTTCCACGTTGCATGAAAGTTTTCATTGGAGTTAGCTAACAAGCTAACTACTTTATAAGTCTTTTCATTCCTAGCCGCATGAAACTTGAATTGAGTTAGCTCTTAAGCTAACTACTTTTTTACATGGCCTCATGCACTTTTTAAATAACTAACTAAAGAGCTAGCTAAATTTTAAATTCTCTATGTTCATGAAAATGTGGGATGCTTGTCTATGTGGCTAGTTAGCTAAAGAGCTAACTAGTTTGTGCCTTAGCTATACCTTTCAAGCTAACTAATTTTTTTTATGGCAAATTTTTTCCTCCAAGCCGTGCACTCTTCCAAGCAAGCTAAGGAGTTAACCACTTTATTCTCCTTGCCGCATGAATTCACATTTGAGTTAGCTAAATAGCTAACTCCTTTTGCATTAAAGTATGAAACCTTGAATAGGGAGTTAACTATTTTTTTCCTGGCTTCTTTACCTAGCCGTGTGGATATTGAATTGAGCTAGCTTGCTAGCTAGCTCCTTTATTTCTTTGGATATGGCTGATTTCTTGTTGCCGTGGAATCTTGTTTTCTAGCTAGCTAGCTTTGGTTGTTTAGCTAGCTTGGTGCTTCTCCCTTGTTTCTTCCATGGCCGCACAACTTCAAGAGTTAGCTAGAAATTAATTCCAGCCAACCAGCTCTCTCAAATATTAAATGCTCTCTCTCTCATTATTTTTTTTCATGGTTACTGACATTTTCTTTTGGTGTTTGACAGAAATTTGCAAAAGATTAAATGCAATCAATGTTTAGAGAAATAAATTCAAACAGTTATATTTCTTTCCATTTTTAATTTCCTCTATTTACCAATGTATCTAATGTACATTATTTTTGTTTTGGTTTAAATAGATGTGATCAGAGGAACACTATATAGACTCTAGATGATTTCTTGACATTTTTTTTGACAAATCTGTGAAAATCTAAAAAAGAAAAAGGGAAAGAAATAAATCAAAAAGAGAGTGTTCATTGCATATTTTCCGGAGTATTGAAGAGCAAGCTCTTGTGCTGTGAAGTTGCAAATCTTAATCCTTGTTCTAGTCGTCCAGATCCGGTGAAACATTTCCAAGCTTCAGCTACCTCGGAGATCCACATCCATTGCTGAAGACTTGCTTCAAAATTTGTAAAGTTCTTCTTTGAATATTTGCTCAAGTTAGGAGCTATTTGTTATATTCTCTAATATTTCTTGTAATAGGGTTAGAGATAACTCTAGATTGTCATTTGGCTGCCTTGTGCCGTGAAACAAGAGGACTAGCTGGGAAGGCTAGGGGTTTGGCTGCCTTGTGCCGTGAAACAAGAGGACTAGCTGGGAAGGCTAGGGGTTTGGCTACCTTGTGCCGTGAAACAAGAGGACTAGCCGGAAAGGCTAGGGGTTGTAATCGTTGTGATACGATTAGTGAAATTCCCAAAGGGATTTTGGGGAGGGACGTAGGAGCCGAGTTTGGCACCGAACCACTATAAACCCTCTTGTGTTTGTGATTGCTTATTCTGTGTGATTTTGTTTCATGCACTCTACTACACCGCTGCAAACTAATTTTTTAACTAGTGATTAAGCACATATCTGCACTAGTAATTAATTTTTAAGAAACCCAATTCACCCCCCTCTTGGGTTGCTATATCTGGGCAACAAACAGTAATGATGAGATAGTAGAAGTCAAGTCCCCTTCCTTGTTGTGAGTCAAGGTCTTTATATACCTATTCGGAGGTCCCTCTTATCCTTCGTGGATAATCATCGAATCACGTCTTCTGTTAAGATTGGCTCCGTAAGTGGTAGGTGGGCGCATAGCCGCTAAACGCATGCCGCAAATATCGGCAACTATCCACAATATATCGGTAACCGCTCGTAGTATTGGCAAAGAGTGGGTTAGCGGGCCACGTGGCAGTCTTAGGCATTTTAGATCAATGGGCCCAATATTCGAGGTTGGTTCCATGGCCAAAACTATAGGCCGAAAGTATGCCAAGGTGATACTCGAGGCCGAGGCTGAAGATATGCCGAGGCCGAGATGGGGTTCGAGGCCGAGGCTGAAGATATGCCGAGGCCGAGATGGGGTTCGAGGCCGAGGTCGAGGCAAGACTCGGGGCCGAGGCCAAGGGGAGACTCGAGGCCAAGGCCGAGGTGAGGCTCGAGGCTGAGGCTAGGCTTGAGGCCAAGGTTGAAGCTGAAACAATGTCCGCGATTGAGGCTGAGGCCAAGGTGAAGTCCGAGGCCAAGGCGGAGTCCGAGGCTGTCACGCCCCAGACCCAAAAATTTTGAGCTAGGATGACAACCCGCCGCGTGCCGGGCACGCAAGGTCTTAAAAATCTTGATATACGATTCAAATGGCAATGAATATGGGAACCAACCATAATACAAATGATAGTTATAAGTTTTGGGTATCAAACCCTACATCCAAGTCATGCTAATAAAGTTGGGCTACAACAAGCCCTACACACAAACATAATAGGATTACACCAATGCAATGGTCCTCATTTTATTTATTAGAAGCTCCATCAACTCCGAATATCCATCATCAACCCTGAGTCTCTGAAAAACATTGTGAAGGTTTAATGAGTTTACACTCAATAAGTAAGCCTATTATACAATCATATCATACTTGAATTATATTTAACATGCCATCAACATATGCATCTTGTCAACTTAACATAAATTAAACATTTGATAAGCATCAGAATATGCACTCTAGCAAACTCCTTGTTTATGTAATTATAGATTTCCTATGTGTCCCATGGCCCTGCAATACCTCAATCAGAGCACATCCTCCAGATGCGTGGCCATCAATATCCACAGAACACATTGTACGATGTGTGAGGCCATACCATAACAGAACACACTCTACGATGTATGTGGCATAAAAATCATACAGAACACATTGTAAGACATGTGGGCCATACCATAACAGAACACACTCGTCAGTGTGGGAGGCCGTAAAAATCATACAGAACATGTCTACAATATGTGGGGCCATATCATAATAGAATACATCTCCAGTGTGTGTGGCCATAAAAATCATACAGAACACATCTACAATGTGTGGGGCCATAGTAAAGGAGAACCGCGGTGACACATATAAATCTATTTAGCATTTTCATCTCATGTGCATCATGCATCTGTATCTTACAATATCTCACAGTGTTTTGCACAGTATAAGGAAATGCATATAATCACCTCAATATAAACATGTCGTACAGGCAATCACAATTCTGGCATATACATCAATAAATCATTTCTTACAATATTACCAATCATTATAATCATATAATTGTTCATTTGAAATCCACAGTTCCCTGCTACATAGACAATTCAGTTAATTTATAAAAATGCATGCAAACTGTATATACTCAATTTATTAATTAAACAATTAAATTGTATAATAGTCTTACTTACCTCCTACGCATAATCCAAATGATGAACCAACTAACCAGATGTCTGGGCACCTACAGGATCAATGTACATAATTAATTCACGAAAATCTAATTAATAAAATGACCCTTAAGACCCTACCCAGACTAGTTCACGGGCCCTACTTTGGGCTCAAATATCTCCCTCTATACACACCCAATTGGGGAAGTAAAAATACCCCATGAAACTAGAATTCACCCAGATTCTAGCCATATAATTTTCTTGCTAATCCCGGCCAGTTACGGAGCCCAAAAACTAGCCCCAAAACTGCTCGCTGCATGGCCCAATAGGGCCCAAAAGATGGCAGCCCAGCCAGCCCACTCAATCCTTCGATCCCAGCTCCTCTGTTTCGCCCAAAACAGAGGACAGCATCTGGCCGGCGGCCAGGGCCCCGCCGCCCTAATTTCGTTCGGCCCGGCCATCGGAGGCCGGGCCGGAGCTGGCCGCCGCCGCGGCCGGCCTCCTTTTCCCCTCTTTCTACCTCAATTTCTCTCCTTCTCTCTCTTTCTCTCCGCTGCTCCCGTGGAATTCATCGCTCCGGCGACGATTCCGGCCAAATTGGGGCCGTAACTGGCCGCCACCGCGGCCGGCCTCCCCTCTCTCTCCCTCTCCTTAATTTTCTCTCATCTTCTCCCTCACATCCTCGCGGCACGTCTTTGTGCCAGCGGCACGTCTTTGTGCCAGCGGCACGGCAGGCCACCTTGGCCGGCCGGACCTCCACCGGACACACGCCCGGCGCCGGTGGAGGCGACAGGCCGAAGCTCAGGCCCGGCGAGGCGGCGAGCACGCCGCCAGGCCCGAACCAATCGGCGGAAGGCCACCGCGCGAGAGGAGGGCCAATTGGCCCTCTCTCTCCTCTCTCTCCACCACCACCCGCCGGATGCCTCCTCCGGCGCCGACGGAGTCGTCGGCCAGATCCCAGGCCCGGCGAGGCGGCGAGCACGCCGCCGGGCCTGAACCAAGGGGGACGATCGGGTTGATTCCATTGCTTCTCTACCTCCCGAGCTCTCTTTCTGTCCCTCTATCTCTCTCTCTCTCATCCCGGCTCTCTCTCTCTCTCTCTCTTGGGCTCTCTCTCTCTCTCTCTTCCCGGCTATCTCTCTCTCTCTCTCCCGGCTATCTCTCTCCGGCATTAAGAGGATGGGCAAGGGAATACCTGATGGAGGAAGTGCGCCAGCGTTAAGGAAGGAGTCATCCTCCAACTCCTTTTAAACCCTCCACATGACGCTTCGGTTAGGTAAAGAGATCGGGCACTCAAAAGACGCGTGACGACTTGGGCATTCAATCGTCAAGTCAGGGCCTAAATGTCATGTCAAAAGTCTAAACGTCAAGAAGGTTTTCCCCGGGATGCCAGGTGTCCCCAAAAGTAATTACTAAGAGTTACGTTCCCCCATGATAATTTATGGGGTGTTACATTCTCCCCCCCTTATAAAAATTTCATCCTCGAAATTTGATATACATCCAATGGAATACAAATCCACATTTTCTATCTAATAATCAGCTAAATTTCATTCAAAAGTCACCGTCATCGATACATCGTTGATCTGTAATAAGATACAAATAATTGTGGACGTTTCTTTCTCATTTTCTCCTTGGACTCCCAGATAATCTCCCTCAGAATAATTACACCGCTGAACTTTGACATAAGGAATACTACACCATCTCAGAACTTAATCCTTGCGGTCCACAATGTGCACAAGATGATCATCATAGGTCAATTCTTTCTTAAGCTAAATTGGTTCAAGTTCTAACACATAACGGGGGTTTTGAAATACACCTCCTCAGTCATAAAGGTATGAAACACGTTGAACACCCCAAAGAGTAATGAAGATAATGCTAAGCTATAAGCCACCTCCTTTATTTTGATCAACATTTCAAATGACCCAATGTATTGTGGACTCAATTTACCTCTAAACATAAATCTCATCATGTCATTAGTTAGTAAAATTTCCAAATGATCTTCAATCTGAAATTTTAAATCTTTCTGTTTAACATCAACATAACTATTCTATTAACTCTGAGCTACATGAAGCTGCTTTGATACTTTCTCATATTTGTTAAACCAGCTCAGTAATCAAAATTTTCTCTCTCACACTTCATAAAAATTACACATTATATCATAGACAACAAAATGAATCCATTTGAATGTTGGCTTGGTAATCATTAAATAAGCAATTTCACTAAGGGTAGGAAGCTATACCAAGCACTTTCTAAATCCATCACACAGGCTCGCAGCATATCATCAAAATCTAATTGGTTCATGCAGATTGTCCATTTATTTGAGGGTGGAAGGCTGGACAAAAATTCAGCTTAATTCACTAAGCCTTATGATGACATCATCGAATTAGGAGAGTGAGACAAATGGGTTCATACTCAATTTACACAGTTTACCATTAAACCAAAAACAAATATTAACATTTAATCCACTAAAATTTCATCCCTGAAATTAAATGTCCACAAATTTTGTACCATTATAGATACTCACTAGCAAACTTTTATTTCATCCCCAAGTATCCAAATGACATGTCCAACTTTCAAAATTAATTTAATCTTTCTACCAAAATTTGAATTCCTTAAGAAGTATTTCTTTCCTGTCATCCTTTTTTTTTTTTTTAACTCCTCACAACACAATCATTATAAATATCATAGAATCCATCATATGTATTATGTCATCCATTCTTAAGGTTAGTAATACATCAGGTATTATTAATTCCTCGATAAGACAATTATAAATTCTTATGACTTAGATATAAGATAGTTTTCTTCCAATGCTCTCTCAACCCATATATAGTTGAATGTGCCATTAATCATTACGACAACTATTTCAATCATCATAACATACTAGGTTTCAATCTTGAATACTTCAAGCTAACATCAATGAACATTATGCCAATCATTTAGGATATCTTTCACAATTATCATCATTACTACCGGTATCATTAATTTATCAATAATACCACTACAACCAACCAATTTCTCTTGAATATGTCAGTATATTCTCAATAAATATTGTAATTTAAATGATCCAAATCCTTGACTCAATTATTTTGTTACCAATGACTATCTAAATCACCTATAGATTATGCAATGCCATATCATGGCCAACTAATTTAAACCCTTCAAATATCTCAAAGTGACTTCACTAATCTAGCTCAGATGGATACAAGACTTATAAGGTCAATAAAGATTGAAAATGCACTTACCATCCGAAAGACATAATTGAAAATTATAGTAATCTCTCTATGACATGAAAGTGATAATAGATGTACCGTTAACCATAATCCATAACTTAGCAACAGTCAAAATAAAATCACTCCCTTCTATTTTCTTAACAATAATTATGCCACATATGGATGATTGATAATTTATCCATCCTGGAGAAAGATATCTACATAGGAACTATGAAGAAAGGTACAAATAATTTGCACGATAATCTATGAATAGATATCTTGATCTAGAAATCTATTAACAGATGAAAATCCCCATAAAATTCTTTATCAGTGGAGTTTAACATATTCTCATTATTGCTAAAATCTTTCATGTTCTACCATCAAAATATTTGATCATTTATTGCCAAAATCAGTTCTAAAGATTAATAGAGTCTACTACTCTCAAAACTTAAACAGTAATTATCTCAGAATTTAAAATTTTATAATCTTCCTAAATGATCCATCAAGATATAATATGCAGTCAACTATTTCATTAGCATCAATATCAATCATCTCCATATCTAGCAAATTAACAATCAGTTTTGAACATGCAATATCCATAATAAAAGTTCTCTAGTAAAATTCACTATATATATTTATCCATCTAGACTCAAATTCAGAAAGTACTCAATTGTAATTGATCAAAAAAATGTAGTTAACTATTTCATTCCCAAAATATCATATTAATCATCCATATAACCAGCAGATTAGCTCATAATCTTAAACTTACAATATCAACAATGTAAGTTCTACAAATAAAAAATTCATTTTATACATCCACATTCAAATTTAGATTTACTAACTCCAATTCCACATATCAACTCAATTGCAATATGGACATAATGATGTTATCCTAGTCATATTAGTCATCAATTGAAATTTTTAACTACTATATTATATTCCATATATTCATTTATCTGGTATTGCATCTCCAAGAAAAGTTTCATCTACCCATATTATTTCAAGGTCTAACACTGCTACGAGTCATCTCCAACAAGTTTGACGGAGCAAAAACCTCTAGAAGCCCCTAGGCCTCCCCACTGGTCAAGGCTACCAGCCAGGGATCCCACATAATATCATTGGCTTGCGATGGTTCATCCTTAATCCCTATCAAATTTGTAATTCAATTAATATCTTGATAAACTTTAAATTTCAAGCTTCCAAAGCATAATTCATGAAATTCCTTGAAAGTCATAATTGTCTCCATATCATCCTAGTATTTTGCCTAGAGTGTCAAGTTTCCCTAAGTATAATGTCATCAAAATATGTTCTCTACGTGTTATCATGTCAATATGTCCGTGTCCCTAGGGTCATAACCTATGCTCTGATACCATAAAAGCTGTCACGCCCCAGACCCAAAAATTTTGAGCTAGGGTGACAACCCGCCGCGTGCCGGGCACGCAAGGCGTCTTAAAAATCTTGATATACGATTCAAATGGCAATGAATATGGGAACCAACCATAATACAAATGATAGTTATAAGTTTTGGGTATCAAACCCTACATCCAAGTCATGCTAATAAAGTTGGGCTACAACAAGCCCTACACACAAACATAATAGGATTACACCAATGCAATGGTCCTCATTTTATTTATTAGAAGCTCCATCAACTCCAATATCCATCATCAACCCTGAGTCTCTGAAAAACATTGTGAAGGTTAATGAGTTTACACTCAATAAGTAAGCCTATTATACAATCATATCATACTTGAATTATATTTAACATGCCATCAACATATGCATCTTGTCAACTTAACATAAATTAAACATTTGATAAGCATCAGAATATGCACTCTAGCAAACTCCTTGTTTATGTAATTATAGATTTCCTATCTGTCCCACGACCCTGCAATACCTCAATCAGAGCACATCCTCCAGATGCATGGCCATCAATATCCACAGAACACATTGTACGATGTGTGAGGCCATACCATAACAGAACACACTCTACGATGTATGTGGCCATAAAAATCATACAGAACACATTGTAAGACATGTGGGCCATACCATAACAGAACACACTCATCAGTGTGGGAGGCCATAAAAATCATACAGAACATGTCTACAATATGTGGGGCCATATCATAACAGAATACATCTCCAGTGTGTGTGGCCATAAAAATCATACAGAAACATCTACAATGTGTGGGGCCATAGTAAAGGAGAACCGCGGCGACACATATAAATCTATTTAGCATTTTCATCTCATGTGCATCATGCATCTGTATCTCACAATATCTCACAGTGTTTTGCACAGTATAAGGAGATGCATATAATCACCTCAATATAAACATGCGTACAGGCAATCATAATTCTGGCATATACATCAATAAATTATTTCTTACAATATTACCAATCATTATAATCATATAATTATTCATTTGAAATCCACAGTTCCCTGCTACATAGACAATTCAGTTAATTTATAAAAATGCATGCAAACTGTATATACTCAATTTATTAATTAAACAATTAAATTGCATAATAGTCTTACTTACCTCCTACGCATAATCCAAATGATGAACCAACTAACAGATGTCTGGGCACCTACAGGATCAATGTACATAATTAATTCACAGAAATCTAATTAATAAAATGACCCTTAAGACCCTACCCAGACTAGTTCACGGGCCCTACTTTGGGCTCAAATATCTTCCTCTATACACACCCAATTGGGAAAGTAAAAATACCCATGAAACGAGAATTCACCCAAATTCTAGCCATATAATTTTCTTGCTAATCCTGCCCGTTACGGGGGCCAAAAACTAGCCCCAAAACTGCTCGCTGCACGGCCCAATAGGGCCCAAAAGATGGCAGCCCAGCCAGCCCACTCAATCCTTCGATCCCAGCTCCTCTGTTTCGCCCGAAACAGAGGACAGCATCCGGTCGGCGGCCAGGGCCGCCGCCGGCCTAATTCCGTCCGGCCCGGCCACCGGAGGCCGGGCCGGAGCCGGCCGCCGCCGCGGCCGGCCTCCTTTTCCCCTCTTTCTACCTTAATTTCTCTCCTTCTCTCTCTTTCTCTCCGCTGCTCCCGTGGAATTCATCGCGCCGGCGATGATTCCGGCCAAATTGGGGCCGGTCCGGCCGCCGTTGGCCAGACCAGAGCCGGCCGCCGCCGTGGCCGGCCTCCCCTCTCTCTCCCTCTCCTTAATTTTCTTTCATCTTCTCCCTCACATCCGCGCGGCACCTCTTTGTGCCGGCAGCACGGCCGGCCACCTTGGCTGGCCGGACCTCCACCGGACGCACGCCCGGCGCCGATGGAGGCGACAGGCCGAAGCTCAGGCCCGGCGAGGCGGTGAGCACGCCGCCGACCCGAACCAACCGGCGGAAGGCCACCACGCGAGAGGAGGGCCAATTGGCCCTCTCTCTCCTCTCTCTCTCCACCACCACCCCCCGGACGCCTCCTCCGGCGCCGGCGGAGTCGTCGGCCAGATCCAGGCCCGGCGAGGCGGCGAGCACGCCGCCGGGCCTGAACCAAGGGGGACGACCGGGTTGATTCCATTGCTTCTCTGCCTCCCGAGCTCTCTTTCTGTCCCTCTGTATCTCTCTCTCATCCCGGCTCTCTCTCTCTCTCTCTCTTGGGCTCTCTCTCTCTCCCTCTCTCTCTTCCCGGCTATCTCTCTCTCTCTCTCCCGGCTATCTCTCTTCAGCATTAAGAGGATGGGCAAGGGAATACCTGATGGAGGAAGTGCGCCAACGTGAAGGAAGGAGTCATCCTCCAACTCCTTTTAAACCCTCCACATGACGCTTCGGTTAGGTAAAGAGACGGGCACTCAAAAGACGCGTGACGACTTGGGCATTCAATCGTCAAGTCAAGGCCTAAATGTCATGTCAAAAGTCTAAACGTCAAGAAGGTTTTTTCCGGGATGCCAGGTGTCCCCAAAAGTAATTACTAAGAGTTATGTTCCCCCATGATAATTTATGGGGGGTTACAGAAGCCGAAGCTAAGGCCAAGGCAAAGTCCAAGGCCGAATTATTACTTGGCTTCAGAACCGTACAGACTGTTATTCCACCGCCTGGGGGCATGATCAGCCACATCAGATGCCCCCCCACCCCTGAGATGGAAGGGCGTATAATCACCAGCGAAAGGAGCGTTATATCACCCGGTGGCTGATCTCTGTGCGCCAGCGGCTACTAAGAGGACACATATCCCCAAAGGCCGTATTTCTTTGATGAGGCATTGGGTGCTGCATTGCCCTCGCCTCATTCGTTCTGACCATTGAGATCAAGGGGGATTCTCCTTGGGTACGGAACTACAAAAAGGCGGGCATCATTATTTTGGTGAGGTCACCGCTATCCCATCATTGGTGGTGCCGCTCGCGTTCTGCGCATCTAGTGGTTGCCGAAACGATCCCCAGTGGCGAGCGGGCATGTGGCCAAATTGTAGGCTGGCAGGATGATTTGAAATGGGGCTATAAAAGGGGGGAGTCGTCCCTGACCTCGATCTTTCGTTTCTACTACAGTTGCCCGTTCTTTTCCACTCGGTCCTCATTCGAGCGTCTGTTCGTCTTCTGCTTTCCAAGCTCTTCATCCTCGATTCCCAGTTCCCACATCCTTCTTCCAGGTCAGTTTCATCTCTGTTTCCATGGCTTCTTCATCCCTTTCCTGTTCTATCTCCGACTCTGGGGGTTATTCCCCCGATCCTTCGCCACCTTCTCAGTCTCCAGCACCCAGCTGGTCCACCTCCTCCACTTATAGGGCCCTAATAGAGTGAGCCATCAGGCCGTCTCCCATCGGGAGACGTCCGGTCGCCGGATGGGTCCCCATTCGGTGCCCTCCGGCCGTCGCCAGCTCATCTTCCACCATGAGGGGGACTGCCTCAAGCATGACTGCTCAAGAGATTATAAATCTTAGGGCTAAGTACAGTCTCCCACCAATCTCTGCCTATACCGACCTCTTCCCGAAGATAGGGTAACTTCCTCTTATCCCGGTAGAGTGACTCTATATGAAACTTATTTCAAGGCCAGCCTTCGCCTTTCCATTCATCCCTTCATACTTAACCACTTACATAGATATTCCTTAGCTCCAGCACAGTTGGTTCCGAATTCCATTCGGACCATCATTGGTTCTTAGTGCTATGTCATATTCATAGGGTAGAAGCTAGGATCTCTCTCTTCCGATGCTTTTATACCCTTAGGAAACAATCGGGGTGGTGGTCCGTTGCCCCTAGGCCCACAAGAACCCTCAAACTACATCTTCCCACGTCCATTAAGGGGTGGAAAGATATGTTTTTCTTCACTCAAGTTGAGGGGGTGAGAACAGTATGGGGGACTCCAAACACCGAGCCGAACAAGGATCCAACCATACTCCCAAGGGACTAAGAGGCATTCGGGCAGTTGATAACTACCGACGTCCCCCGATACAACTAACTGTTGGCCAAGGAGAGCCTTCGGCTGGCAGGCCTTATTCCGAGTGACGGTGAGCAACCATGACTTTTCCCTTCACACCATTTGCTCTCTTCCTTTTCCCCCTTTTTCCTCTCTGTTTTTTTTTACCAAATCCTTTGACTTATGCAAATATGCTATCGTCACTCCAAGCAGTGAGAAGGGCTGCAGCCAAGGAGAGAAGAACCCATGCGGATGGGGCCCCCACCAAGAAGAGGGCCAAAGTCAAGGTTAGCAAGAAAACCGAGGCTGGAGGGGCCTCGGGAAGAAATGAAGAGGCCAAAGAAAGGAGGTGGCCTCATTCACCTTCACCTACGCCGTCCCGATCCCCCATTGATCTCACTAACACACCCCTAGAGGAACCGAGGGTTGGAATTCTGCCGTCACCATCTGCTGCTCCTGAGGTGGAGCCAACCGCACCGATGGCAGGGCCGACTCCAGAGGCCGCTCCGCCAGCTAAAGAGGCGATAGCCGAGGAGCCTCCATAGGTGGTAGCGCCAACGGAAGAGGCACCATCGACCTCTGACCGATGCCAGCAGCTCCAGCACCCACTAGTGCCGCAAAGGAAGATGAAGCCAATGCACCTTCCTTCCGGTCAATCCTCGAGCACCACGGCCGTTGGGCTGAGCGAACAATGGCTCAGGTCTGTGTACCTGAGCTTTAGAGGGTCCTCCAGAACCAAGGGACCTCTATCTTCTTCCGCGAAGCCTCTGTGGCTCACTTCTGGGTAAGTATTTTCCCCCCTTATCGATAGTGCTTGAGAATTTCCTTCTTGACCCGAATGTTGCTTGTGCAGGTGATGAATTCCTTGGCTGCCGTCAGAGGTGTCCTATATTAGGCTGAGGCCACCCTTGGCCATTCGAATGAAGAGGTTAGCCGAGCTCAGGCCAGAGCAAAAAAGGCTGAGCAGACTCTGGAGGCAGCCCAAGCTGAATTGGACCAAGCACAAAGGGGCAAAGCCGAAGCCAAGGCCGCCCGATCCGAGGGTTTAGCTTGGGCAGAAAGGGCAGAAGGGGCACTTGAGGAAGCTCAACGCCGAGCAGCCATGAGCTCGATAATGCTCGAGCGGCATAGGAGAAGCAAAGGGTGGCAGAGTCAGAGGTATTCATGTTGAAGAATCGACTACACTCCGCCATCATCGAAACAAAAGCGGCCGAGGAGCGGGAAGAAAATGCCGAAGAGATTTCCCGTCGATCCGACATCGAAATAATTGACCTGAAGATGGCTGTGATGGCTACCGAAGAAAAAATTGTCACGGCCGAGAAGAAGGCCACCGAGGCCGTAGAGAGCTTCAAGCAGTCCACTAGTTATGAGGAGGAGCTGGTCGGGGCCACTGCCTTCACATACAATCCGGGCTTCCAAGATTGTAAGGCCAAAGTAGGAAGAATCTATGGTCTCGAGGGGATCGGCGACCTGGAACTAGATGACGACGAAGAAGATCCTTCCCCCAATGACGATCCAGCGCCAGCCGAGCCTTAAGAGCACTTTATTTTTCCTTGTAATGAGGCCCGACTAGAGTCGGCAATTTTGTAAAACTTCTACAATTAATGAAAATACATTTTTGATATCTTTGAGATTCACTGTTGGTAATTTGCTCATTCTAGAATCGGGGCTAGGGCCAAGAGTGTAGATCCAATCTGGGAACCGAAGCAGTAGCTAGGGTTAGGTAAGGCAAAAGTAGATAGAAATCCTGGCTATAGCTGGGACTTGGGGCCGTAGTTGAGAGTCGACACTCGACGTAGGTGTCAAAGCCGAAGTCAAGATGTGGGGGAAATCGAAACGGGAGTTAACTTGAGGCTGGAGCTAAGACCGAAATGAGTCTGAATAAACGCTGATCCAACCTCATGCTTGCACGCCGACGCAAAGTTGGGCTAGAGTGCCGACGCTGAGTCAGGCTTGAGTGTCGACGCTGGGTCGGGCTTGAGTTCTGATGTGAGGTCGGGTTTGAGTGCCAACGCAGAGTCGGGCTTGAGTGCTAATGCAGAATCGGGCTTGAGATCTGACGTGAGGATAGGCTTGAACGCTAACGTGGAGTCGAGCTTAAGTGCCGACACGGAGTTGGGCTTGAGTGCCGACGTGAGGTCAGCCTTGAGCTGAAAAAGCAAGATTGCTTGAAGACATTTTTGTTAGTTAATAAATATTATTTTAGTAAACATGCTCAAGCTTATGACATCAATACACTTTACTGATAATACCGATGGAGGTTGTTTGCATTCCAGGTGCGATGGAGAGGCTTCCCGTCCAGCCCTTTGATCCGGTATGCTCTGCGGTGAAGCGCATCGGTGAATCGATAAGGTCCTTCCCAATTGGGCGACAGCTTTCCTCCCTTCATGGGTTTGGAGACTTCGGCTCGTCTGAAGACCAAGTCTCCAGGAAGGAATGTTCTGGGGCAAACTCGGGCATTGTAGTACTTTGCGATCCTTTGTCGGTAGGAAGCCATTTTGAGTCATGCTCAATCGCGGACTTCCTCAACGAGGTCAAGGCTGGCTCTCAACTGGCTGGAATTATCCATCTCATCATATGATTGTATCCGGGGACTAGGGATGCCAATCTCCACCAGAATGATTGCCTCCGACCCGAACACAAGGCTAAAAGGAGTTTCTTCCATGGGGGTTCGGGGCACCGTGTGATACGCCCACAACACATTCAGGAGCTCCTCCACCCATCTTCCTTTGAAATCATCCAAGCATGTCCTAAGCCCTTGAAGGATAATCCGATTTGTCACTTTGACCGCTCCGTTTGACTGCGGATGACCGACAGAAGTGAACCTCTGGCATATGCCCAGTTTGGCACAAAACTCTTTGAAAGGAGCATTGTCGAACTATCGACCATTATCGGTAACAAGGGTATGGGGTAGTCCAAACCGACATATAACAAACTTCCAAAAGAAGTTCCTCACCTTGGCTTCGGTGATTTTGGCAAGTGCTTCGGCCTCTATCTACTTAGTGAAATGGTCGATGGCAATGAGCAGAAACATCCGCTGGCCAGAGGCTAGAGGGAATGGTCCTAAAATGTCCATCCCCTACTGGGCAAAGGGCCATGGAGACGATAGGGGGCTTAGCTGAGAGGTTGGCAGCCGTTGAATATTAGCGTGTCGCTGGCAACTGTCGCACTTTCGGACCAACTCGGCTTCATCTCCCCGTATGATAGGCCAGTAGTAGCCTTGGAGTAGGGCTTTATGTGATAATGCTCTACCCCCCAAGTGGCTTCCACAAATACCCTTGTGGATCTCACGGAGGATGTAGTCAGCGTCTGCGGGACCAATGCATTTGAGGAGAGGGTGAGAGAAGGATCTTCGGTACAGTTGTCCATCGAGCATCAGGAACTTGGGTACTCACTGTTGGAAATTATGTCCTAAAGCCAATTAATTAACATGTAGATGATTGTGCAAGTTGTAAATGTATATGAATTATAAATTAATAAAATTTGACAGTTCATTACATCGTATCTTCCTAAAATAAATTCTTTTGTGATGGAGTCCTTAGAACCATAATCTATTCAATAAAGAGATGATTTATTGAGTGGTTCTTAAAATAGTCGCGACCAAATGATATATAGTTATAGGACAACTATGTATCAAGTAAAGGTCGTTGTATGTTATATAGATTGGTTGTCCTCTTTACCAAGGAGTGTGGTGACACTGGTATGACATGTAGGTGAGGTGTTGATAATTCACTGAACGTGACCAATCTGCGGAACACTCTTCTGCCAAGAAGTGTTTGCGAAGGGATATGGATATAAGTGTTCCTCTGACCTGAGATCACCATGGTAGCTTGCAAGCAACCTACTATACTTTGGTGCCAAATTACCTGGATTTCTAATCCAGTGACTGAAGGTTTCTGGGTGCAGTAAAGTACTTGTGGAGCAGTGAGTGGATCAAGATGGGATTGACCCCTCAAACAGTTTGGAATAAATGTCTCACTATGTTTCAATTTAGCAAAACCTTGGCCAGGGTAGTCCCTGTGAGGAGTCACAGGACTTATAAAGATTGAGACACTTTATGGATGAACTGATTAAGGGTTGGCAGTTGAAACCTAAGTCATCTTGAGCATGGATGAATTATATGGTAACCATATGCCAGAGGTTCTTGATTGTTGCTCTGTAACCTTCGGCCTATCCGGATGTCAGGTGTCATTGCTAGATGGCGACTTTGATTAGTATTGAAAGTGTTCCAGTACTATCGGCTTAGTGTTCGAACCTATGGGGTCACACGCCATAGGGGATTCTACCTGACTGGATGATTGAGAAACTAAATGTTAGTAAATTAATTGAAGGATTAAATTGGCAATATGATTCCTGGCTAGCTCAATTTGATTGAGCTATGAACACCTTGGTCAAATTAAATAGGATTTGGTTTGGACTCAAATTTAAGTAAGCCTAATGTTAACATCCTTACCCGTTTAAATTCGAATTATGAATTTAAATTTTAAACTAATTTTAATTTTAAGTTTAAAGATTAAATTTTGAATTCAAAAATTTAAATCTGAATTTAAAATGGATGTTAATGACCTCTCCCTAATTACCCCTCATTCTTTAACTTCTAACCTTTTCGATTTTTAACTAAAAAAGGAAATCAAGAGTCTCTTCCTTAATTCCTTTTCGGTTTTTAACTAAAAATGAAGATGAAGGGTTCCTCCTTATCTTTCAAGAAACGTTGAAAAATGAAAACGTCATGGAGATGAGAAGTTTTTAGGGTAAAAGGGATTCTGGCTATAAAACCTGGGGGTAAGATGTTTCCTTGTGAGATACATCGATAATTCCATGAGCACCTTAGTGTAAAAGAGAAGAAATCTCATCGTTGAAGCCTAGAAGAGGAGCTAGTACTCCGAAAAGGCTGGTTAGAAGCAGAGCCCCGGTGTGGATCACCTATAGAGGCCATACACCTTTGTATGGCTAGCAGAAGTACTATCTACCACCGCTTTCTATTGCTGCATGAGTGATTAAGCATCAAAAGGTAAAAGATTCAATATTTACTAGTGACTTAGATGAGATCTAAGGCCCTAGGCCATATACATAGATATGATCTATGCTGTTATTCTTTTTTTATTATATAGATTTGATCTATGTATTAGATCTTTTATACTTATATATATATTGATCCTATTGTAGGCTGATA